>OY482666.1:32199481-32771607 GCA_960531205.1 Andrena bicolor | reverse complement strand
CACTTTCGCGAAATTATCGGAGTAGCTGCGTTTAAGCAGTGGTCCCCACCACCTTACAAACTCAATTTCAGCGCCGCCACATACCTCCAGAAGACATTGTCGATGGAAATGGTTAATAAGGGAAATGGAGGGCAGACGATTTGATGGCACTCACGTTAAACTCGCGACGACAATCGTATTAGTGCCATTAAAATCGTTCGAGGGTGACTCGTCTGAATTTTAAGATTTAAATGGTCCTTCTCGGAAGGATTTGGGTCTGAGTAATCTCGTCTGGAGAGACTAGACGCAGCCCGGGGCGCCGAACAGCTCCAAAGACGTCGGCAGAGAGACGAATCAGCATGCGAGGCATGGCTTCGGGCCAGAGAATCTTTTGAAGCCATTCAAGTATACAGTGAGAGAATCTTCCGTGGAGTCGTTCCAGGCATACATATATTTCGCAACCGGCTACAAAACCCCGCTCTGAAATGCCATTACGTTGGTCCTTCCATGGGACACCCCGAGCGCCAGCGACGTAATTACAGGCGTCATTATAATCCAATTTGTAACAAGATTAATTCCTCCTCAAATATTTTCCTCCCAGCTCCAACCGTCGCGGCACCGTCGACCCCTTTTTCTGGGCCCGGGCGAAGATTCCGTTCGAAATCCTGCTCGTATTCATTGTAAAATCAATATTATCTTTTGACGAATGGTCCAGGAGATAGCGGGAGTGCCTTTCAGCCGAACCAAGAAGCCACGGAATCACAAAGGCGATATATCCCGAAGGTAGTTTCCTCGCAACCGTTCAGACCCATCCACTCTTTATTCACTCCGTAACCCGTCTCACCCTTTATCTTAAAATATTTCTCAAACACCCGCGGTATAATATAATTTACACGAGAACGACGATATCAAAGCCCGGGTGGCGCGCGCCCGCGCGATTTGTGGCATTCAATTTTATTCTATTCGGAATGCGCGGTTCGAGGCGAGACTCGGAAACGTAGTGGGGGATATCCTCTATAGACGGAATCCTAAATAGTCCTTTGCGCGGAGGGGGAATTTTGATTTCGCCGCTGCCTCTCATCCCGGGGAGGTCTGGATAGCCCGCGAACCGCGTCAAATGGCAAGGGAAGATCCTCAAAAAGGCGAATCGGCATGCGAGGCGTCGCGTCCGACGGGAAACCTCTTACACGGCTTTCCTCTCTTCTCCAACAACGCGGGACCTAGGAACACCCGACTTCATTCCAAATGCCATAACACGGGGCTCCTATTCTGATCCGATAAGTAGCTGTGCAGAGTCAATAATGGAATCGACTAACTGAAAGCGTTCGTCGTTGAAAAGGTGATCGCAACTGCGCGACCCCACCTACCGCTGGCTCTGCGATATGAAAGAAAAAAGGAGAGAAAAATTGGGTGCTCCTTTTTCTGCCCCCGCCGGGGCTCGAGCGCCAGCGCGATGGAATTATACTAATACTCGGGCGAACCTTATCAATTATTTCCATCTAGGGGCATTAAACGGAATCGGTTTTTAAAGCGGAGCCCGGCGCAGAATTTATTGAAACTCCGAGGGACAGGATTCACCTCTCGGAGGAACGTTTTCGTTCCCGTGGCTGCACAGTGCCGCGTAAAGCAAACGATCTAACGATATTAAATGTTGTACCCGAGAGCGGATTGCCTCGATTGTTTCGTTGAAGTTCGCAACCACCGTCAATCCTGGCGACCCCAATAGAATGTCGAGGGAAAAACGGCAAACATTGCCGGGGCAGCTCGTAATTACTCGTGAAAATTTCATTGAACAAACCCGACCGCCTCGCTGGGAAATCGTCGTATATTTTCACGTCATTCTCCATCCGAGACGTCGTTTGCAAGTCGAATTCCGAGGCACTAATCAGCTGGTCGACCAGCTGGTAGAATAGAACGGAGTTTAATTCCTTGCGCACCGGTTGGCTCGGAGCAAAGACCAATATTTCTGTCACAAGCTTCGGTAACCTGGTTAGCTAAATTGTTAGTTAGCCAACGCGTAACAGCCTCGATGGGACCAAATCTGTAAAGTGGATCGTCATTTTCTTCTACTACCAAAACCCCCTCAAAGATGAAATAGCTTCTTCATCATTCCAAGGAGTCGAGGATGAAAAGGGGAATCTCCACATATCGCAAGTGCGCTTGGCATTCGGGGAACACAGATTTCGCCGCGACGAGAATATCATGCAGATGCATGTAAAAGGGTCGGGGGCTCGGCGAACGCGCAGGGTGGGGGACTTTTAAACAGTGTCGCGACACAACATTTACTCGAGCGTGCGCGGTGCGTGTGTATAGGTAACTGCATTTACGCTGAATCCTATTTACGGTGGGTAAAATCGCATTGGGGGGATCCCATGGCAGAAGTGCCTTGGGAATAGCCTCTGCACAGTTATACACCACCCATCCTCCCCTCTCTCAGCCCCCGCGCCACTTGTGCAACGTGGGTGCAGCGCGCAGTGCCGCGTATGCAGATGCACAGCCAGCATTTTTACGCAAGAACGCTGCACACGGCCGCTAAGCACTTTCGCGAGCTTCAGGTGTTTTTATCGTCTCTGGCTGTTTTTCCTTCCCACCCAGGATCTGTTTCTTTTCACCCGGATGCCGTTCGTCGTTGCGCTGCGTAGTCCCAGGGGCTCGTCGGTGATTTTATACGCGGCGTCTCTGTATCGGTGGAAAAACGACCGATAGCTCGCGGGGATTTCGAACTATGTCGAGGGAAAAAGTATGAATCGTAGTCAGTTGCATGTCTGTCAAAATCGAACGTGACTACGAGTGCGAAGAAAACAGCGAGGTTCTAGTCGCTGGCAGTCGATTCTATCGTTTCATGGTAGTATTTCATCTAGTGAATGGATTTCATAAAAAAATATACTAGGAAATTGAGAGGTCCAGGACTTTGACGTGCAACTCAATACTAGTCGCGAAAGGCTAAATCTAGTAATTATAAATTGAATGGGGCCGCTGAGGTGGGCTACTGAATCAGAAGTGATTTAAATTGAAGCGGGATTAACTTTAAATGAGATTCAAATGAAACTGATCCACCCATGGGTGGAATACAAATGAAACGTTTATGTATTTTTTAACACCTCTCTTGTGCTTTGGACCTGGTCATATATAAGTACTTTGATATCAGGAATGACGGGATAATGACAGAAAATTCTTACTCTTCTGTTAAATGGAAAAACCTATTTAAAAAGAAAAATCGAGGAGGTTGCTCGCTAGCTATTCTGCTTAAAAAGAATACCTACTCTAAGACTCGGACGTAAATCGATTAAAAAGCAACGACCTACGATTCAATATTGCAGATCACCTGATTCTTCCATGATTTATCAACCCAGCCGACTATTTGTCCGCGTCTAGCGATTCCCCTCGGCCCTATGAATGCCTCGAGTAGTACACTGCGACGTGGCATTACTAAACATATCATTTATTCACGGAACAGTCCGCATGCACGTAGAGCAGAGCAGGTTTGGCCGGTTGTGCACCTCGTACAATAAAGCCCGCCGTGCGTACTGCATGTTTGCGAACATCGAATAGAATTCAACGTGGACACGCGTCCGCAAATATCCGCAAATTCTTTCAAGCCTCTCCTACCGCGGTACCATCGAAAAAACGTTTTTTTTTCCCAAGCCCTCTGTTCATTCAATGCGCTCCCTATTCCGCGGCTGCGGTCATTGTTTCAGTTTCGACGCGTTGCGTTCTTTTAACTGCCCCCACACTGTTCGATATTGCCCACCCGGAAGAATTAATGGCAATCGAGCGATCTTCAGGGTATCGCGGGAATAAACTGAGAACTTTAACCGGTCCAGCGATTTATTGTTCAATTCGCACCATAATATTTATTCTCGATTGCGCGACTCCCCAGTTATCTAATACACTGTCGCCGTTTAATTCAGATTCAACATCTGACAATCTAAACACATACGTAACGTCACACAATGACACATATGCTATTTGGAAATATTATACTCCCCGAGTAGAATTACATCGAATGCTGTCTAACCCGGAGGAAGCTATAAGAATCTCGTCTCTATTCAGATGGGAAGATCCTTTATCAGAAATTATTCCACGGAAGTATTCCATGTATAACCGCCCCCGAAATATACAGAAAAATTGTATTCTGTTTCATACATATTACCCTCGTGCACCCACTTCGCCCGAGCTAAACTCTAATTTAAATTCCGATGCGCTTAGATCGGAATAGATTCTGCATGCGGAAACGCGGCACGCCGAAGTATCCGTCGGCTCGAACCCGTTTGGGTAGCGTCCAAAACATAGCCTCTTCGTTCCTCCCTTCATCCCCCCACAAGAGCTCCCGTCCCCCCAGTAGAAGGGCCAGCAGACTAAAAAAAAGAGGGGAATCCCGCGGCGAATTAGGAAATTCGCTATTTACTCAGCAATCGTCCGAACTGCTCGTTAATGGATTTGCCGGAGCAACTGTTACGCCAGGCGACGACGACGAGACACGCACCCGCCTCTGTACACCCCGGCAGCATTATCATGTGAACCCCCGACGAGCGCCTTTTTCAGCCACTTTAGCCGACTGCAGCGGCGAACCGCCGACAATGCGGGAAAGGAATTTCATTCTGCTCGTTGCTCCTCGTTTTTTCCCTCTCGCCTGTGCCTGTCCTGCATTCGGTCCTGCACCGTGATTACATTCGAATCCGGCGCGCTACAAGAGGGAGAAGAGGGACGGGGGAGTGGGCGCGCAGATACCGAAATTAACTGCACGGGCGCAAGATCTCATTACCATTTCGCTCGAGGCTGGTTTTCGCCACGATCCACTGCCGCCTGTGCAGCTGAAATAATCGCGCATTAGCCGAGTTTTCGCGCGCCCGCCCGCCCAACCGTGCGATACTTTCTTTTAAACCAACAGAGAAACGAGACCAAGGCGGCTAAACCGGGCAACGATTTATCATACTGCATTATTTATCCATATGCCAGCCACAGCGACGGAACCCGAAGCGTTTTCTCTGCGCGCCCCTCGCCTGGCCGCTCTATATGAGTTGTTAAATATTAA
The DNA here is from genome assembly GCA_960531205.1 of Andrena bicolor. Classification (NCBI taxonomy): domain Eukaryota; kingdom Metazoa; phylum Arthropoda; class Insecta; order Hymenoptera; family Andrenidae; genus Andrena; species Andrena bicolor. The sequence goes on along the minus strand of OY482666.1, from coordinate 32,766,593 downwards.
CCACCCACCTTTCTGGATCACTTCGCCGAGTGTCTCTACTCTTTCCCCTGTTTCTGTTCCGAACGCTTGAGGTTTGAAATCGCGCCTCGTATGGCGCTATTCGATTTACAGCGCACGAATATGAAAACCCGCCTTTCTTCGAGCTTCCCCGGTTCGTCAAAATCGTGCCCAGTTTCTTTTTCCTCCCGCATAGTGTACCTACTCGTTGTTCTGGTAGTGTGGAGATGTCAGAAACCGCTAATAGGCTTAAGAGTAACTAAATCGAGGCTACCCAGAAGTGTGAACGTCGTCGTGCCGTGGTTGCTCGTTCGGAAAGCACTTCGGATAGAAGAGACCTCAAATAGACAGCGAGCCACGGATCCAGCCGTGAGACGACGCGCCGGAACGGAACAGGCAAAGTTAAACGAAGCGAGTAAAAGAATTAGACCAGGAAAATTGAATTCAGCTGACTGAGGCGGAGGGATGAGGGCTTCCAAGTGGTTGAATACACAGGGAGCCTTGGAAGCCTGAACGGGGGAATGTATCGAGCGTACATCTTTAATCAACTTCGATTCGTCTTGTCGGACCTCGCTCCTCTTCCACGTTCGCAATTTACCCGGGCGAGCAATAACGATAACGAAGCTCCCCGTCGAATATACTCTCCATAAACAGGCGCGAGCAGGTGGCGTGGTCGTACCAATGACCATTAGAACGGCGGGACTCGGCTGGACGTTCGATTTCAACGTCAACCCCGTTCGTCCATCATTACCATATATTGCAGGAAGCTCGGTTCGTTTGCCACGGGAGTGGAGGGCCTCTAAGGGGTAGGTTGGAAGTTAAACCAGGCGAATAAAAGAAATCGGGCCGTTGGATTGGAAGCGTGTGCAACGGGGGTGGGTGCAAAACGGGCATCCCACGTCCACGAGGACAAGAAATCGAGCGCTAGGAGTCGCCGGGGTCGTTCGGTCGTCTGGCTGGTCTGGACGCCCGCGGCTGTTCTGGTTCTAAGATTACGATCATAACGAAAAACCTTCTCGCTCCCATTGGCCGTCAACTCTCTCTCCAGCCTTGCTCCCTCTTCCTTCCCTCGTCCTTCCGTCCAACTCTGTCCCATTCTATCCATTCGCGCGATCCACCCTACCTCTTTCTTCCTGGCGTCGCTCTCCGTATGAGAACGTCCGGCGACGGCTGCATCGCATAGAGCATTGCGCGCGGCACGGCATGCATTATGGAACGAGCGGGCAACGATTCTACCGGAAAAATTGCGGACACGCGAGACGGACGCGATCTGCAGCCTGACTACCTACCTACGTAGATATGTACCTAAGTACCGCCGACCCACCACTCTCGGTAACCCCCGCGCCAGTCGACGGAGAAGATTGCTTTCCTATATTGCATCCCTCTCTCCTCTGTTACGGCTCCTTTCCATTTTAGAAGAAACGACCGAGATCTCTATAACGCGGGCGTAGCCCCGCTCGTACTGAAGGATTGCACGCTAGGTAGTAATAAGCGAACCTTTGGTAATAACAATTCTTTTGGTCGAAGGGACTTTGTTTAAAAATATCTGCGGGCAGTTTTGCCTAAATTACAACGAGTAGAATAACTTACACGTTAAAAAGGTAGGAGCTGGTGTCTTTGAAATCTTTTAAGAGAAAGGTGCTTAGTAGATGCAGCCTGAGTACCGAATCCATCGCCCGGAAAAGGGTATCATTTCGATGAAAGCGAGCGGAGGTTGAAATGAACGAGTGAACCGGAGCCCATGGATGAAGAGAAATTATAGCCATGCTCTCCGCGGCGACGGGTTTAGCGAGCCAGAATTGCTGTCGTTAATCGCGAAAGGTAATCAGAAAAGGAAGAGCATCTGTCAGCCGGCTGACAAGTAACGCAAGCGCGATGCCAAGCGAATTTGTCGTCGCTGGAAAACCGCCGGCCAAGTGGCCCGGCCGCAGCTGATGATGAAACGCCGACGCACGGCGCAGCCGTTGGCAAAGCTGGTTGTAAAAGAAATGTTCAACGACAAACGCGCGAATGAGAGGCGAAGAGTGAGCAACGCGCACGGTTACTTGTGCAACGGCTGCTGCCCGCCCCCACCCCTCCCATTTGCGCCACAGGAAAGCCACGGGGAGGAAAACAAAAAGACCGGCATCCATCTCTCTCTCCTGGGCCCAGGATGTTATGAAGAACCGGGTAAAGTGACAACAGCCGCGGAACGCTGATGAAAGGGAGGATAGCCGCGTAATCCTCTCGAGTCCGGTTTTCGAGAAGGGCTTGCGTCAACAGATGCGCCGGGGGGGGCAACGAGATGTTTTAAATTTAACAACACTCGAAAATAAACCGGCCGCGTCCCGAAACGACAAGATTCTACGCACGTTCCCTTTGTAAGCCTCTCTTCTAGCGAAATTAAACCGGTTCGAAGAGTTTTCTGGCGTCCCCGTGCCGCGATGTTTGCCTACCGTGCTTTACCAAATGACTTCCACGGATCTGGAAGGCATTTCGAAAGTGCTTGGTTCCAACGAAGTCGGAGAGCATCCGGCAGATCCCTAGCTTCTAGGTGTTACTTTAGAATGACGACAGAATATTCAGATGACTCTACGGTTAGCACGTAGCTACGTGCCATATTTCTGTCAACGTTGGCGAGGCGAGCCGAAATTTTATCCCTGCCATCGAGGGATGCGATCGGGCGCCGTGAAACACCGTTTCGACAGAAGCAATACATCATACTCGGTGACTGAAAATTGTCCAAGATAATCGTCCCCCGGGAAATAAAACGACAACAAGTGTCGTACAAAATGACGAGCACGCGTAATGACAGGCCGCTGGCTTCAGTTGGCAAGATTGATAACTATCCGATGCACCGATCGAAACGAGAAACCCATTACTTATCTCCGGAAGGACTATCATTATGCGCGCCCCTTCAAACCCCCGTGCACACCGGTTAGCATTCCTGACGGTCTCCACAACATTCGACGGAGCAGCCTGGGTCGGTAGCATAAGAGTAATTAGTCGAAATTATTCCACGCGGACGTTCGGGAAATGAATATGATCTGGATGGAACGGAAGACGGGCGGAAAAACGGTTTTCAATTCTTCGTCCAGGTAGGTACGATAATTAGGTACGTCTCTCTTTTTCTTTGTTTCGCGCGCGAGTGCTTCGTCTGTGGACGTCGTTATTTCGGTGCATCAAGACCTTCCGAGAAATCGTGGAGAGAAATCCGATCGTTTCAAGGGAAATGGGGGCTTTCCTAGAATAACCTCTCTTAACGACACTTACCTGAAGATGTAGCTGCCCGTTGTTGTCCACCCATCCGATGACCATGTCAGTGCCAACTGTGTCGTCATCGTTCTTGAAGCCCAGGCCCACGTAGCCGAGGGTCTTCACTTGAATCTCGAACGTGACGTCCCTCTCGCCCGGCGTCCATAGGACTAAGAAGTTATTGTCCAGGACAGCGCTGTGCATCCACTCGACGGAGTGGACGTCGCTGGCGAGAAGGAAGAGGACGCAGCACGCGATTACGGTCTTCATCTTTTCGCCTGGTGCGCTTCAAAACATCTGCAATCAGAGAATTGTGGGTTAGATTCGCTGATTCCTGTTCCGCGCCTCCATCTACCGTACTGACTCGATACCGACTGAGCACAGAACACAGATACCCTGGCCGGTAGAGTCAGAAGTCCAACGTTACAGGATTAAAAAAAGAGCAAAACATGTCACACGAACAGCAGAGACCGGGCATTCTTTGCGCCCGCTTCAACGATCCACCGTTACAGCTTAGCGATCTACAAGCAACCGAGCACGGACCAGCAGCTTCCGCGACGACCACAACCACCGCAATTACAAGTGCTTCGAATCCTTACAAGGTAGAAGGTTCCCCGTGAAAACGACGCAACGCGGCGGTTTTTTCCTCCGCTCGCTGATCTCCGCGCTTAAACTCTAGAACGACCTGTATCGATGCTCGTGTCCTATCAGCATCGAAAACACGAGGCGCCGTAACTCGCGTTTCCACGCCTGCAGCGGGTCGTTAGGCTTCTATTTAGAAGTTTTACGCGCCCATAGACGGCCGAGTAATATTTTCCTTCAATATTTTAACGATGCCAGTTCCCCATTAACCGCGCTGCGGACACACGGACGCGGCCGCGCGATCCTTTAAAGTGTAAACGACTGGACGCTGGCTACACGGCTGCTTGTTGCCGGCGGCTCGATCCTTCCTGTTTCGCATGCGAGTCGTTTCATAGCGTTTAAGGACGCACCCGTATACACACGCCCGCTGTATCCATTCCTTTCCTACCTAAAACCGTATTAACCTCTTTATCGTATCCCTGCTAGCTCCACTTGTCGTCGAGGGTAAAGGTTGGTACCGGGGGAGGATGGAACAACGGGGTGGGACGTCAGGTAAATTACGTCACTATTCGAAAATTTGTATCTTACAAGGGAAGATCCTCAACCCGGAAATTCAAACAATTATGAAACTTTGGGGATATGTAGAGGATATATAGGTATGCATTACGCAATTTCTTGCTGCTTAAATTCACTGTAAGCGGGTGAAATTGATCCCTAGAAATCCGTCTATTTTCCGAGGATGTTTTATAACACGCAAACTTTAAGAACGGTAAGTTACCAGGCGGTAGTTCTAAATTAAAAGGCGTAACTTTTGTCGGAAAACTTTTTTCTAACTCTTACAGTTCGAGAGTTAATAACACAAAATTGGAAAATACCCGGATTTACAGGAGTCAATTTCATCCCCTCAGACTCAATTTGGGCAGTAAAAAAATTGCGTAATATATATTTATATTTCCTCTACATATCCCCAAAGTTTCATAATTTTCTTAGTTTCCAGAGGGGGGATTTTCCCTTGTAAGTAGTTCCACTAATGTGATTTTGACGAGTCTAGATACGCTGGGATTCAGTTATTTCGTCGACTGTAGTTCGATGATATCGCGGAGCGATATATGTATACATAGGTAGTCTGGGTAACGGAAAGATTAATATCGAGAAGTGTGCACCGCGTGCATAATAGGATCTTACAATTATTTCAGATTTTAGAAGCCCTGACATTTCTGAATCACAAAGTTAATCACCCTTCGAGCCATCGAAGCTCAGTATTCTCAAAACTGGCGGAGCAGTTCCAATTAGCTTTGTTCGACACAATGTCCTTAACTATGATTGATGTTAACCTTAATTCGCGATCGGAGCGAAGCGATTCGATTACCAAAGACGTCGCGGATATATTCTTGTCCGGTGCTTTGTGGGGTCACGCCGAACCGGTCGCTATCAATTTCACTTTGTTCCCCGGGTGTATCGCGATGCTATCGCGCCGTAGGTCGATGAGTATAACGTAATTGACGTCGCGGCTGAATAGATGCGCGGACAAAGGAAAAGCTGTGCGAAAGAGAACGATCGGTGCGCGTTTGGGGAAGACCGCCGATGCGTTAGGCGGAATGTATGGGCGGCAATCAAGCAAGACGCGAGGGAATTCGAGGGGATGAACGAAAAAGTCAATTTGCGTCCGTGGAGTAAGCGTTCTGCCCGCCCTGGCTCGGCCACGGAACTGCGCATCGCGAGCACAAGGGAAAAAACAACGAAGCCATCGCCGCAACGAAAAACAGAGAAAATTCCTAACTGGGAGATTCGGAATACACGGGCGAAACGTGCGCGTGGGGAATCGACTCGACTCGAATGTCGGTTAAAGATTCAATGACCGTGGCGTGGCGCTGTGAAGCATCATGAAAATCCCCGAAACGTTGGATGGTCGGAGGGAGAAAAAGCAGATGGAGGAGCAGGGTAGCCGCTTTTGTTCGCGGCCGTGCAAACATCCGCTGGTAAATCAGCGGGACATCGTTTAAGAGAACTGTCAATTCGAAAGCAATCGAATCGATTAATAGCAACGATCGCGTGACGGTCGAGCGGGCCGATGCAAATTGAGGGGACGTTGCAGTTACCAAGTGTCAGACGAGTGGCACTGGCCATTGAGCTATTCGTTTTGGCCGCGGATGGGTAAGCGGTGAATTAAGCGCTTCACAGAGATCATCGATCGACCAAATGCGCCTCAGTATTTTCCCTGTGTTTGCAAAACGTGAGATTCGACCGGGCCGCCGCGCCCCGTGCAGTTTCCAGTATCCACAGCCGCGCATTTACGAGAGGTTTTAATTAATGCCAACAATGGTATATGCGAGGCTTCAAGTAAAGCTTGCAGTATTGATTCGGTGAATCGCTGCGTGACAATTGTAACGGTGGGCTTCGATTTACATCATCGCGTTCATAGGCGGAGTTTTAGGTGTTAATGCATTATATGGTAGGTACTCGGGGTATCGGGGTGCACGATGGAATCTCTAGCTTCGTGTTCTTTTGTGTTACAGATATATGACGAACGTGGAGTTTAAACCGGTGCACAGGTGGCAGGGAAAACTTTATTCCAATCGCAATGCAGTTTTTGAACGACTACATTGAAACTCGGTCAAGTAACGAAGTAACTTGCGAGGGGTATACATGGATTTCTGAAACATAACCATTCCGAACGCGGGGCAGCGCGCAAACTTCGATATCAAAGAGCAGAAACCTCAAATAAGGTCATACAAGTAGTTGAAGTTCGACTAGCAATCAAACTACACCGCGGAAACTGCAGGCAGTTTCAAGTATACGTCAGATAATTTGGCGTACATCCGATTCTCGCCATGTACTTTTTGGGTAGCACGAAGTTTACATTAACGACGGCAATCCGTTAACCGAATCGGTTGACGGAAGTTTCCCTATTCGAGAAATTTCAAGCGAAATTTCAGCTATTATTAAATCACGGGGCTCTGAAAATCCCTTTCCCTTAACCGCCACTTCAAACTACTGTTTCACGCTGCGAGGGCTCAGCATTACGTCACAATAATGCGTCAAGCAGAAATTCAAAGAAACTCGTCAAACCCACGTTGCAACAGTTTCGCTTACCAAACGAAATCTCATCCGACCGTATCAACCCTCGATCTTAACGACCCCTTGGCTCGCTCGAAAGGGGCACAGACAGTCGGAAGTTCAGTCGTTACCCGGTTCCTCGAACCAGCCCGTATCCGATACACCGAATTTGCGGTACACCCTCTGCTCCGAACGCGGCGAGCCGCTTCTCACCCCGTGCCGCTTCGAGGAGGGGGCGTCTCTCGCTTATGCATGCAGGCCGGGGGCACGCGCGACGTGATTTCGTGGATTTTACGGTGCTAGTAGAGCAACCGGCAATCTGAAAACGATCGATTCAATTAACAGTAACAGCGGTGTAATGCGCGTCGGACGCGAGGTGATGCATCGGCGGGAGCAGCTGTCGCGCGGCAACTCGAATCGCTCGACCGTACGGAGAAGCGTCAACTCGAATTGAGAGGACAGTGGAGGATCCACGAAACGAAAAGGGTGGGCGTGGGTAGGCAGCGGTCGAAAGGTGACACAGAGAGGGCTGGGGGTGAAGGGGGATCAGAGAGGGTGACACAGTCGGTGGAGGTGAGGCTGGCTAACACACGACTACCACGGACGGGTTTGATTTGCGGCGTGTCGTTCAGTCGATTGCTCTCAAATTGCGTCCAGCGCCAGTGGCATCAACCTGGAACGTAGCCTCAATACATTGACGCCCCCGAACGACGCGACCGAGGGGTGCCTGCCCGCCGGCTTTTCCACCGATGCACGCTCGCGCATGCACCTATTCTCCACTTTCGCGCCCCGCAAAACCAGCTATTCACCTCCTCTCCGCCCTCCCGCAGGAAAATCCACCTCCTCCCTCCGCGCCCCTTCCGTTGGCCACCACTTCGCCGGTCAACTCCTCTTAAAGTTAAATAAATCGCCAAGTGCTTGCTAAAGCGTCGAAATCGAAATCACGCGCGGCGATCACGATCAGCCGGTAAACTGGGGGGGTTTGCCCGCCGAACCAACCATTGTTTGCGAAGGGGGCTCCTACATTCGGACATGAAACGAAATCGTTGTGCTTCTGCATTGATTTTTCTTTCGAGAATGGAGGGTAGTTTTTATTTCGAAGCATTGCTCTTGGGGCCCATCTATTCGATTTGCTACAGGACACCATCTTTCCCTGATACATTCTTTGTTGCCCGGAGCTACTATTTACAGGGTTGCGTGAATAAAAAATTCTTTACCTTCGCGTTCGAAATTAAACTTCGAAAAGCGATCGTTCCACCAGCGCGAGATCCGAGGTCTGCGAAAAGTCGATTTTTATAACCGGCTATTAGCGCTTCGGCTGAACTTGGCGAAAGAAAAACGAGGAACGTTGTATCGGTACATGAGGGGGTCGCTTGAAAAATCTGACGTTGGTACGCTAAAGAGAAAGCTGAAATGTAATTTCTGCGGATGACACCGGAGATAACCGTGACGTGGAATATTACAAAGCTGCCCGCCCCCTCCCGCTCACTTTTAATCCCGGACAAATTCCGACGCTATCGGGAGGTAGTTTAAAACAGTATAGAACTCGTATCGGCTCGGGGGCAGGGGGTATCAAGTTTTCGAGGTTGAAAGTTTTAAACGAACCCGCCTGGGTCAACGAACCAGCGCGGTGTCGTTCGAACAGCGGCCAACTCGAGACTCATCCATCCATCAACCTGACACCAGGCGTCTTATTCTTTTTTTCCACGGGGGGGAAAAAAGAAAAAGGGAATCATATACCTGCTGACGGCTTGGGGACGTGGCACGCCAATTAACGCCCGTAAAATCATTCGGTGTCGCGTGAGGACGCCAGGAACGCGCCCTAAATTGCCTTCTCTATCATGAGACACACTGAGACCCGGGGTCTAAACGTTTCAACGTTTAAGGCGCGCTGACGTGATGGAACCTAACGACGCGTGCAACGAGAATACGTTAATGGGACCCGGAGCCTGTGGATGCCCCTGCGGTACATCGGAACGGTGCACTTTGTTTCCAATCGATCAGAGTTTTCCTCCGATTCCTGACGTTTACGAGCCACGGAAGAAGGAGGGGGTAGATACTTCGTAAATATAAAGATCGCGACCAAAGAGAAACTGCAGCTGGAAAATCTTTGGTATCCATAATCGTATTTTGTGTCTTAAACAGATACCTTGGGAAAAGAGTATTTCTAGAATTGAAAGAAAGAGTTCCATTAGTGATGCGCCAGCTTTTGAGTATCCACTATGCTAAAGCGAAAAGAGAATGGAAAGGGAAGGGAACGAAAGGAACGAAGTCTTACGTTTCTCTGACATGCTAATTCAATTCCTGTGCAGAATTTAATCACGTAAGGAATAAGGATTTAATGATTGAAGGATTCCAAGTGCATTGATGCATCTACAACTAAGATACGATCAAGGAAGAATAGATCTTCACAAATCACGCAACATTTTCCTTATCTCTACTCGCAAGAAAGCTATAACCACTTCCGAAACCCCTGAAACACCCTCTACATCATTTTCAACATTACCACCTCATTTTAGAGAAAGATATGGTACCGTCGAATGAAATATTCAGTACGTATCACGTGCCTGTAGGTATTAACATGGTAAGCACACCGTACCAACAGCAAGTCGACGACGTTGCATTTGCTGTGCAGTTTCGTTGCGAGCCACCGTGCTTTCGCTAGACTAAACAACACGTGAAATAAAGCAGCCCTCTTAGGTTTCAAATGAAAGTTGTCGATAACGGCTTTAAGTGCAGGCGATAATACGTTTCCATTGAACTCATACGTCACGTCGCGACACGGTATCGTTATCGTAGTTTGCATTGCTCTCGCGTGTTTTTCGACACGGTCACGTGTCCTCCCGCGATTAGCCAGCCGCAACCCCCTCGCGATCGTTCGCGACTGGGCAAATAATTCCTGCTTTTTAATGAACCCTGATACAAGGCGCCAGCATTAACACCGGCGAGCCCTGGTATTCTAATATTTCTGCGGATTACAATGTGCGAGATCGCGGTTCCACGATGCAAGCCGCCACGGACGCGTGCAGATCACGACTCGGCGATAAAAAAATGGCTCGCCGCAGGACTCCGCGTCGTCACGTGACGCGAAACTATTCGAAACCTATTAACTCGCATAGTTATCCGCTCTCTGAGAACGTGACTCTTTCGCGTCGCGGGTAGCCCAGGAAATCAGTGCTTCATCGTGCCACGGTTAGAAGGGTTTGTCGACACCTCGGAGGGTTATTGAAACACCAGCGTTGCCGTGTAAAAAACCGAGTTGCTAATTAATAATACAACGGCGAAGAGTAGCGAGAGAAGGAAAATATGCCACCCTTCCTACATCCGCCGAAGAGGTATTCGAGAGCCGGAAAGCCGATAAGAGGATTCCAGGATCGGCGAGTCTAGGAGCGGCAGGAGCGTTGCTCCTAAGCTCGCGACCCACTTTCGTCGCAGTTTTCCATTTTAAAAATGACCGAACCGTATAACTTCTTTCTCGGAATCGTGGTATTCATAATGTACTGAGTGTAAAGTTGGCACTCGCCGGCGAACGGGCCGGGAATCGCGATGCCACCATCCTCCGGGCGAGGAGCGCGCCACCAACTGCAGAAAGAAAGGCGAACGGGCACGACGCGCGTAAAGATAAACTTTAAAAGTTGCCGGTGACTCGAAGAAAGGGGAGGGGGAAGGATGGGATTTTCAAGGGAGCGTGTAAGAAGATGCATGGCACAGCGGGAGGAGGGTGGAAAGAGCTGACTTTCAGAAGTCGAGGGAGCGTGGAGCGCAATTGCATCGATGCAACTGTCGTCCTCCCTCAGACCCTTGGTCTTCTTCTGTTGCTCCCACTGGAGCGTCGTCTATCTCCGCGACGAAACCGATGCAGCATCCTACTGAATCGCGTTTCGGACGTCGACAGTGCAGTAGTTATGGTCGTGCATCGATTACGGATATCTTACTGACGAGTTCCTTTTGAAGCATATAATATCCAATAATTTTATTTGCTCCCTACTCTCGCCGATAACGACGCCTCTTGGCTCCCCGCGACAACGCAGAGACACACGGGCGACAACTGGTATTCCACAGCGTAACAAGGGGAAGGCAATTAATTATAAAATGTAACTACGCAAACGTGGCGAGTCGCGGCTGCTGGGCAAACAGTATTTTTATTTTCACGTGTGTTTCTCTGGGAGTCGTGTACTGAACGCCGTGTCTTGCATGAATTCTGAGGCCAAGTTTGCGAGTCGTCTTGCTAACGTTGAAATTAATTTCCCTCTGTCCAGCGACCGCGTGTATCAACCGCGGGGTCACGTGCTGGCGTTCTAAAGAGAAAAGACGAGAGGAAAAAGAAGAAAAGGGAGTGGAAATAAACGTGGAAGCTGGGAGCAAAAATACGACGTTTCTCCACGGGCACCCTTTGTCCCGTGAAACAGAAGATCGTCCGGTAGATGCGTTCCTTCTCCTCCCCCGAGCCAACCCTTACGCCTGCTCTAATTGCGGTGCTTGCCCAATTAAGTTTAAAAAAATGATGAGGTCGTCGATCCTGACGGCGCTAATTAACGCTTGCCTGTCAAAAGTGCCTCCCCCTGCCGCCGCCGCCGTCCCGGAAGCTTCCCTTGACTTTCCCACGAGTCAGCGCGCACGGCAGCTCGCGTCGTCGCGTCGTTTCGCGTTCGCTCAGGGGATTTAATTACATTTCTATGGACCCGGGGGCAAATGAGGGAGTAATAGGCGGTGGATTCCGGCCTGCCACTGAGAGAACGAGAGGCGAGAGTCTTCGGAGCCACGGGAACTCGACTCCGGCCTGCTCTAACCTCGGCTTGAGTCCGCTTGCCTCGCAGAAGCGCCGGCGTATGCATAATAGGTGATTTAGCCCGCGGAACATCGTAAGGGTAATCCAACTCTTAACCACGTAGGATCGGGACGAGAACGATCCAGTCGAGAGTAACGGAGATAGAGAGGCAGAGGGCTGGAAGGATGAGGGAGGGACGAAGGAAGAGATGATAGAAGAAGATGGATCACAGGAGGCAGAAGAGAGAGGTCGACGGCACTGGTGAATCTGCACGCTCGTGCAGGTTGCCTGCGAAGGGATTTCACGCGTCTTCTTACGCGGTAGTCGCGCAATTTCGAGCTGAACGCGGCGGCTACTGGTTCGCTGTAGATGGAGGGTGTATAGGTATAGGGAGATCGTAAAAGCAATAGGGAGGGGGGCAAAGATAGTCACACAGTGGAGTGTCGAGAGTCAAGAGCCCAGGGGTGTATTCTGTATAGTTTCCGAGCACTAGAATATTAAAGGCTTGAACACATCAAGCCGGCGAAGAATTTTGGTCCCGTGGAGCTCTGTAATGGGTAGCGGGGAACATTTGTAGGCTTGCATCCCCCGAGAATACCGATTTACGCGCAGTTCAAATATGCATCCGGTATATACCTCGCTGTATTATGTCCATCCACAATAATTCAAATGTTTGTATTTGTCCAGTATGATTGGGTTTGACTTTCAGTCGTTGCATCTGGTAATTCGTGTTAATTTGTTTCCAGGTTTAAAAACCGCAACAAGCCCGGTGGATCGACGTCGAAAATGAATGAGTCGCGCAACCTGCACATGCGAGAATGCATCGCCTTCGGAATGCATAATATATCAGAGTACAGGGAGCAGGTAATATATAACCACCGCAACGTAACCGTAAATATATTATGAGATAAGTCTTCGAACGCCTTATCCCTTTAAAGTAGGGTGGCGCAGGCATCATTGGGATACCCACGACAAAGTCGATGATGCGGCTGCGAGGATGCTTATGGTCCAACTCCGGGCGAATATTTCTTGCTGATCCAGGAGGTGGTTCGCCGGGTCGAATTTATCACAACGATCCCGTGGCGAAGCTCGACCGACCGGGAAACTCGATCGTCATCTTGCCTGACCTGGTCCACCTTCGATCAGTGGCAATTTATTCGCGTCATCCGATTGCACCGTATTTCTATCAACTCCCGAGCCACAGTTAGATATTTATGAGACTGGTGACCCTTGGTATTTTTGTAGGTGATTTTCTGGTTGAACACGTCAGTAACGTTTACTTGGCAGATCCTAGTTTCATCATAGAAATACATATCTACTTTGGATGAGAAGGAATTCCTTACGCATAATGTCGGAATCCGTACACCCCTTCTGGTAGTGGGAGGACTCTACGCCGCAGAAAATCACTGCGCGTGGAATCACGGGTATCATGGAAACTTGCAGCATGATCGATGGCTGGGTAACCTCCCCCATCATGCAATATTGACCATGACTATGCTCGCGCGCTCCGCACCAAGGATTACTCTTTCATACTTCCTCGCACGGTGGCCGTGAGTTTCCTCTTATCTTATCACGACCCTTATCAAACTTGTCCAAGCCGCTCCAGGTAGCACTCGTTTTACCGCCGGTAGTCAGCGCCGTTCGCGGAAGCCTTTCATCCACGAAACGGTAATCATAGCCGAGCCCCTGTCCACGGAACATGTCCTCGGTGGACGAAATAATCACAGGAACCACGCCCTTGCTCGTCCTTTCTATCCTTTCCTGCACACCTTGAAGCAGCTTTCTGAAGGAATGGCGTCTACCTGCGCAGCTCGCGATTGGCCGACGGACTCGCGCTTCCTCTTACGATATCTCGCAGGTTTTAAGCACGCAGCGCGCCTTTTGTCCCGCAATGGCCGCTCACGCGTGTAACACGCACCTGCACCGAGCGGAAGTCCGAGGAGCGGCGAGTCGCACGCTCCTCCCGTTGACAGCGAGGAGCTTCGACGACGCGAGAGGAAGCAGAAGGAATCGAGGACGATTTATCGCTCCCGATGCAGCTGCGATAGACGAGTGTACTCGCGACGTTCCACCTCTTGCGGCCTCGGACACAATGGACAAAAAGGCACTGTTCTTTCGCTGGTGCACAGACCCCAGCGTGACTTTCGAATACGCTTTGCTCCTTCATCTACCCAAGGGAAGAATAGAGAACGAAGTTCGTAGGTAATCCTTGAAAGCATGTTCCAACTGTGCACCCTGAACTTTGGATCAACCAGTACAGTTGGAGCATGGCTTCGGGGAAACGTTTCGCGGCGCGCCTGGATAAAAGTAACCCGACAGTACCAAGGTTTAACCAGAATTTCCTCGCGATCGAACGAGCTATCTTTTAGAGGCATCGGACGGTTGTAGGAGAGCTGAATCCCTTTGAAACACGTCAACGCCAGTGTCTTTCTAGGAAGACGCGACGGGGTGGTTCACTTTGAGCGCTCTGAATAATTACCACTCGAAAGCGAAAGACCGATGGCTATATATTTAGAACGCTCGCGGGATAGCTTGTACACTGGCATTGGTCTGAAAGGCACGGTTAAGTATTCCGGAGACGTCGGGCACATTAGTCGTCCAATTTACACGGACCAGCAGCAAAGTATTATTAATCGCGTCGGACCCGGTCTAAATGGAATTGGATCGGGTGGGAAAGTTTCCGCCGCGTGTATTCACGGAGGCGGACCGATAAAATGCGTTTAAAAACGAATCTTCAATACCTCATTGCCGTGGATTCCAATCTCGTCGGCCGTTTTTCTTCGGGCAACGTCTCCCGCGAGGCAAATTAAATTAACGGGGAAGCGAGAGGCAGCGTCTTCGGCGCGAATAATTGCGAGCTTAATTGTGGCGATTCGTTTCGGGGAACTTCCATCCCGTCCCTCAATGGGATTCCCAGCATCGACTCCCAATCGCGCGACGCTGGGAATCGTTAAAACTGTGCCGCGATCGTTACCCGAGCGATCAAAGAGTATCCGTTACCAACGATATCGGAAAATATCAGACCAGTTCAACAAAGTATCGCGCGTGTGCGTTGTCGCCAATACCGTGAACACGCGAGGTCGCGGATGCGTAACGGTTAATCATGTATCAATTCTTTCGTACACAACGACATTTCCATAAAATTGGCCCTCGAATGTGGGGCGCGCCGTATTTGTTTCAATTACCCGTCGTCGACAAACAACAGATCCCAATTTGAAAATATCGAAGTACGTTTGTAATAAACAGAGCGGGGCTACAGGTTTATCGCTCGAAAAGTGTATCGATCGTTGCAGCCGGTAGAAAAAGCTGGCCGCAAACGAGTACGATTCACGCCGTTTCAATAGGAGGCCGCTTCGACACTTTGCTTCTACGCCACGATCAGTTCAGGTATTGTAATTATCGTTGGTCTCGCGTTGTATTCAATGGAACCTGCTCAATAGTAACGCCTGGTGCGCTGAAGATCCATGCAGAGTGAGCTATCCGACTTCGTCTTTGATGGTGTGGGAAAGGGGGACGAAAAGAACGTTTTGACGAAGATAAAATGGTAATGTTACCGTTCTCGGCATCCTTGCCACAGCCTTCCCGCAAACCTGAATGCTCAGCAATTTTCACTAACCCAACTAACAATAAGTGTGCACCCATGCTTCTGAAGTATTCTGTATACGTTGGAACATATTTCGCGGCAATCGGCAACGGTTGGAGGGCCACGGCAACCTCCTGCCAGGGGTCTTGTTATCACGTGCTTTGAGGCGAGTTGCAAATCGATAAATAACTGCGGCACCGGCCCTCCAGAAGAAGCTGGTGTGCGCAGGTAGCGGGTCCAACGGAATCGGACGAAACGAACAAGAGAAAATCGCGCGACCTGCGAGTGTCCGCACCGCAAACGAATCGCACGTAATGAGGGATAAACCACAGACCACCTTGCGCCGTGGATAGGCGAGCCAAGCGAGCAGGACGGATGCATCGATGCCCGAGGTGCTACGCCGTCCCTCCTGCTACCCAACGACAATGAGATTCGAAATCCATTTCGATGGGAAGGCTCTAAACCCGGTCGTTTCGACGTGGCGCAGCCTTAAATTGTGCCGCCCCCCTAGTCACGACGAGGACCTAACCAGCGCGATACTGAGCCATTCAGTCACCCTGGGCACGGAGAAAACACGCCACGAAGATTCGCTGGTATCTAGGGGCTAAGAATTTCCAGGGATCCTGTTATTTTCGACGCTCTGGGTCGATAGTGGCTCAGCGAGCGGGTAATGGCCACGATGAAGGCCCGTTGGGCGAAAGATGAATGTGCTTTGATATCACAGTGGAGTTTATTATCCTGCTGACTTTTGTAATATCAGAGGGTTGGGATTCCCAACCCATTTTAGGAAAGCTCGAGGTGGCGAAAGCGGGTCTTTCTTCCTGACGAGTTCTTTTTATCGTCGCGACTTCTCCATTCGTTCATTGGCGATTGATTTAACGATCCCCATGTTCGAGCACTCTGCGATGGACGCATAAAACACTCTGTTGAGATTGTGTTGATCTTATCTTTCGTGAAGTGTTCAAACTCGAATCTTCTGCAGTCCAATCCTGGGATCTTGGGTTACAGTAACATTGGAAAGAGATAAGAAACTTTCCCACCTCCCCCGTTCGCCGGGAAATCAATCTGACAACATTGAAATTTCAATGTTGAAAGGCTCGCTGGCTAGAAAGCCCTAATGCTCTAGGACCCTTACGCTCTAACTTCAACCAGAGTGCTCGTCCAGGTCACGACTTCCCCTCGTAAGTATCTGAATTACAAAAAGAGTGAAGTGGAAGAAGGGCGTTGGCTCGCAACGTATCCAAGGAAACGAAAGCACAAAAGTTTCTCACAGAGCGGCGCGATTCATCGTTTCCTTCCATCGTTCCTATGTTGATTATCTCGGACTTTTAGACAGAAATATTTTAAACGGTAACCGTGGCCGTGCTCGTTAAGCCTGCCCGTGAAACCCCGGCGAATCAATGCCTAGCGTAATGCGCTTCTTATCGCGCGCAACATCTCCTAATAAGCCGTCTCGGTGAAGCCTTAATTGAACCGAGGATGCATGTGATCCGACGTACCGCGTTGCGTGGCGTATCCTCCTCGCGACTGGGAACAATCTCTGAACACTTCGCTGAGCATAGGCTAGAGGCAACTACCTCCGAGCTTCAGCCACGTTCAAAAAGTACGCGCTTTGAAATTCAGTCAATAATTCCCCGAGCAAAGGTCAAGGGAATGTAAAATGGTATATGGGCACTTATGACCGGCGAAACGCCTGCAGCTGTGGAGTCGTCGGTCATGACACGCATGGCGTTTAACAGCCGAGCTACCAACGATGCTCTATTAAGAATCGATTGCCAAGCTTTGAATTAAATTTAATATACAAGTTTCTTCTCTACTTTCTCACAGTCAGTAAATCGATGCGTAATTTGTCCAGTGATTTAGCGTGGCGTGAAAAATTTCGCTCGAAATGAAAGAACGAGAGATAGGAATTCCTGTAGTGGAAGCTTCGACGCGTTAGGTTAGCGATTATCGCGCCGTGGCGCGGATAGGAGCTTTCGCAATTACTTCAATTAATATCGAAGGATGGTGGAGGTCCGGCCGGTTTTCAGGTAAATAGAGGTGGGCTCTTCGTAGTCGGTCAAAGAGAAGACAAACCGCTCGCTCGTCTCTGGACCGCCGAAGGCGACATTACCTTAATTGCTACGCAGGTAACGCGACGTCCCGTCTCTCTCTCTCTCTCTCCCTCTTCCGCTCTCTCTGGACATACAATGTCCCCTAATACAAATTCGGCGAGCGCTGGTAAAGCGCGCGACGACGCGGCCCTTTCACAGCAGCCAGAGGAAGAGGAAGGGAGAGAGTGTTCGGTCGCTTCTACACGCTGTTAGCAAACAGTACTCTGAGTAATTGTGTAAATCACTAGGAGCATGACAAACGACTCGACGTACGCGCCCATGTCACGGTAAAATATGCTCCAGCGTTGGAAAAAAAGTCTTCCCTGGTCTACGTGTCGACCGATAGCGCCGGAACTCGTCGCGCTACCGCTCGTGGCCTCCTTCGGAGCGCGAACCCGCGAATTGTCGGCGGACCGGTGAACCCGACCGAGATTATTGATTCAATGTTTCCGCTTCGGAGTTTCAATCCGTTGCTCCTTTTGTGCACTCCCGTTTCCCCCTCGAGGGGCAATAACGCCGAGAGGATTATGTAAAGGCTTAACAAACAGTGCCCGGCATAATAATATAAATCCCCGCGAACGTGACAAGCGAGTTCGCACCTGGGGCCTACGCCGCAGCGTTAACTGACAACAGGAACGCGGCTGAACTTCCTTCCACGGACACAAAAGTATCGCTCGGTCTGGAATTATTATTCCTCGTACTAGCCTGGCGTGCAGAGTCTGTAGCAGCTTCGAACGAGGTATTTTGAATGATGGCAGGCGATCTCCCTTTAATAAAGAACTCGATGCGAAATCTATCAACGTTGTTTCATTTCCTCGTAATCACTGGGCCCCCAACACAGGATACCCACGGAGGAATTCGCAAATGCCCCGCATAATTGCATAAATCATCCCAGTCGTGATGAACGATCCAGCTTCCAAGCGACACGAAGAAATACCCGCGCGCAGACAATCTTCCGTGCGTCGTAGCCGGGATCGAGATATTTCTCTTGCCATCTGGGAACGTGGCTTACGTCCCTTCAATTCCCTCACCCCTCTGGCTGCAACGTTGCCCTGGAAATTTTCGACAAAAGGACGAGTGCGCGCCAAGACAAGGAATGCCGCGAGTCGATCGAGAATTTGAGCCGCGAATAGTCTGCCCGTCTCGCGGCGCTATACGATCCAAAAATTTCCGCAGAGGAGGGCGAGGCATCGCCGAGAGAAGCCGCTAGAGAGGATCGACGGGAAAATTTCACCTGAATTCGAGCAATTTGTCTCCTGTCCGGGGCCGGGATCGAAGCCATGTTCTGAAAATCAATCGCAACGTGTTACTCGAACGATCCAATCCATCCTGGAGGATTCTTTATCCGGGGAAGGCATCTGGTGTTGCGGGGGCATGTACAACGGTACACGCCACGGAAATCCAATATCCGACGGCGCGAGGGCAAAAACGCCTTAGGATGTCATGCGTCGCGAAAATTTACCAATTGATCGATGTCCCTGGGACAGCTCGCGGTACACGGCTCACCATGATACTCGATTTTATGGGCCGCTTGCCGAGCACGAAGCTTTCTTTTTTTCCCGCGCGGGATCCACTTTCCATTCATCAGGAGCATCGGCGAGCCGCCAGCCGAAAGGCCAGCGGAGTAAAAACGTGAAATAAGAGGATTGCAAGAGTGCGTCTAAGCCACGCGTAACGTGATGCATTGTGGGCATCGAGGATAACGTTGCGGTTGCAGAATCGAGCGATTATTAGACGTGGCTCTGGACTTGATAGAGACGGTACAAAGTTTTCATCATCATCGGCCTGACTCGTTACGTTCCTTAGCTTCCACGGAAACGGGTAATCGCTACTGACAGGTATTTAATCAGAGAGTAATTGTACATCGTCAGTCCAAGAGCATCCCGGTTACATGTTAATGGATATTGGCTGGCTAGTGAGTGAAACGGTGGTTTGTTAGAATTATTCTTGACCGCGAGCAAGCAGAATAAACCGATACTGTGGTAGTGACTATCGATTCACTCCAAGGTGCACGACGAGGAGCGTAAATATGAGCTTCTTTTTCAATTGTTTGGCTATCCGGCGGAAGGGGGATAAAAACAGCTTCGCGGTAATCGACTGCGCAATTATCACCGTTCCTCGCCGCGGGATTACTTAAATTTGCGTTATCAACTGGAGCATCGTGCTCCTCGTTAACTCCTGGCGAGGATGATCGTCGAAAAGGCTAGAAGAAACTGCGCGTAATTATAGAATTCATTAAACATGGAGATCGTGTTTATGCACGCGAACCACTGAGAACAATTTGCCCCTCATTAATGGGGGACTGTTTCTCCCTCGATGTCGAAGTCATCGATCCGAAGGATACAAGAGTGGAGGGTAAGCAGCCCTCGGGGTGTTGTTCTCGTCGAAAAATCTTCGTCACTTCGTCAGACATTCTGCGAAACGATCCTTCATATTGCGCTGTTCGCGTTTCCGTCTCCTTTGTTCGCGTCGGGCCATCGAATCGACGAGTTGCTCGCCCTGTAACGGGCGATTTACATCCGAAATCAGGACTGCAGGTAGAGAGAGCGTATCTCTGCCGACGATTGTATTGCTAATCCCTCGGGCGACGTTGTCGGCCAGCGAAAATTGCAAGCTACCGGTTACGATATTTCTCGCGTCCGATACGTTCGCCAGGCGAGGGGAAAAAAAGAATCAAAATCATAACCTCGGGCGCCAATCGCAATTTCGTGCTTTCTGTTCTGTCGCGGCCGATACTCTGGGCGTTACGCTGCAGTTGGAAAATACGAAAGCTCCGAGGGAAAAGCTCGTGTTAACTCGATCTACTTTCCCTTTGTTTCGAGAATATTGCGTGTAACTGAAGATCATAGGTCACTACATATTATTTACAATACATGGGTTCGTGCGGTGACAAAGAAATATTGCGAAGGGAAGAATGAGAAAGATGAAAGAAAAGGGGCATCAACACTAAGAGACAATAATAACTCGTGATTGTGGAGTAATCTATGTGTGTTGACTGGAGTTCCTTCAATGCGCACGACGTGTTCATGCTTAACACATATAAAGCACCATTGTATAATAAATAAATAAATAAATTATGCCGAATCGATACCTGTTCGGCATATGTGTTCCAAAGTTTGAGCGCGCATAATTCAAGAAAGACTCCAGAAACAACATCATCGTTCACTATTAATTTTGCTATTACAACCGGCCAGAACAATAGTCTGCTTATAATGCTATTACGGTACTGTGACAGTACGCGCTGAACAAAACTGAAATCTATATTCCCCGAGGAACGTCAACTCTGCGCTGCAGGCTAATACAAATTTTCATTGTGCTACTTGGTCCTTTGAATGCTGCTGTTAATTACATTTTAGGTACACATGTGTGTGTGCGTGCGTTGAGACTCTTGTTTTAACGCAAACTGAATACAGTAAAGCAATAATAAATAGTAAAATCAAAAACAGAAGTAGTAAACAATAACCACTCTGAAATTGAAACCAAACGTTGAGTATGCAGCAACAAAGGCAGTATGGCAATGCTTCTTAAAAAAGGAAGAATCCGTCAGCCTATTAGGTTCGAATTCATCTTTGTCCTATGGTCAACCGCGCGCCGCTTCCGACGATTATCTTCCGCACGGCATATCGGAATTGGGACAGAGCACGCGCGACCCGGTTCGCCGTTAATTCA
Source organism: Andrena bicolor (assembly GCA_960531205.1). NCBI lineage: Eukaryota > Metazoa > Arthropoda > Insecta > Hymenoptera > Andrenidae > Andrena > Andrena bicolor. The sequence goes on along the minus strand of OY482666.1, from coordinate 32,745,610 downwards.
TTTTAACCTAGCCAATTTCTGGACTTCCCCCCGTAGGAAACTCAATTATGCCGGCTCGCGGGACGAAAGAGCGCGTGGCGCGGCGACGAGTAAGGAGAAGGAATTCTGGCCGAGGCCGGCGCTGAAATTGCGGTAGAGATTATCCAGTTAGATCGATCAAAGACCGCTCATTAATTGCATTCCATAGATTTGAATGCGCGGCTATGCTGGAAATCCGTTTAAATCGATCATTAAACTGTCCAGTACAGCTGCCTATCGCCCATCTCGCGGCCTCCGGTTCTGGGGATCTTCAACTTCCGCTGTCTCGGCCATAGCGAGCACTTGGATCATCTAACGAGGAACGGGTCCGAGGCGCCTCCTTCCATTTTGACCTACTCTTGCGGAAAGACAGCGCGCAAGCTCTTGTTGCTACGCGGAAAACATTAAATATCGATATTCGTTGATTTCAACGATATTGAATCTACACTTAATAGTTCTAATACTCGAGCGAGTATTAACGAACCACCCTGCGGGTGCAAGTTAAAACTAAAAGGGGAGAAACTTTGCCCTTTCCCTCGTAAGGAATGGTCCGAGTAGAAGCGCGAAGGGGAAAAGAAGATGCAAGCTCCCTTCGAAGCTCCACGCGAAGGTGGAGTCGCGCTTCTAAAAGCTGTCCCTCTAATTGTATCTAATTAGCCCAGATATTACGGAAGCGGCGCGGCGGCGGACCGACGTCGGGGTCCCTGTAGCCCGTTAAACTATTTAAATGGAAACTCCGGCAATTTCCCAGCGTAGGTCACAAAGCGAAAGTTTCGGGAATCTTTCGGACGATTCGGGCGAGCGGGTTTCAGGCTCGCGAGAATGGGTCACAGGAACGGTCGTGGAAAGCCATTTAAAGCGATCGCGGACGGTCTGTGTCCAGCTTGGCTGCGTTAAATGGAGGGCCACGGGTGTAATAAGCAACTGCTTAGAATTTCACCTTCGGGCTGTTCAACGGTGCGTCACAGTTCCTCTGTTTAACCCACCAGTACCCACACAGCATGCGCTGCCTTTAAGTCTCTCTCCATCTCTCTCCCTCTTCCCTCTTTTGTGTAGTCACATCTAATTAACCGAGGCATTGCCGGGGAGCAGCGTTGATCTCCACTCCCCGAGGCAGCCGAGAAATTTCAACCCTAAGAGGATGCGGTCGAACTTAAATGAATTAGCGATAAAGTCATTTCAGACACCGCCAGCTTCTGATTGAACGTTCACGGGAACGGGGGAGTGGGTACTTGGGTAGGCGGGGGGTGCGACGGAAAACGGAAGGGAAAGGATTTCCGTATCTGCCTCCTCCACGTAAATGGACTCTCAATTTCAATGGGAGGCGTGGAAAGGCACGAATCGTTCGAGCGAGTACAGGGGATACTTTCGACGGGTATCTGGCCAATTTGCAATAAAGTCCATGGATCTTCTCCGGGGGAAAAAAAAGGACACTCCGGAGATTTTCCTAAGAACTCGATCCACCTGGATAGAGGTGGAATATGTTCTCCATTGATTTTCTCGGAAGACTGTTCCGCGGAGTTACGCGATGGAGCCAAACCGTGCGATGTATCGCTGGATCGTGCCGTAAAATGAAACAAAATCAGACGGAAGTCCTGAAAGAGATTTGCCACGATTTTACTTGACGGAGGAACTTCGTTACGTCGCTGCCATCTCCGATTGCCTTTCCATTCGACGATGTTTCCTCAGAAAATACTACCGACGATCCTCGGACCCTCTCTGACAAACAAGAATCGAACGACTCGTTTCGGATTCACGGCGAGCGGGGCCCCTCGAGTTCGTGGCCACCTCCTCGCGACCGGCCATGAAACACGCACTCTATTTACACGGCTGCCCCGACCCCGTAAACTTTTGTATGCACGGGCGACTCGTCTACGGTGACAAATCATTGTCATATCCATGAGGGAAAATCAATATTTGGCGGCGGCTGATGTATGTACATACGCGCGATCCCGTTCTACGTAATTCCTGCGGTTCAGACGAGTGTATACGCGATGAATTCCCAGCGGCCCCTGACTCCGTGAAAAAGGAAGACACTTTGGAACGGTGTGCCTACACTCGATCGAGCGATCGAATCGACTTGGGACGCGAGTCGAATTCACCGAAAAACGGTTACATATTCAGTCAACCGATGCCTTTCGCGAGGAAAATCTGCTGAATTATTTTACCCACACATACTTCCGACGTGGACTTCTATCTTTCTATAAAAATGATTGACCATTTATTGGTATTATGCGCAGACTCTTAATATTTTTAGTTTTGTTCCATTGAAAAAGTACTTCCCCAGGTCATGACCTTGACTCGTAATACTTTGATTACTATCCGCATTGGATGCCATGTAATTTGTATCAGACATTGTCCAAACTTACCGGTTACTCCATTTTATCAAGCACCTAGTATGGAGAATCTCTGCTCGCCTCCCTCCGCGCCAGCGAGTAAAAGTTTTAAGCCACGATTTGTGGAGATCGAGTCAACTTAAGCTATGCACTCTCACCGCGTAACGCCGGTAGATTCCCCCAAATAAATGTATCCACTTATAGTTTGATTAATATAGAGGAACTGAAAGCGGCCGAATCCATTTAAGCCCGGGAGAAGCTATTCCATCTGCCAGGTGGAATGTCTAGGCTCGAGGTCGAAGGAAACGCTCATGGGAGAACCGTTCGTTCGATCTTCTTCCGCCGATGGAATCAACTTCTCAGACGGGACGAGATGGAGCGAGGGACAAAGCTCGAAGTATATCCAGGAGGAAAATTGAAGGGAGGAAAGAAAAAAGGTTCGCAGCGAGCGTTTCCTCGTTGAAATTCGCCAATCAGCTTAGTTCGTGAAAGAGGATAGGTACATATACACCAACCTGATGACACGGGCCAGGTGTAGGTACCTCAATCCTATTAGCAGCAACTCTTTCCTCCCGCGAAAGAAGCGTCCCTCTCGCGGCCAATGCTTAATAACATAACAACACATCGGCCGGGAAGGTGAAATCAGTGATCGACATGGAAAGGTGAAACATTGCTTCGTTTAACTAACATCCCGCTGCTAGGGCATGACTCCCGCTACTTTATCTGCATCGTCAGAGGTGAGCTTTTACGGACGCGCATCAGCGAAACCACCACAGCGGACGGCATCAAAGTAAAGGCTTCACGCGCCGGTGTAACAAGAGGGTCAGAGTCGTTTCTGTGTCAGCTGGAAAAGAGAGCGTTGAAGGGGTTGAAAGGGTGAATCAGTAGGCTCGAAAATTCGACGCTGATGAGTCTACAAGTACAGCCGAAAGTGTATAACCCAGTTTCACCAGGCGACACCATCGACAGGATTGTCGATAGATCGTTACAGGCACGGTAAGTGCAGACGAAAGAGCCGAGGATGCGCACTCGCACGGCACATAAGGGACGTGTGTAGGTACATCGGTCGAGCAATACGTCGAATCATAAGTTTCGAAGGCACCTGCCCCTGGCATCGCCAGATACCCGTTACTATGGCGACGGCAGTTCGTTCTCGGTGAAACGCCATGACGGTTAGCTTCTTTCCTAACGAGGAAACCCGTCACCTCGGAGCAGAGGCAAGGGTGAGCAGAAGGATTTAGCGGGTGTGAAAGGACTCGGCGGCCCGGGGGAGACGAGCCTGGGTGGTGGAAAGATAGAAATCGCAAGGGTGAAAATGTCAGCGATGTTGGAAGTTCGGAGACAAGGCGCTGGGGGATACATCCCCTTCTCCCCGACCTCCCTCACCGCGCTCGATCGTGGAACAGCATAATGGATATTCCCGATTTTTTTCCAAACGACTAAAGGCGATATACCCTTCCTCGAGCTGGCAATTTATTTTGGCGACCTTTCCGCCGTTTGCTCGATTAGAAACCAATGGCCGGGTACACCGAGACCGTGCCGTTCAGAGGGATGGAGAGAAATGAGGGGGCTCGAGAGACTGTCACTTTTTTCCTCTCTTTATTCGTCGCCAGACAGGCTGCCACTAAATTGTGCACGCGTTAATTATAGGAAAACGCGACGCGGCCGAGGGACAATGGAGTCGGGGGCAGACGCATTCGATTCGTTCCCTTCGAGTACGGATTCAAGAACAACGGGCCCCCACACCTGAGATACCTTTGTCGAAGGATATCTTTTTTCCCTAATGAGAAGCCTCTGCGTAAGGGATGAAGAGAATGTGGGGACGCGAAGGACGGCGAGGGATGGGCGCAAGAGGAGGACGACGCGGGGCGCGCGATTTCGTCGGGCCAGCGGGGAGAACGAACACCGGAGATGGAAGACGAGGGGTGAACTCGGTTTGCATAATGCCTCCGCTCGCTCGACTGCGAAGCGTAAGCTGTTTTACCATTTCCATCGACAATAATCCTGGTAAAATATTATTTTAAAGGCGCAAACGCTGGGCGGAGAGGCGCCTCTGGAATTCTCCCCCCGTTGTATATGCCCTTGGCGTGTTGCGAGGTTGCGCGTGTGGGTGCACTCGCGCGATCACGGCGGGGGTTGTGTTTGGTGTACGTGCGCTGTATAAGACGGCCGGTAAGTAACGAAGCATGTACGATATATTGAACTTCGTCGTACGTATGTAGGGGCGAATGTTTCGTTGCATATTTTATAATAAGTCCATGTTTGGGATTGGGACCTGAGGCGTGAGCACCAAGGAATCTGGCGCTCTAGTAACAGTGGAATGAACCAACGTTTGAAGTCCCAGATTCGCACACTGAATTATTGATGGATAACGATTCTCTAGTTCGTCCGGGATGAGACAAATTATCTAGCACGTTCTCAATACATAGATACTATGTACTCCGCAGAATTTATAGTTTGTGGATCAAGGATTCTGCTTCAAACAGAGGAATGATCCCAAGTACCCGTTTAAATCATGTCAGCCACATCTGCTACAACAGGGGGAGACAGGCGTTCCCTAAAGTCTGATACGTCTGCCCCAATTGCCAAATCTTGTCAAGTTGACCCTCGCTGTTCCTCGGAACCTGCAGTTCATTGATCATAACAGTGGTCTATCTGAAACTTCCCACACTTCGCCCGTAACCTGCTGTTCGACTTTGGATGACGTGCACAGAAGTACAATTTCCGATAAAAGATAACTCGAATTTAAGGGAGGTACTTATATTCCAGAATCTTCGTGCCTCGATGAAAAATTGATCCTATTTTATCGAGGATTCACACAGTTCCAAGTTATATACCTAGTTATATTTACATTCGCAAAACTCACTTTCGTTTTCCAATTAACAAGTTCTCTTCCACAGTTTTATCGCTTCAGCTGTATTTGAATCCTTTCAACCCTTTCGTCCCTTCGGCTTTATTTATTCGCCCTCGATATCGCTCCAGCGCCAAATTTCAATTATCCTAGAAGGAGCGCTGATCTCCGGGTTCATCGAATCAGCAATTAATCGCGCCTTCAATCGTTCCATGACAAATTCTCCGTCGCGTGAAACAATGCACGATTCATTGGTCGCAGCACGCGCGTGTTTGCACGCCTCTACACCACGTGCGCGCGTGTGTGTGTGTATGTACTCGCGCTTGACAAACACAGAACGCTTGCACCATGGGGGATTGGAGGAGCAGGTGTGCTAACATCACTTGCGTTAATCTTCTGCCATAACTCTAGGAATGTTGCGCGAGATATCATGCTTCGATCGATAATTGAACCACGACTACGCGTTGTTCGCGGGCTGGATCGATGGACCAACGGGGTTTTCTCTGTAGTCGAAAGTGGTTGACCCATAAAACGCTTTCGATTCAAGGAGACGAAAGCCTCTCAGACGACCGCGGAGGGGGCTAAGGACTACGAAAGCATCGTGGATCGACTTCGAAAGAGAGGGACTCCTTCCAATAAACGGGAGAGAACGAAACGAAGGGAAAAGCCCAGCTAACTGGTTTGATCCAATCGAAATCATCCCTGCCAGCGCTCGGCATTCGATTTCGCCAGTCCCCCGTGTTCATAAATTAGTAATGCGCCGGGCGAATCCCTTTACACTGTATCGCTGATATCCCGTGTATGAATAAATACTCGGGATGTATTCGCGAGATGTCTCTTTCCTCCGGTGAAGTTTGCGTCGTCGATAGTCATGAATTTCCAACGAGCCATCTTCTCGTCCTGCGGTAAAACGCGCGAGGCCTCTAAGAATACATACCGAAACCATATGAAAGTTTCATGTGTGCGAACCGTGATGGACTTGCCTGTAGATTTAAACGGACGTCGTCGAGTCACTTATCCCGTGGCACTTTGCTGCCTCGCCGCGGAAATTATTTAACCAGCGAGGATAAATTGGATTAACAGAATTCGTCGCGGCTCGTCCACGTGACGAAGCAGGTGGAACGATGAGTTCGCGGGGCGAACGATGAAGGATCTTCCTGGAAGCCGGGGGAACGCTCGGCAAGATCCCCGGGAAATGTGTATCTCGTGAGGTAGAACATCGCTGGGAGCTACTAATGGCGACGGAAAGATCGAGAATACCGGGAATACAATAAATCACCCGTGCTCGACAACAATCAATTAATCCGCATAGCGTGCAATTTGTTCGGAGTTGGCGCAAGCGCGGCCTCGCCAGGCATCCAGCCGACCCCTGGTAACGATAAATAAACGTCGAAATCAATTTCCGTGCCAGCGCTGAACGACTTGAGCCGAAGAGCATACGACGAAACAAGGCGGATCCGGCAGAAAAATTTTTTCACGTTAACGGGATCAAACTTTTAAGCGGGCAGGATCCCCGGGCAAACTTTTCGCTAAGCGTGTTTCGTTTTTCAAAGGGGAGAAATTTTCCTATATTTTCGTGGCGCCGCGGAAATTTTGTTTGCATAGAGGCGAGTAGTTGCGCCCAAGAATAGGGTCATCTGCAATCTTGCCCGGGGCTAACGGGCAAGTATGAACCCCCCTCGACTATATCGACGCCACCGGCTCCCAACGTTTCCCTATAAAACGCACGGATATAAAAGAGCCGATCGTATCGCCGCAATCTTTTCCTAAAGTTATATGTCAAAGATGCGCGCGGACCACGGGCTTTACAGGATCCAGCGTAACCCCGGGGCCCATACGACCGACGTAAAAAGTTTCGTCAAAACCCGCGGATGGGAAAGCAGTAAAATGAAAAGTAATTTCTAAAGCTTGAACGAATCTACGCAAAACGAGACGAACGATGAAATGGACGGGGGTATGTGTCATATCGGGTGCAGTTTCAGTGAATGCAACCCAGCCAGTCGACGATGTTAAAAAGCGATTTTTCAGCGGAAAGAGGATCCTTGAAATATAAACCCTCCTTATGGGATCGCGGAGACGCGAGCCACTCAAAGGAAACTACGATTCTCAGGTGAGCAACCGAAGCGAGCCGACTCTGCGCTAGAAAGCAAAGAGGAATCGAGGAGCATATCGAGAGATATCGGGTCTATAAAATATTTTGAACAGAATATTCTTTACTGCGGGTTCTTACTGAAAGTTTTGACGCACGCGTTACCCCAGAAACGCTTGCTTCGCTAGCAATGAGGATTGATCGACAAGTAATGAGAGGAAAGCCGCGAAGGCACTGTGTGGCACCCATGTCAGCAAAATAGGACCTGGAGAGATTTTCCTTTTGAGTGTTTCACGTCTAACGTGTACTCAATTGGTAAGACGATTACTGAGCGTCTTCTCCTCAAAGAGAACTGTATCCAAGAAGGAGCCGTTGAAAATAAATGTTTCCCATGTTCGAGGAACCGTATCAATTCCAAGAACAGCATGAAATGGTATGACCTATACAATCCAGCTGGATGCTCGCAAATTATCGTTCGCTTTGCCCCCGGAAAGTATTAAAGCCGTCAAAGGGCCTGACATCACGTAATCGAGTCACTGATCCAAAGCTTAGAAGAGACATTAGCGAGGAAGATAGAGGGAGTTGGACGGGCGAAGACTTCCTCTCCATCAAGGATCGTTCAAGAGGTGAATGCGCGACTAAAGGATGAAGGGGATCAGAGGATCGGCTGCATCGCGCATACAAATAACCGATCGAAGATTCCACGGTCGGCGGAAGTGCATTAAACGTGGCTTAGCTGGCGAGTGTAATAGGTGAACCTGCTCGACTAGGCGTTTATTGTGCCCGGCACGTCGATGCTTTTTCCTTACCCCTCGCGCGCAACCCGTCACCCCAGCGAGGCATGTCTGCTCCCTTCCTCGCACGCCAGGTTAACCCTTTCTCTGACACGAGCAGGAGGCGTTGGAACACCGAACGACATAACCGGCGGGATATTTAACTGCGACGGTACCCCGAGGCTGTTGACGCTGTTGTTGCTATTGCCGGCTGCCCCCTCGGCGGATTCCAGCATCCACGCAGGTACCAGGTAGCAGCGTTGTCGGTCTGCCGCTGGGAAGAGCGGAGGATCGTTTAAAGAGACATGCTCGGACAGGCTGAATGGGAAGGAGGATCGTTTTAAGGAGGTTTTAATAGAAATATTTATATGTTCCCTTTCGCCGTGGCTAGGTAGACGGGTGGGTATGCCGCGGGTGTACAATCCCCCAGGGAGGGCATTATTATTTATTCATGCGGTTTGACGAGGGAACAATCCGACGTATTTACCCGGCGGACCTTTCACGCTCGGCGTTAGCAAAATTGTCTCCCTTTTGTCCGTTCGGCGTGTATTTACCCGGTTTCTGAGCCTCGGTTTCGACGGTCTTTGGCGGAAAATCGCTGGAGCGTGCGCAGCCAGACATCTGCCGTGCTCCGACGCCGTTTCTTCTCTCGTTAAAACCGTCTCCCGGCATATGGCCCCGAATAATTCGCACGCCAAGTGGATTGCGGCTCGGGAGCGCAGGAAACGTCCACGATGGGGCACGCAAACCACGGGGTACGCGAATGTAATAAACGTGCGCGCGGCCGAAGCTTGATAGCTACTGAGATATTCGTGCAGTTGTACTTCGAGGCGCGATTATTTTAGATTAGAATTGCTGCTGCGATTGCTGTCAACGAAATATCGAGCGTCGAGCATTCCGTCGCTGATATCTTAACGATATACATAACGTGCCGACGAGCGTTCGTCTTGGGAACAAGCTCATCCGTAAGATATCGATAATCGATAGATTCGTGGCTAGCAAGAAGGATTTCGGAGGGCGCTCGACTCGCGGCGCGGTAAGAAGCGTAATTTACATCGGTACGCTTTTCTTTTCCGGCGGATTGAAGCGACGCAATCGCGGAAAGATAAAAATTTAATTCTCGTTAGAGTCGCGAATTTATCACAGAGGTATTTGCTCCTCGCCCCTACCCATCTCCCGCTTCCTAGCGCCGAGAACGTCTTCTCAGCACGCCGGATGATACAAAGGAGATCCGGTCGGCGGAAAAACTTTCCTTCCTCCGCTACTTCGCCAAGTTTTTGTTAGTAAAATGAAGCACTCCAGTTTTTTCCCCTCTTCCAACGAAGCAAGGGATTATTTGTATATCGTCCCGGCTTCCCTTCGGCTTTCCATCCTTTCTTCTTCATCGGCTATCGCCGCACAACGGGGAAACTCTGTCTGGCTCGGTCAAATTTCGCGCCGACCAAGCTTCTTTAAAACTGAAGAGCGAGAGGTTGACACAGAGCGACAAAAGACTCGCGTTAATATTCCACGGAAGGTATCCTGCCCTCAGCGAGTTCAAAGAAGCTACGATCAGCCGAGGAGGCGGCTAGGAAAGCTCGTGGCAGAGTCAGAGTCCTCGGGGAGGTGTTTGCGATGTTAAATAGGGCCCCGACTTTGGCGAACGTTATCGTTATTCATTCGGAAAGATACCATTGGCAACAGCCTTTCTGTAGGCCCCCTACCCCTCGAGCGCCTACCCCCGTTCCCGTTTAACCTCCGACCCGATAGAAAAGAACTCATTTGCTGATTAAATATCACACAGTCGTGCAGCCGTAGAAGCCGGCACAAACGGAGATTTAAACGCGCGTCAAACGTTCAATCTCTCGAATAGTTCCGATTGAGCGAGGGATTCAAAGGATCCAGTCAAAGGACGAACGCGAGCAATGCGCGCCAGAGACTCGGGCGCTCGAATCAAGGGAATTGTAGGGCGAACAAAGGATCGCTCGAGTCGCAGGTAGGAAATCATGGAAAAGACGTTTCTCACCTTCCACGGATATATTTAAAGCGACCGTAGGAGACGGCGGTGTACGAGCGACGATCGAAGATACGAAGTTGTTTCACTGCGAACTACCGATAGAGGGAGAAAGAGAATTGCCACTCCCTCGCCCACGATTTCGGGATCGCAGGAACCCTTCGCTCGCGCGCTCGCTCGCTGGCGGCGTATCTGACGATCTCGAAACGCCTCGCATGCGGGCAAATATATCATTACTCATTCCCAGGCGACACCTTTTGCTCGGTCGCCCGGTTATAAATCTGCAAATACGCCGCGTGTCCCGCTCGCGATGCCCGCTACGCCTTTCAGTCTCTCTCGCTCCAACCCTCCTCTACCCATCTTCGTCCCTCCTTCATCTTATTCTTCCTGTATCCACCGGTGGGTTCGGAGACATTCACCTTGGAGCGGTTGCGCAGGAATTTCAGGTACATCACGCGTATTCCCGCCACGTATTATTAATTATCGTTGGAACCGGCGGCGGACGCGCGCAACAATTCCACCGGCTCGAAAAACTCGCAGGAATGAGCCGCGACTCGGACAGCCGCAAAAATCGGCTGGTTTCTACGGCGAGAGAAGTAGATCGCGTGGAACGTTACGCTCGGTTCGGAGAAACGGAAGCTTCAACGCGATCATTAGCACGTTTTGCGACATGCTACGCGCGATAAATATAGGCGATTGTTCGCTCCGCGATGCTTTCTTGCGCCCCCGTTCGCGACGCAACGTTAATTTCAGTTAATTCCATTCTCCGTCTTCGGACGAGCGCCCCCTCGAGCCACTCTAAACGCTATCCTGGCCAATTACGCGCGGTGCAGTTGCCAATTATTCGGGCGTCGTGGCTTCGCTCGACGCGTGTGGGAAGTATCTATGGGGATTGGGAAACCATGCTTTCGCAGAGAGTGCTCGATATGGAAGAATACATGCGTGGATCGGAGCGGAGAGTGAATTAAGATTCTATGGCACATAAAAATCTATTTAGAGATACGATTGTTGCAATTAATAGAATGCGAGCTGATCACTGCTACTTAGCCGCTTTCCTCGCTCCGCGTTGGTATTATAAACGACCCTAAATGTAAATGTCATTACGAATAAGAGAATTTAAATCATGTAATTTGGCAATGAGAGCTGTGCAACTCAAGCAGGCTCAAATTAATAAAGTCACTCCATAAATTAGGAGTGGAAAACTACACAAACTACCGCTGAACATTGATACATTTATAGCGACGTCAAATATTAAGGCATGTAATTAAAATTGTTAAATGTTAAAATTTAATGATCGTGTTCATATTTGTGTATCTAACTAAACCTGAAAGGGTTTAAATTGCTTATAATAATAAAAAAAAAAGATTCTATGAATGGGGGAGTCCAACGTTATGATGTTTGGTTTCAAGAGACGCGTCAGGCGAATAGAGAATGCTGGAAACCTACGTGGCGCACATGATTAAGTAGGAAGGGGAGTGTAATGAGTGGGAGTTTTCCTTCCAGAGTAAGAATATGTTATTCCTTCCTCGGAATTACTGGAAGGATGATCAGATGCATCTACCACCGACCTCAATTCACAAATTTCTACTGTATTGGACTACGGAAGATTTATCTCATTTAATTGGGAAGATAAGAGCCCGCGCACGATATTCCCAAACAAAAGTAACCCCGCCACTTTGTCGGCCGCGATATATTCCACGGAATCTCGTAATAAAGCGGCCCCCGCTGAAATCCGGACTAACGTCGGGGATTTATTCGATTTAATCCGCCTGAGAGAATAAAAAGGGTTGTTCTAGGTGGTGGAGGGGTGGAAGAGAGGTGGAAAGGGGCGGAAAACCATCGGCCTCCGCGAATTGTGTCAAGAATCGCGGGGGAGGATACGCGTCAGCTCGTAGACGGCCGACGTATCCGCGGATAATGCAGACGCACGCCGTTTTATCGCGGATCTTAATAAAATTCATGAACACGAGCCAGCCAGCCAGCCAGCCAGCGAGTCAGCCGGCGACGAAAACTTTTCTCGATGGTAGACCCGCGATAAAAACCAAATTACCGGTCGCGACGCGAACTCGAATGGTTAAGGCTCGGGCGAAACTGCCCGACGAGAAAATGAGAAGAAACGTAACTGCATAATACGACGAAAGTGGGGGGGAACGATCCCGTGCTGCACTCCGGGCGATAGGTAAATTGTTATTTCGAATTAGCCGCCATTAATGAGAGAACGCGCGGCAAGCAATTAAAGCGGCCCGAGACCGCCAGCGCGAGTATCTTTCCAGGCAAAACACTTTCGTGGTCTCCAACTGGTATTTAGAACATACGTATTCATGCCTTTTCCACCAATTTTCATCCCTTCTTTAATTCCAGCAAGATCTCATCTTTTTTATCGTGAGAGTGCATGGTATTCTCGAGATCGCCAATAGATCCATGCTGAGGGATCTTGGCTGTAAACCGCGTTAATTCGTTCGCTCGTCCGAAATGACTCCGCGTGAAATGTCCGGCCAGCGCGTTGGACAATCGCGCGTTCACCACTTGGCGTTTTTATCGTGCCGTTACGTCGCGCTATTATATTTTATTACCGCGTTATCCGGTTACGCCTCCGCCACGCGTATTTTTCGTCGACCTGTTGCTGGCTAAGACGGAGCCAGGTCTCCTTCGCGGGTGACATCGCGAGGCTACGTTAATTGGGTTTAATAAGCGTGAGCTGAAAATATTTGCGTTCCTCCGTGGGCAATGACTTCTTCAACCCGCAAACTTAATTACCCGACCGCTCTTTTCCTTCCTTACTGGTAGTATCGCGTCGGTGTCTGTCATTACTTAAACGAAATTTTATCTTCTCTATTATTGGAACGATCATCCACCTAAGAATTTAATTACAGATTGCATGTCAAATGTCACTTTCAAGCATGATAATTTTGCAAGGTAGTTCCGGTGTTCCGAATCACCATCCTATACATAGATACAACCTCAATAAACTTGGCTGTGAACCGCGGGAATTTTCACGATGTGGATCGATTGGACGGGATTAAAAACACTTACGAGGGGACCAACGAGCATCTAACTTGGTTTTAATCGAGTTCCAGCGATCTTCACCGAACAAGATAAATTCACGACGCGTGTTTTATTTTGCCGCGAAAGTTAGGCGCGGACATGCCTCGCGAGCGTGTTACTCGCGCGCCTCGCTATCGAATTAAAAAGTTGGGTAAATGAATCCCCCGATAGCGGGCTCTGCTCTTCTCCCACTTGCTCCGCAACATGGCATAAGTTTTCTTTTTCCGCTCTGACAGTCGGTCTTGATTAAAATCTGAATGGTCCGGGGGAGGAGGGGCGGAAATATTATTCCGAGTTTTAGCTGAGGGTCGTCGCCACCTCTGGCCCATTCGTGATTTTCCAGGCTTTGGAAAATGCAAGAGGAAGGAACGGTGGAAAAAGGAACAAAGGGCGCCGCTGCAATTTAAAAGAGAGTGCTTAAGTTTTTATGTGTTAGGAGAGGTGGGACGAATCGCGGAAATTCGTTCAAATTTCTTCCCTCGTTTTTCCTCATTCCCATCTTTGTTTCATTCATTTTGAATCGAATCACGATGCATCCCTTCAGCTTGGCTATTCGCTTAAGCAGGGTGTTCGGCGAGTAAATAATTAAATTCGTGGGGGCGGGGGGCGGGTGGAGAGGACGTTAAACGAGGAGAACGCGTAAAGTTTTACGACTCGAAAAAACTTTTACCGTGGATTAACATAAATTTGCTTCGGCCTGGGGAACTCTTGGCTCGATAATTTCAAAATTTCACGAACACCGGGTAGTTTTAAGTGACTCTTAGCAATGCAAACGCCGCGGTCGTTAACGGACCTCCGTTGGCACCCTAATTGCAGTCATTTTGCGCGCTTGCGACAAAAATATCATCTTTCCCTGTTTCACTGCCATCTATTACTGCTACATGGCTTTAAACGCAAACAGCACGCGAAAATATTCCTATATACATTGCTTAGCTCCATATCACATTCACTGCATTATTCTCCTTTGTACGGTATCAGCATTACTGCAATGCCTTGCAGTTGCGAATTGCTTGACGACGACTACAGGCATAACCCGACATACGCAGTTTATCAACTGACCAAGTTACCAGAAAGTTGCTTGCAAACTTCAAACTGAATTACTGATAGACCCGCGATAGAACTCCATTCGCGTACTCATCATCTTTCAAAAAGAATCTTTATTCATTGCCCCCGAGATCGAACTGCTAACTTATTACCAGACTACAAACTTATTACGAGCCCTAGTCCCACCAAACAGTTCCCTCCCATCAAAACCATAAGGTCAGAAAAATTAAATACATACTACTCAACTCCATTCCCTAAACAGCAGCTTCTACTAGGGTGTAACAACAAAGTCATTGATGGAAGGTACAGCAAGCAGACCTCAATTACCCGGATCATCTTGTGCTCGAAAACATTCACACGAGTTCCCTACCGTTACCGCCCACCGCACCGGGGCATAAATAAACACGTTGCTTAGGCAGCTACGAATCGCTGACGTTCAAAGAAGACCAGATAACCATGACGGGGCCTTGGCTATCTATCAAGAACTGGATCACGTCAGCGGGATGCTGAGAACCATTGCACGCGCGCCTGAGGTTTCTTGCTGGTGTTGTGGGCACAGTGATCTGGGCTCTGTTCAATGGCAGCTGGGTCTCGGTGCAGCCTGTTTAAGCGCCGCTGGAGAATGGGCCCGAGGGGTGGCGTGCATTGGTGGAGGGTCTCACATTACATAAGTATAAGCCGGCAGCGCCAGCACAATACCAACGCTGTCTGGAAGACGCCTGGCTCTCTCTCTCTCTTTTGTAAACATGTATCTGGGGTCGAATTCCTGCACATATGCATGTACACACCACCCAGAGCGAGGGGGGAGGGGCTCCGATGCGTCCGCACAATGCAATGTTGATATTGAACACACGCGACCCGCGGTGGAACTGCGAAACGCGCAACGGAAAGTGGAGCCGACACAGTGGGGTCCGTCGTCTTTGATCCGGATCCTCTTCCCTTTGACGGCCAGCAGACCGATATGATAATATTCCACGCCATCCACAGGCTGCTGTCTTACCCCTCGATCGATATCGATCGATACTGATCAACGGCTGGACGACGTTCCACGCCTCTTTGTGCTCTTCTCGATACACCTCTATAAGAAGAACCGATGGTACTGGAAGAAGCTGAGCTCTGCGTCAAGAAACGAGAATTTATTCGACACTGCAATCTTCCCCTCGCGAAATCTTTTACAAGGATTCTAAATTAACCGATGCTGCAGAAGATTAATCCCTAGGGACTCCAGAAATGGAGCTAATCAACTCCAATATTCAATCGACATTTCAGTTGGATTTCTAAAAGTGTCCCTTCCCATTCACCCCGCGGTACACTAACGTACTCTTTCGTGTAAGGGATTAAATGGAAAATTCGACGCAGAACCAGCAACGATCGTTCTCGTACAGCAGTGGAATCGTGCGGGAAACATGGCCCTACACGGTTAGCCGTAACCAGGGCTTCTGCTACAAGCGGCGTCGATTTTTACAACACACCGGGAACGTATCGCTTTTCCCAGGAATACTAAAATCCCATAGAGGCGCGTTTACCCAGCGGCGGTGCCGTGACCAACAGGATCGACAGACTTTAACGTCGGCCATTCAACGTATCAGCCGGGAACCTATATTTCCGCCGCGGCGAAAGATCATGAACGCCTGTGCCCGGGAAAGACGGGGGGGATACATAAAGCAGAAACGTGAGGCAGGATCGGAGGATCCGAGAACACGGAACGGTTGAAACGGATACACACCAGCGGTGGCTCGTCGCGCGATATTTCAACCGTGTATATAATCCCGTATCATGACCGGGGGCTTAGTTTCGACACCGTGGACGACCAGCCCTAATCCTCTCTTCTTCCGTGGCAAGACCAAAAGTGGGAACCTTGCGCCACCGCGGAAGGAAAAGATTCTTGGAGCCCGGGCTTAGAGCCTGGGTGAGATAGAGGGAGAGGGGAAATAGTCCGTGGTGTTTGGAGGAAAGGAGGTAAAGCATCGTGGACCTCGCAAAAGGGAGAGGAGAGAGAGGCCGCAGAGAACGACGAGAGCCAGCCAACCCCGTGAGGATTATGTGGGTATAATAGGCGATCCCGAAGGTAACCTCGCGTCGATGGCTCGGCTTTTTGTGTGCCGAGTGGAACCGAGGGACAGGCCAGGAAGCGCGCTGGAGAAACCGACAACCGGCTCTCGATTTATCCGCTCTAGGGATCACCGCTCCGCCTGCATTAGTTTTGCGGAGATGCGCTGAATTATTGCGCGGAAAGTCCATCGATCTCGCGTTCCGCTTCGCTTTTCAAAGCGACAACTTCGCCGAGTTACGGTCCAACTTCCACTCCCGCTGGTCGGAATTCTTCGTCGATCGACAACCTCTGGCTTCCATCGGCCGAATTCTGTGAATGGCTTTCCAAGGACCTGACTCGAGGTCCCGTTCCACGTGGAACCTCGGCAAACTTGGGGATGGGAAGGAACCATCTAGGCCGCATCATCGATGAGTAATGGGACTTAAAGCGTGCTGGCAATAGGATGGCTTCTTCACCAATCACCGTATATGCGGAAGTTAGCACTTGATCGGTGGGTCAAGGAATATCCGTGCTCGTAGCTTCCACCATCATTTCGAGATCCGGAACTATTCTGTTTGACGTGTCAGACGCTCTAGGATGAGGTGTCAAGAAGAAATCCCTATAATACTTTCCGATTCAATTCAGTAAACTTCGCTATAGGTCAGAATCTGAGAAGTCCTAGGGTGAAATGAAGACGTCTTTGCTAACAACCTCGGTCCGTTGAATCCGTCGCCGATAAAAAGCATATCGAAAAGCAGTCGTTCCCATGGGTTTGCCGTGTCACTGAAAAATGCACCGTGACTCATTGCCAGCCGGGGTCGATGCCGAAAAACCTGGGAGTCCCGCAGTGTCAAGCTCGGGCAAGCATGAAAGTCATCAGGAGCCGAGAAGACAGCGAGTGCAGTGGCCGAGGTTCGCTTGACCGTTGCGCGGAGTTAATGAAATCCTAATTAAGATGTTGTAGAGACGAGTGGAACGGCCCGCGTCCGGGAAGGCCGTGGGCAGAAAGAAATACCCGGGATACACCCAATGGTTGGACCGCCGAGCAATCGACCGACCGCAAAAGAGCACTTGGGCAGAAAGCTACAGAGCGCCAAGGTTTGCGCAGTGGGGTCTCCGGGCTCTAACTACGTTGAGGGAGAAGAAAAGGGAAGAGGAGGAGCAGGAGGACGATGATGAAAGGTGGAGTGGCGGAATAAGTGGAAGAAAGAAGTACAAGAAAAGAGCGGAGGGAGACAGGCGGATGGGAGGACGGGAGAAAAGAGATCCGCGAAGAATAACGCGCAGGACGTCCGTACGAAAGCGGAGTCATTAAAACAATTAGAGGAGAGCGTAGTTTTCTTCGCAGCAAGGAACGAGCAACTGCTGCCTGGAAAGGCGCCTTTGCGCCGACCATCACGACGATACACCAAGTTCCAAGCCGTTCTTAAAGGGAGGAGAACGTCTACGAGAGTAGAATAAGGTCTGCGCAAAGAGGGGTGAGAGAGAGAGCGAGCGAGGCTGGGTCTACCCGCGTATTAACGGCGCATTAACGCCAAGCCGTCGTCAGAGAGGCGTAAAGTAACGCGGAATCCGCGTAATTGGAGCAGCCATTATGCCGCGGGATGCAGGTAAGTGTTACATTGAATTTAAGGAGACCGGCGAGAATTTATCTTGTTCCGTGGTGTCTCGGTTTGACGCGCGCTCGTTATTCTTACGGGTCGTGGAAGCTCTTTGTTGGAGCGATTTCGCGCGGAAAAGGCTTCCGCGGAACGCGCTTCTTTCCCCCCGTGGTTCACCGCCTCGGGGTGAACTTAACCGTTTCGAGGTATAGAGGCAGAGACCAACGTGGAATAATTAAAAGCGATGCACATTTTTCTTCCTTCAGATCTGTGGCCGTACTTGACACCTACACGGTGTCCCGGAGGTGTACACAGCGATTCGCGCTGGCGAGGCAGGATGTCGCGACGCGAAACAGAGACGGAAGCTCTCCGAGCGACAGACGGGTGTATATTTAGAGTACTGGTATATTAATATTCCGCCAGAACAACTTCCAAGAAGCCGTTTGATATTACATGGTGGAAAGAGGAGCGAGCAGATCGCTGCTAAACTTGTGCTCCAACAGAGGGGAACGCGTGCCAGACTTTCGTGAAAATAACGTTACTCCATTTGGGGACACGTTTCAACCTCCAACCGTTTCGTAAACGTTTAGACTATATATATATCGCGGGATCTCGACCCAATTTTCGAAAAGCCACGCTGCCGTGCTTCTCGTCCGTGCGCGCGACCGTGTATTAACTATACCTACCGCGGAGAGGACCGAGACGACGTCGAACTGACGCGAAGTAACGCGGAACTCGGCGTAAGTGGAACGGTCATTATGTCGAGTAGCGTAGGTAAGTAGTAAGTTAAATTCAAAGAAACCGTGCAAAGTGGAGACCGCCGACTCGCGCGTTTACCCGCCCCAATTAATCGTACGTACGTACATTCACCGCAGCCTTCTCCGTTTTGTCGCCCTTGCATTATGGATCTTAATTCCATTTTCTTCGTCCAACCTCCGCATCTCCTCGGCACGGCGGACTCAATGATCCCTATACACGTCGCTTCCTCTTTTAACCTGTTTAACGGTGTCATTGCTCGACAAGAAACAGCCCCTATACACATACCTACATATTTCAAAACGATTGAACCCTTGAATTAACGCGTTCCATTACCAGCAAACGTTACACGCGACGTGACACTGTAGTATTCTCTTTGCACGAGGATGGTTATTAAACTGTTGCTACGAATCGACTTCCCCTGGGGAATGCGAATGCATTTGCAGGCGACGAGTTATCGTGGGGCAGATCAGGTGCTGATCTACCTGGGAGGATGAGCGGCGTTGCTACGTATCGAATGAGCCCGCAAAGCTGCTCCCTAATTTCAGTGATCACTTC
The DNA here is from genome assembly GCA_960531205.1 of Andrena bicolor. Classification (NCBI taxonomy): domain Eukaryota; kingdom Metazoa; phylum Arthropoda; class Insecta; order Hymenoptera; family Andrenidae; genus Andrena; species Andrena bicolor. The sequence goes on along the minus strand of OY482666.1, from coordinate 32,726,514 downwards.
AACGTCGTTATGAAATAAGAAGAAGGTGGCGCGTATCATCGTGAGCGCAGGACGTGACAAGTAGCTTTCGCGTCGACGAGAGATCAACGTCGCCCTGCGCTAACGCGAGCGGACTTTGATCGAGCGTCGTGATCTCGGCTGGAAATTACCATCGGGCCGTGGCTCCGTTACTTTGTGCTCGATTTTTAAGTATTCAATCTCGCGTCGGTTCCCCTGCGCGTTTATTTGGCAGCCCTGGTTCCCGGCCACGCCTCGCTCGCCGATCGCCCCGAGCGCAGAAACGTATGTATTTGCATTCAGATGCACGCGGCGCGGATAATCGTCGCGGGGACGCGAGCACGCTAATCGCGGGGAGGTTTACACCGGCCGACGATTATACTCGATATGCCGTTGCTCGGTTGGACGCCCGCCTTCGGGACTTCTCAAAGGAACGATGCCGATTACCATTAATGGGCCGTAATGGCATGTTAATAGCGGCATATTCTGCCGGGACGCCAAGGCTGATTCGACGCATTAGCCCTGGGACCACTCCGATCTATCCTAAATCACGCGGTTCATTAATATTAGAAAACACCACGGTTTCATCCTCGCTTGATATACGCCCCCTGTAAAAGACTGTCTCCCGTAATTGCGATTAGCGCGCAACCGTTTGTGGTCGGCCGTGAAATTATCGCGTGAAGGATCACACGAGCACTTGGTGAAATACTGCCAAACGGAGTGGCGATTAATCTTTGCTGGAATCTCTGTCTTACGAGTATCTTTCAGTAATTGGTTCAGTGGCGCACCCAGGATTTAATTTTGGGGGGAGCCAAGTCGAACAGAAAAAAATATTTTTTAATGCAAATTCAATCAAATTCATTAGGTGATTATAAAAATTTATCCAAAGAATCAAATCCAGTGTTCTTTTCACAAAGCTCTTGAATTACCTCAGCCGTGGTTACATTAATCTCCTTTTTCTTTTTTCTTTCAGGGTTGCGATACTAAATTGGTTTTTTTCGGAATGCGTTGTGCGTCAAAGATGTAATGGAACCGCCTCGGTTGATTGAAACACTCGTGCGTTGACAAGTTCTATATAGCATCGAGTAGAATTTCTTGTTTAACTATTTCCTCATACTTTTAGCACGTACCTAAGTACCTACTGATTTATCGGACCCGCGCCTTTCTTCCCGCTCTAAGTGACACACGTTTCATTCGACAATATTTCTGGAGCTGGCGGGGACCAACATTCTTCGTGCAACGGATTAAAATATTCACGTGCGTTCTCACGACGGCGTGAACTCGGCCGAGTAATCGCGCCTTAAATTGCTCGGTTTGCAACGGTGGGTGTGCTGTGGGTCGGTGCAAGAGCGAAGCCATACTGTTGCAAGAATGCAGCGAGATTTACAACGGGGACGCAATTCCGGCTGACGCGTTTACAACGGGGAAACGAGCCGTATTATAAAGAGGAACACGGGTGTCCCGGCGTAACGCATCTTGACGGCAGGAAATTAGATCTCCGAGGATGAAATTGGTTAACCCCGGACGTCGCGTCGTTTTTCAGGGCATAAACGGTATTTCTGTAGCGCCCGCCGCGGATTATAAATGCTTTTAAAAAGATCGTTCCTCCGCGGCCGACCGGAAGGAAATGTCGCTTTTAGGCCGGGGAAAGATCCCCGTGTTTTGGCATTTCAGACCCTTCCTTTTGTCAGAGTCTCGAATGAATAGAGGGACCACGATTCTTTTATAAATCAGTCGGGAATACGAAACGGTGTTTTCATCGTCCCCCGATGAAGTTATAAGTTACAGAGAGGCTGGCCTGAAGCGCGAGTAATCCCAAATATGCGATAGATCCACGGGATTCGGAACGAGTCTGCAGACGCTCAAGACACCCGAGATATTCGAAACACGTTCCTATCGGAATTCCGACTGGAAATTAAAATATTAAATCCGGGAAAATGTGAGCGATAAGAAGTGCCAAGTTACGATCGGTTGACGTTGATGATAAAATTCTTTCTCTTAAAGTACTTATCCGATAAAATCCTGAGACGTGACGCCACTAAAGTTCCCGGCCGTGGTGATGAATTAAAGAATGTTAATGGATGCTTACCTGAAACAGACAGAAGACAAATTCGTTAGGGAAATTAGTCAGCGATATTCACTCTGAGAGAAATACAATTACTAAACGCTAAAGGTTCTGTACGTGTGATGACAGTATATAGATAAATTCCAACTCGGACAATTATAATCAAAGGGTTTAACGGATTTCGAAAGACTTCTTTTAGTAACCACATATTTTTCAACGCTAGAAAATGTCGAAGTATGTAATCACTGGTTCGTTGCGCAGGTTCCAGTGAAAAATGCATGCTCGAAAGTTCACGCGAAAATTACCCGGAAATAATTTCGGGCGTAATAGTCGGCGGCTAATTAATGCACCATTTCCCGCGATACTTGCTTACACTGCAGCCACCAAACTGACAAAATTGTTCGACTGTGCGGCTGAACGAAGTTAATATCAAACATGTTTGAGCTCGGTTCTATTCTCCTCGCTCTCCCAACCACCACCTCGCACTTTCCCCAACAATTCTCGTACACGCTGCTCCTCCATTCGCGTTTCTAATACTGCATACCCTTCTCTGAGCGAATGTGGACTAAATTCGTGACGCGGGGACGTGTATTGCGCCAAATGTTCTCTGCCGCGAATAATCGCGTGGAAACGCTTATTAAGTCGCCTTCCCGCGGAGCCGGACGTTCCACGCAGCTTTTGGTCTGACAAATAAAAGGACAATTCTACTACGACGTTATTACTCAGCTATGTATGTCCTATACACTGGGATATGTTATGAACGTTGGCAAAACGGTAAAGGAAAATCCCTACGCTTTCAACAGAGTCACGTTACATTTATTTCCAGTCAGTACAGGCTTGTTTATCTGCAGCTGACCTACATTTCGAATATTAGGCTGGGGTAGCAAACGTTCGTCGTTGGTGTGCAAAGCTAGACTCGTTAGACCGCTCGTCCAGTACACAAACCATCGGGGCTTCGAATTCTGGTTCAGCAATCTGACCGATCCTTTCTCTCCCTACAATTTTCAAAGCTACAATCGCCCTCGTACGTTTATGTTTACTTATCGTGTTACGTGAAATTCGTCAGGCTGACCCATCTGTAAGAGACGGTGATTTTGCCTGTCGAGTATAGACAGAGCGAGTGCCGTCAACATGTAATTGAATGAACTGGACTGATTAGAGCCGAAGCTCGACGAATAAAAAACCCGAAGTTCAGTTCTCCTTACATTCGTATATGAAGAAGGGAGCGTACAGTGTTTCGCAACAAGTCGGCGAGAAGATATTGGGTCTAACGAGGGCTCAGTTTTCGAAACCGAATAGCCCTCAGCAGCGAGTCTCTGAACTAACGACTTCTCCATTACGAGGTGCCGCGCTCTAATATTTCTTGCGTTACTTTTTGTTCCGACGAAATGCCTTCCGTGCTCCACTCCGCGGGCTAACGGGCAATTCGTTCCCTATAATGTGCTCAGCGTAGGGATGCACAGATGGAAACGTTTATCGAAACGACGCCCGCGCCCAACGATATCGCCACGGGTTCGTGCCCCGGTGAAATACTCGCGGATCAAATTAGGGCTCTCTGTAAATGAGAAAACTTTTCAGCCGGAAAATTACTCAAGGATTGATACTCAAAGCTACCCCGTGGCGCGTTGATCCTATTTCCCATCAGAAAAAAAAAGAGGATAGACCCGCTGAATCTCGCCGGTCTCCGTTTATCATTCGGGTAATGCTAAACGGGGCACGAGAGCCACTTTCGGAGTCGTTAAAACGCGTAGCACCGAGAGGAGCTGCGCGGGACGGGACGGGACAGGGGACAAAATAAATACGGGCACAATTCAGCTGTAACGAGACCCGTCGCTTGTATTTTCACGGCTGGACGAGAGAGATCACGGATTTACGTGGACGGGGGAGAAGAAACCGAGAACGGGGTGGGGGAAAAAAAGCGGAATAGGGATGCTCGGGTTAAACGGGAGAAGGAAAGGCTGAGAGACAAGAACGAGGGTAGAGTGGAAAGCGGGAAAGAAGGGTAGGAGGTGGAAGAAACGCTTCGCGAAATTATCCTCGGTTCGCGCGAGCCATCTGGTTCCATGCAAACGCCAACACGGAGCATAATGGGGTAATACAGAACGGCCTACAAAACAACCTACCCAGACATTCCGTAATTGGCCGCGGCTACCGCGAGAGACTGAGCGCAGAAAAGCGCGAAAAGCGCCGCATACCTGAAGGGTGGTCTGGGACACTCCCCGCTGTCCCCATGCTAATGTCACCAGGCGTATCGTCGTTGTTCGCGTGCCTGGGATGTTCGGGACGAAGACAACGACCACGCAGGAATTCTGACAGTGTAGGTAATGGGGCGCGGTATAATTTTAGAGGATCAAAGAATACGTTTCGCGCAATGGCCATTCGTCGGTTGTATGCGCTCGAATGGTATCCTAGATACTTGATAGAGGCAAGTGCTAACACCAGGAAACGCGAAGAAGTAGCAACCCAGGTCTTGAAATTCGCGAGCAGGAAAGAGTAAACGGGGAGCGACTGAATGAAGAACGATTCCGCGTAATGAATAGGAGAACATGTCAGCGTTGTCGAGAACGTTCGCCTGGTGCCTCTTCAGCCAAGAGACAGCTCCTAATTAATACGATGCCGGGGACAGGTCGTAGTAAGACGAGAATATCTCAAGTGCGACGTCCAAAGTGAGGAAGTAATTCATGATGCGGGTCTAATGTCCCTAATGTCATTCGATCGCGCACAATAGACCGGTGTCATGCACTCGTTCTTGTCTCTCTGTTCCTCGCCGTATCGATCCCCTTTCGAGGGAACCACTTCGGCACCCTTCGCATCCTCTTCCGTCCGCTCTTGAAGCCGGTGTGTGCCGGCGCCCGTTAAGACGTAATTTCGTGACCACGCCAAGGCGAAGCACGACCGACCATTATTGCCCCGTGCACAACTGTCATAAAACTCGGCTGCCGCGGGCGTAAGCTCGGGACCAAGCGGCGGTGGCATCCATCCTGATGGTAATTTCTGGCCGGGACATATGCGCATTGGAAGACGGATGAGACGTCAGCCAGCCGCTGTTCTCCGTGTCCCCAGCAACGCGGACACGCCGCTGGAAAATGGATGCTTACGTGCTCGTAAGTTTGCTCCTAATTTCCTAAGCACCGCCACCCTCCGACGCCCCCGGCGGACGGATGACACGACGCGAAATTAATGCACGTCTTGCCAACTTTCGTCCAATTGCACTCCAGCCTTACTAATGGCCGCCCGGCCCGTTCTCGCCCTCAAACTGTCCCGTCTCGAGTTTTCAACGAGCCACACTTTTCCCAACGATCTCCGGACGGATAACCGCTACACGCGGTAACCAAAGTTCCGTCCTCGGATGGCGTGGGACTCGCTATCTCCGCCCTACCCCGTCCTCGGAAGGAAGAACAGGATAAAGGGGTGAACGAAAAACCGATGAAACGAGGGGGCACATCGGTTAGGTCGCCGGGCAAGTGTGCCACGGTGGAAAAAGAAAGTTCCGTGAATTAATGTGGGTCAGTGTAACAGTGTTAGGGCGAGGTGTGCAAACGTTTCGGTGTTCAAACGGTGATTACGGGAGCTGCAAAGATTCGATTAGCCGGATGTTGAGCCGGCGGGCTGGGGGATATAGCGAGCGTGAAATTAGAAGCACGCGATCGCAACGGGTGATTAAGTCTTAAGCCTACTGTCAGTGCCGTGTTAATAACATCCCTGTTTGCGTATCGCTAACCACTCGTTGCTTGGTCCCATTCCCGTTTGCTCAATGCTCCGCGGTGTTGCGATATCAAGAAGCAAACAAGATCACGCCAACCTTTAATTCTCCGTTCGGGGCACAACCTTCTTGCACGGTCGTGCCACGTTTTTGCCAAAACTATTATTCCGTGGCAGCGAGGATCGTTAGCCTAACGGTGCACCGTATTCAATGCAATTCGCAGGCTTGATTTTCGCGGAGACTTTATCCCGTACATTAAACTTACTTTTGCACATGGGATTTCCACTTTCCCACAAATGTACCCTCCCTGTATGTTAATCTAGTAGACGTTGAGAACGGCGCAGAGCAGGGGCAATTGCCTGTCCCGGGGGAGAACGCATTCTAATAGAATTATTATGAATCGCACGGCGATCGTTCGCTCTCTCGCGGCGTCGCTGAGTTTGACAAGTTCGATGAAACACCGATATTGCCCCGAGACACTTTGCATTTATTTCGAGCTAGCGTTTAATCGGTTCCCGATGATCCGTCTGTCTTTGACACTCGATCCTCGCTCTGAGAAACATAGGCGCAATCAGCCGTCGTCCGAGCAGCTTGATCGCCAGCTTTGCTCCGATATCGTCGCAAGCGAATTAAGGTGCTTCGAGAGAGGAAACATCGACGACGATGGTCCAGTCGGGAAATCTCATTATAAACTTACTCGCGAAGGGGCGCAGGGCGGTGTCTGTGCAACACAGTCCCCTTTCCACTTCGACGAAGTCAATATAAATTGCGCCGAAAGAGATCACCCGTCGGAGATTCAATTTCTAGACGAGACAACGGGCAACTCGATATTCCTGCATTCGAGAAAGAAACGGGCTTCGTATAACTGACAGGTTCGCGTGACTGCATGAAACGCAATATAACGCGAGAAAAAAAATAGGAAGGGGGAAAAATATGGCGAAAATACGAATTTCCCTGTGTTGAATCTGTTCCCTTGGTTTTTTTTCCCCCGATCGTTTTATTTCAGCCCTTTTGTCCAACATTCCGTCAACACCGACATTACCATCCTCTCGCTACGAGTTTCCCTGTACGGAAAGGCACACGACGGCAACTGCATTATCGCCGCTCCACGTTATGATAAAAATACACCATTCTTCCGCAACGTGGAGCAAGAGCCGCGCAATATGTATTCACATTTTAAACCAAACAGACCCGCCGTCCATCGGCGGATGGGTTGTCGATAAAACCACCGGACACGGCAGGACCATCCCAGCTCTTCTCTGCAAGCAACACCCCCCGGAACGATATTCCGGTTTCCGCGAAGGGATCGATCGATCTCTCATGCATAAACAGCAGTCACGTTGATCTCCTCGTGAAGAAGTCCTCCGTACGCACGCGCCCAGGTGAGCTACTTACGGAACAGCCGGAGGGGATGACGGGGAGGGCAGCGAGAAACTGCAGAAACTGCAGCAACAGCAGTCACCCGGCCACGGTGCTTTCTGACTTATGCATGTCGACCGGCTGAGCCACTGGACACACGAACAGACGTACGTGACCGACGTTACCGGTGCGGGTTTCCATGCACGCTTACACGATGCACAAAAATATGCAACGGCAGGCGAGAGCTCTGGCGAACGAGGGACAGGGGAGGGTGGGTGGGTTTGCGGAGGAAGAAGGAGAGGACAGGCTGCCGCGGGATAACTGCTACGAGAATATGTATGCCCCGTGCGGACTAACGGTACCGCGGAGACTGTGGATGACCCCGCCTGTGTAAATGCACGACCTCGACGGAGACGGGACCCAGGACCCGGGATCGGTGAGCCCTCCTCTCGTCTCTTCCTCTTGTCCTTCTTCAGCGCCGACCTCCAGAGCAGCTCTACCGGTTGCCCATCGCCGCGCGCGCGGAACACGTAACCTCCCGCAGCATAGGTACCGTACGCCGAGAGAAACACGCGAGCAACGCGCGGCAACCGCCGCGCCACGCCACCCTCGGGCCTTATGCATTACGTGCTCCACACCGTATCGGCGTGGTTCACGTGTGTGTACTCGGAATGTATCATTTTGATAATCTCGCCTCGAAGAGACGGGGGATATAACCGCGTACGCGGGCTCAGACCGGTAGCTCGGGATTGTCGTGTTTGTTTGCTCTCATCCATCGAGGCTTTCGAACGTGGTACTGGTTCTCACGCTGTTTTTCTCGGCCGATTCGGATAGACATTCGTAGCTTCGGTCTACTTAGATGCTACCTACCTACCCTGGAAACGGCAGCGTAGATGGCCGTGGTTTCTTTGAAATGGCATTTCGTGGAGAGGTACCGAGGTGCCGATGCAGAGGACATCGATCAGCGCCTCTCTCCCGTGATGTTGAACTTTGGAGGATGGTCCTAACGATTTAGATAGCTAAATTGATTGTCCAGTTCGGTATTACGTTTGCGGAAATTGCGTCGAACTTTTGCTGCAGTCTCTTTTGTTGAATGTTTCGCAGAAATATTGCAACGAGACTGGAACGTTCAATATGGTGATTGTTGTTACACCTTGCAAAGTGGCAATTTGCGACGAAATTTCGGGCTTCGCGGCTTTATCGGCATTCAACGGATCCTATACATATGTTCTAGGGAATATTAACCTGCAGTGTTGGTCAGCGTATATGCACGCAACGCATATTTTTGCGCAAGAGTTTCCCTGCCCGTAGTACTAACGTGCATTGCACGATAACGATTAAACACAACGCTATTGCGCTGCTAAATGACAGTCAGATCATTATTTTGGCTAATGATCGTTCTAGAAAATTTGTGGAGCTTTAAAATTAGTGGAATTTGCGGGGTGGGATTATCGGGGCGATATTATCGCGACTTTCGCTTCCAATTAATCCCAAACTCAATATTTGACACCGAACTCCAGCGAGCACGAGTGTCCAGCGTACAAAGTCGTCAATCACGCCTCGATTCGATGATTTGATTCATCGACTCTATGAACTAGTACATGGGAGCCGTGGCGAGCGGGGAGATAAATCGAATCGTAAGGTTGCCTATCGCGTCATGAAACGCGAAAGGAGCCAACTCGTGTTCCGGCATTCGCGAGTGCATCAGCCTGACGACGGGGACTGAGACGGGAACCAGGACCGTAGTGTTCCTGACCTTTGTGTCAGCTCACCTGACCCCCGTATACACCGTATGTGGCGAAACACGCAACTGGCCAATCCGCTATGCACACACGACTCCAGCCGGCCATCAATTTACGCTGGAATGTCTGCTTACGGTTTTATCAATATACAACCTTCGACCGAGGCAATGGGAACTATTTGCAGTACCGATTCGTTACTCGCAGCGCACGTTTCCAATTTACCTACGTCCAGCTATCTCTCTTTCTCCCCCGTTTTCTATCCCTCTTCCTCCGGCTGGCCATCAGTTTTCCATGGATTCTTCTATGAACCCAGGTCTCGTATTTCATCGGATATTAACGACAGGCCTCGGTGTACACGCCCGCTCGTAGCCAGCCGCGAGTTTAATTATCTAATGAATCAAAAAATTTCGTTGCAACGGCCACGCGAACCCTTTAATCACCGAAAACGGTCGCGATCCGCCGTGTCCCGAGCCGAGAAACGGGCGTACAATTTAATCACTTAAATGAGATTCCGCGAGGTCGCTCGCGAGCACCCTCCGCCCGCGTGTCGCTTGTTTTAATTTTGACTACGACACGGAAGAGAGATGCGCCCAGTAATTACGCCCGGCTCGCCTCGTATAAACCTGCCGCGATATCGGGGATATTTAGAAAGACGAGCGGCAGCGTGCGAGAGGCGGAATGGGAAAAGGCAGAGAGGGTTTGCGAAGGCGTTGCATAAGGGCGCGGAAACGGTGTCAGCGTGGCAGCCGTGGCGGAAAAATTCTAGTGGAGAGGAAGTGGAACGGGAAAAGACGCGCAAAAGAGTAGGTCTGTCAAGGTGAATTACTGGTACGAGAGGATTCCAAAAAGGTGCCGCGCGAGCTCGAGTGGAACCAGACCGGCCATGCTCGTAAATGGCAAGGTGTCGTTAAAAACGGAGGAATGCGAGCTGCGCAGCGTTTCCCTGTCGCCCGAGGAGCTGTCCAGTTCACGCTCCGAGCAGCTTGTCTTTGCCACCCCGCCCGGGTTCAAGCGATACCTCTGACCATTGACTTCTTGCGCCGAGTACTTTAAATGTACCTGCCAGGCGAATATAGTCGATTACACGTGACACAGATTCCATAAATAGCTCGCGGAAAGGATCGACAATCTCAATCTTCCACGTCCATTTCAAGCGAATAGGATGATCCAATTGGAACTGATTACTGCCGAATAGAGTGACATATTGGTTCCTGAATTTTGAAAATATTCAGGTTGCCGCAATTGAAGATAATTAAGTGGTATTGTAAGCTGATTCCCTCCGGACGTTGAAAAATATTTCCGAAACGAGTGCCATCGATAAAGAAACGTATACACGTGGAATGGCATCTATGGAGACAGCTTCGCAATTAGTCTCAGTAATCGCCGAGTGGCTGAAGCAGAACGGAGCTCGCAGCTCTCTCCACCTAGAGACACTGTCAATTGGGCTTTTCATCAGGCTCGTTACCACCGTGAGCGCACATAATGCTTTGTTTCTCCGCGCGAAAACTGTCTTGGCGCCTCTCGACGGAAATTAATAACGGGTTCCCCGGGGACTAAGCTAGGCCGGGCGAGAAGTCGAGGGAAGCCCGTCGCCTCGGATTAGCCCGAATGGAACGACGTTACAATTTCCGATGCAGCGGCGGGCGGAAGGAAAAAAGTGGCGAAACCAAACGGCCGTGGGGGAAATCAATAGACCTTTTGAGTCCCCGTGGGGACGTACAACTCCGGCACAACTCGCGTTTCAAAAGCGTCACGTCGCTCCCGCACGGTGAACGGCGGAGGCAAACAAAAACACTTTTTCACAGATTAATCCGCGGCATTCGTCCGCGAGGCTGCTGATAGCCTGGGCGGACAAGCGAAAGCATTCAGACGTAGACGCGCCGACATGGCGACCGAGCCGCGCGTTTCTCTCCGGCGAAAGAATCCGTGAGAAGGGCATCAGGGATGACGCGTGGCTAATTACGGCGTCAAGGGGCTTAATTAGTCAACGGATCCAACTGTCGGCAACTTGGCTCCTTTGTACGACCGACCGCGGCGCCGAGCGCTGACGAGCTTCGCGGTGGAAGCCCGCGTCGCGTCGGCCAGAGAAATCAGCATAGGCCCATCCACGAATATTCGGCGCGGTAACGAATGTCGCGTGACGTGGCGCTTTGGCCACGCTCCCGGACTCTTAATTAAACGACCAATTAAGGGAGCTCGGTAATTAAATGCGCTCTCGGCGGGCTACGCGAAAATAGCGTAGTGGGACACCGCGTTCCATCACTTACGCGTCGTTCGAATCGCCGACGTAGGACCAGTCGCGTGGCATTTTTCCACCCGGATGATCGACGGACCCATTGGTCCGGCCTGACTCGGACGGCAGGTTCCTCCATAGCTTGAATTATGGTCTGGTTATAACTGTGGAACCGGAGCACCTTATCAGTTTCATCGTATCCTGCGCGAGCGTAAATTCATCGGAGTGCGGCAGCGGGCGCCCGGCGCTCACGTTCCCCCTTCGAATTCATGGAAATTAATAGAAGTTCTGGGAACTTGTTGAACAGAAGTGGGGAACGATCGTCGACGAATGGCGAAACTGCTTTTGCTGCGTCACGACCGCTTCCGGTGTGTTTCGAGGTTATAATGCGAAGAAATGCTTGGCGAGGCGATTCGATGTTTGAGCACGATATCAGAGCGTAAAGGGCTTCTGCGTGAAGCATATGGAAGCGTCAGTACAACCGTGGTGTAGTTTTGAAACAGCGAAAGCTGTTTCCTTCATCGCATAACGAAATACCTACGTTTCTCATTTCTTTCAGGATGAAACGCCCCGTGTGCCTTGTTGCAAGAGAAGAATGTGCACGTTATGAATTACCTACGGTATCGTTTTTAGTTTCCAGCGACCAGCCCCCGAACCCTCTCACATAAATTGCCCGTCATCAATCGCTATACATTGCATCGACGATGTCAGCGACCGATCGACGTGCCCCGCTGTCCTCGCGCTGGGCGCAGCCCTCGATATGAGCGTCTTCCTTCGAGCTTCCACGGGGAAAAAGACTCTGCAAAAAGGCTATACGTTCGTCCAATAGTATTACGACCACAGGCTGCGAGCCAAGCCACGATCACAATCAATCCGCGAGCGATGGGGTCGCGTGAGCCGCGCGGACGTGTCCGCTCTCTGCGGAACCTATCGATCTTCCCTATCAGAACTCTTCTGTGCGGCCAGAGTAAACATTCTACGTATTCTTCCTTAAATGCGTTTGGCCATAAATAACAGTCACCAGTGAAAGACATTGCTGATGAATTGAGATCGACCGTATATTAGATAGACGCGATTAGTCTTAGCTAGCACTGAATCTCTAAAGTCCTGCAACCTAAGTAGCCAATAACCCAGCGTAGTTTTAAGCTAAGATTCATGTATGATCGTTATTATTTCATTCTGTCCACTTTGCTTATGGAATGAACCCGCTTGGACAAAGCAATTCCCCAGGACCAGATTTCCCCTGACATTTAATCGCGATCTCCAGAACCACCGGCAGCGCCGCATCCTATCAGATAGCAGAAAATAGAGTGGAAAAGCATCGTGCTGTCCGGGGGAATAGAAGTTTATGGTCTCTCGTCAAACTTCGTTATGCCGGCAGCGGGCGTACCTAATTATGTGATACGGTGTGTTCGTTTGCTCGTTTGTCCTTCGCCTCGTTGGACACGCTGCTCCGCGCGGGGGTACCGGAACTCGAGTTCGGGCTGGACCGAACCTACCCCTGTCCGCTCTCTTTGGTAGAGGACCAAGGGGAACCTCCGGGGACTTCCGTAAACTGCGTTGCGACTCCCTCCTCCGTTCCCTATTACCGTGAAGATTAAATTGTTGTGCGACGCGAGCTTTTCATCTTCAAAGGCCACTCGTCTGTTTGATGTGGCGGGCCGTACATAGCCGGCCCCGATTGCGGCCGTTCTCAAGTTAAACAGAAAAAAAAGTTTCCGGGCGACGAAGGCGAGCAGCGCTTGTGCTTCCCTAAATAACCGCTCTGGGTTGCGTGCCCGCGTTTTTTTTTTACCCCGTACCCTGTACGCGTCGCGCGTTTGTAGGATTTTATGGACCCTCGGAATTAGAACCGAGAAGGCGGCCTACAAACCGTCCCGCTGTGCATGAAAAAAAAACTGTCCCCATTAACCCGGCGCTTTCTTCAGCGACCCATAAACCCATCTCCCAGATACAGTTCCCCGTCGCCGCTCGAAATCAATCGCTAATTTCGCTTCTTGCTCCGTTTGAAAACGGTTGGAGAAGGAGGAGGGATAAAGAAGGCAATTATCGTTAGGCGAAAGTCATTTTTCTCGTGCATAAAAGAGGACGGCGATCGGAGGTTGAATGCGAGGCTCGGGAAATTAAGCCCTCCTAGAATTTGCGCGAGCTCGCGAGCCCGATAGGTCCCGAATCTTCCTGGATAACGAAGGTATTGTCCCGGGTCGCCGCAGGCGGTCGAATTCCGTAGAAATGACATAATTGTCGTTATTAGAGTTTGCCTATAATCGCTGGAACGGAACCTTGAAATAATAGGCCCCTGGCAAATTACTTAGCAGTCTTGCTATGGGGATAGAACCATGTAGTCGGGGAGGTCGCCAGAGGTAGGTACGATGATCGATTGAAAACGAAATATCCCGACGACGTGGATTTCTGCGCGTCTGTGCCGAGCTGCTTCAAAAAATGGCACACGACTTCGAGGGTGCAGGAGGATCAGTGGTCTACTGTCGCGAGGTACGCGAGGGTCTTCCATCCTCCCATGAACTCATCGTCGATGCTCAACTGCTAACGGAACAATGCATATGCTGACAACGCCTGGGGAGGAGGGTTCGAAATCGTTTCAGTATTTGCAAACGGTTTCGGTAATTCAACGTCGCTGGATGCCCTAAGACGATCAGGGGCACTCTCAGAACAAAACCACCCCGCAGTCGGTTTCGTGATACGCACTCCAAGTCTGATTCGCGAGGCAAACAAACCGGAGCGCGGAAATTTCGCGGAGCTTTATTTCCATCTCGATGTAATCCAGGTGAACGGAGACATCTGACTCGTTACGACGAGCAAGACAATGCTAGTGTGTTTTTCAGCACGACGTCCAATCTTCACGTACCATTTATTTTTATATCGTACTCGCGGTAAACGTTCGTTACGCGCGTTGATTGAGGATAAACGTGAAACGTTCTTTGCCACATGATAACCATTCATTTGTCGCCTCGAGATTGGTTTCGAAACAATGTTTACTCACCAAGAGCAATCTGTAAATATGCATGGGCACGTGCGGAGGCCACGCTTCCGCCTGACGCTATCGACTATCCAAACCAGCGAACTCGTCATTCGGGGCTGATTCTCTTCGTTGAAAGAGAAAGATAATCGACGTTGTTGCACCTCCTGTTTAACGCGGAGAACCTCAGTGAAGAGCGTTCGATACCTCTTACATAGAATTCTCATCATTCAGCGAAATGACTGACCCACAACTGTCGAACTGCCTGCGAGAGTTTTCGGCCAACGAAATAATACGATAAAACAATGACGGCCTGACCGCCGGCGGGACACAATTTCGACATAAATAATTTCACGCTGGGCTAAACGCGATATTCATTATTCAAGGGCATCGGTATTAATAATTAATCCAGTGATAAATAACTCGTTCAAACGAGGGGGAATATATCGCCAGCTCTGGCGGTCTGATAAAATATAGGACGTGATTTCCGACTGCCTTATTAATTCCTTCATCCGCAGTATCGACCGCCGGTTACGGACGTCTAGTTTAATCGGTCAAGCGCGGTTCGACTCGTACCACCGAAGGCCTTTACACAATTTACACCCTTTCGTAGTCCGCCGTGCTGGCTCCACACGCGCGCGCTTTTACGTACGTATTAATGGCACGCATTAGCATATATTGACCGCGAACGGAGATCGCTGAGCGTGTCTGCGGCGGTACATGTAATTATGACTTACGCTCGACCGTGGTTAACGAACGAAAGCGGCTTTCACGGACACGCGAACGCCAGATCAGAGTATATGTATACACGTGAACTTGTAACCCGAGGGAGAAAGAAGTTTTACGATGCGCTGCGAACTTAATTCGAGAGCGTACAGCGGCCTTTCTTCGACGAAACAAAGGTGTTCTTCTGATCTACATACATCAGGCCAGTAAATGAGGAGAGAAGGTCCAAGAGTCGTTCGCTGCTTGGTGATGGGTATTTAAATGTACTTATTGAGGCTTTTCTTTATAACAATTCCTTCGCAATGGGAAATCTATACGTTTCGCTATCGATCGTCCTTTGCAGCGCACGGCTGAGCTTCTTCAGCAGAGTGCACCGTTGGAATTCGTTTCTTCCTTCTCATGTTCCATTAATTATCATAATATATCTAGGCGAAACGGGGACGGCGTTTAATTAAAAAAGAACAGGTCGTTAGGCGGAGATCGACCGCCACAAAGTACCCTGTGCGTACCTATATAATGAGGACGGAGACGTTAGGGCTACTTCACCTCTACCCCTAATATCAGGAACCCTGCCAACTTTCAAAGTGGTTTCCCGAGAGGTCTCCACGGCCGTCGTTGAACTCCAACGACCATCTCACCTGCTCGTTCAATATCTGAACAGCATTCGGGGATGTAATCCTTCCGCGCGGCTAACAACCGCTGCACGATCAAACGGTTATACGGAACGACCAATTTTACCGCGAGCCTGAAATCTAGAGCGCGTCCAGGTTCTTTCTCGGGAAGTACGGCGGAGGGACGTGTATTCTCCGCGACAAAACTTAGCACCGTGACATATCGAGCGCGAAGAGAGGTGAACTTTAGCGATTCCTTCAAAGTATTCGCGATCATTTGCCGTTATACTATTCTGGCAACAATCTCCTCGCGACCCCCTTTGTCGTTTCTATAAAGAACTTCCAACTTATTCCTCGACCCTTCAGGAACATCCTCTAAGAAGCGAGAAGAAGTATTACAGTGTCCTCGTGAAAAAGCACCGCGAAAGTCCGGGCTGGTTTGCACAGGAACGAAAGAAATTGCGAGCCATCCGTGCCACCCCTCTAAAGTGGCCTAATTACCAACTGAAAATTGCAGCAAGCTTAAAGTTTCAGTTTGCTTTCCTGTCTTTTTTTTTAAACTGCGAGACAGGAAAGTAGTTCACCCGACGCGACGTGACGGATTTAACGGCTTCCAACACGCGCGCGCGCGCACACACACCCCGTGTCTCGTCATGGTTACATGCAAATGCACCTCGCGTCTCCCCGCCCTCGTCATTATAAATTCCACCTATGCCTCTCCCCCATGCCGTCAGGTAATTCTACGCTCAGACCGATAGAGTCTTCTGCGACTTCGGGAGTAATTACGAGCGACGCACCTAAACACCACCCACGATCGCCCACACTACCCATCGGGGGTGTTCTACGTGCGTGGCATCCGAGGAAGGAAAGCAGAACGCTTGGTAAAAGTGAGCATTGAATGGGCGTTGAAAGATCGTGTGAACGTGGCAAGTTAATTTCTCTGCCGACACGTCAGTCTGTCAGTCTTTTATGAAGACGCCTGGGAGTTTTATTTGATTAACATACCGGCAAATAGAAATAGAATCTTGGATCTCTGTATTTTGCGGCACGACTTCATTACCGCCTGAGATATCTATAACACACTGTCAGAAATCGAAGCTTGTTTCCCGGTTGGGTATATTTATCATCATAAATGTGATCAGTAGGTGCCTACGTCTCTTTCCACTTGAGTGCATAAAACTCACCTAGTGAGTTCATCGAGATTTCCCCTTTGTTTGTCGATAAACAACGCAAAAATTTTTATTTGAATTCATCAGTAGTATGAGATGATGTTGTGTAGGGAATATTGTAAGGGATAGCTCAAATTTACTTATCGTTCACCCCTCAAAGTTCATATAGAGTCACGTAATTAGCGTCTACAATCTCAACCCCACCGCGAGCTATCCTTGCACGCCTAATATTCGAGAATTGCGGCCACTAGCATCCATCAATTCTATTTACCCTTTGCAGCGACGAGAGGCTTCCGCTTACTCAACCGTAGAGACCGTGCGTCATTTTGTCGACAGATTAATTTCCCCTGAACTTTCGTGTCACAAACCATCCGCGTTCGGTATCTGGAACGTATCGGATGGCTCTCGTCCCGTGGGAATCAGTCCGTACGAGCACGCGCGTCGGTACATATTCCCCGGTAGATGCACACCTATGTAAGATCAAACGACCCCCCACGCTCTACGCACGCTCGCCCACGCAATTCGCGTGCAACGGGCACGCGAAAGCGACCGGCTGAGGGTAGAAAATTTCACATCCGCCTGGCGCGTGAATTATTGTACGTAGGTACATCGAACGACTTATTGCTTATTATAAATGCGCCCACGCGCGTTCTCCGGCCCAAGATCCGCCGAGACAAGCCACCAGTAATTCCAGACGCGAAATCCACTTTCCCTCGACCCTCGACCGAGCCGCGCGTAGAGAATCCCCGTGTTCACGGATCGATGGGAGGAAGGGTGATTAGTAGCGTGGCTCAGGAAAACAACTCCACGCGCGTTACGGAAGATGACGAAGGGCAAAGGGAGGCGAGCCCGGGATACGTGGCCGGGGATTACGGGCTACAGATCGGGGAATTTAGATTAGCTCTATCTAAATTCGTGCCACGGAGCGTTTCCGCAGAATCGTAGAAAGCCGAGATTAAACGAGATTTAACTTAATTTAACGCCGACAAGGTGCCCCATCCGGCTACCGCTCCGAAAATATCGGTGGCGAAACTCGAAACTGGTCCGCGATACGGAACCGAGCCACTCCGCCTGGCGTCACGGATATTCCACTTCGACTGGTAGCAACGATCCTCCGCGGAGGTTTAAGTAGGTCTCCGTGATCCATCATAAGCGAAGATTATCATAAACACGCCTACGCAGTCACTCTTTCGGATCCAAGCTCCAGCTTAAAAAACGCGAAACTGTCTGGAAAGCTCGTTAATAACCACGCGTTACGCAATCCTCGAACGTCGCGACGCGCCCCGTATTTCGACGACGACGGCGCCATCGACGACACGGTTTAACAGGGAAATTTAATCTGCGAGCAAGTCCGGGGGACAAGGTAATCCTATTCAAGTTAATAGCGACCCGTAACGTCGTAAGTCGGAGCAACAAGCGATTTACAACGAAACGAAGACGGCGCAGGCGGCGCGAAAGGGTCCCGCGGCTTCACCATGGCTTCTCGAGGCCTGACCCCTGGTTCCCCGGGCGTCCCTTTACGATTTTGCTTTACGAGCCGGCACTTCGTTCCCGCTGCAGGATCTTACCCCGACGTCCGAACGTAACGCGCTTGAAACCATAGCGAAGCCCTCGGCTCACGGTGCGTACGTGTGCGACGTTATTTACGACGGGATATAATGGGATGTCGGTTACTAATGAGCCGTTCGACGTAACACTGCGAAACGGCCGCTGCTCTCGCGGAAATATCGGGATACCCGGGCTCTTGCGTGTGCCCGTGTAACGATTGCCCCGAAGAAAAACCACTTGCCCCGGCCCGCGCGCAAGTACTCGCACACATGCATCGGCCGGCGATGGATTAAAGCGATGACCCAACTGGCTAACGGGGCAGAACGAAGCTATTGTGTCTCTTTTTCTACTAAATCTGCTGGGCTTGTGTTTCTTTCGCAGACTGCCACCCTGGCACGATCGCAACGAATTGCCAGCGGATTTCAAGCCGAATACGAGAGGGCTTGTGGCTCAATTACAAAGCGAAAGAAGTGGATGTTGATAAATAGAGGACGAACAAACGATGTCTACTATTTCATTTACTTTTGACGATGAAATATACAATGTTTATCTACTCAGTCACTAGGGTGTTCGATCTACCATGACTGCGCGTGGCTGATAGGTGCACCTCGGCCACTTGCCAGGTTGCAAGAAGAGGCCGCTGAGCCATAAACTAACGAAGTAAGTGGTGTAGCGGCGAATCGAATGGCTGCAGCGAAAATAATGAGGGGTCAATGCGGCGGCAATGACAAGTGAACGTACGACGAGCACGGTAAATCACGAGCACGAGGAGAGGTCCTTCTAACGAGCCACGGACCGGCGGCTAAGCGCAATAAATAGCCGGGAATTTTTCGAGCCGGTAATTAGTTTCGGGCGTGAAGTATCGGCGAGACGGCGGCCGCTGGGGGAACAATGCGCGCGTATGCGCAAGGATGATAAAACACGAACAGGCGAATCTCGAGAGAGAGTGTGCGGCAGATACAACACCATCAACGTACGGCCGCGCATGGGCCAGCCGTACCTCGGGGGAGTTAAAAATGTTCCATAAATCACATTACGATGAGAAATGTCCCGCGCCATCCGCATATAACGTTTCACTGCCATTCGGATCCACCGCCAACCGCGGTTCCACGTCGATTTTGATGAAACGGCTCTTTCCACCCCCGAAAAATTCTCACCAATGAGGCGTGGAAAAGGTCGCGTCACCGAGCGAGGTGTCTGAAAAGCCATTCAACGACAGACAGGCACTCGGTGGTTCGTAAAAAAAAAATGTTCTCCGAGTGCGGGGGTGGGTAGTCGCCTCGAGTCAGCTATATCTCGCAGCGTGAAAGTGAACCGTTTAATAAGACACCCGAGCCGTCGCGAGAAGAAGAATAAATCCAAGCGTTCACGTGTACGGTGTACGCGGCATTTACCGCGTGCTATAAATCGCCAGGGCATCGGCCGAGTCCCTCCGCTGTGAGACAGTACTGTGTTCGTCGTCGAAACGTCCGAAGGAGAAGTTACAACTCCTACAAGCGTAGGAGCACTTGCCACCTACGGCGGTATCTGCGGACATAACGACACTTTTGACGCGAACAGCGTATAGAGTCCCCGTGAAGTCCATTCAAAGGTGTACGCGGATGACAAGGGAACGCGCAACGAGACGCCAGCCACCGTAACAATTCCCCTCTACAAATCGTTAAACTAGCTACACACCACCGGCAACGTCAGCCTTCGCTGGCCTATCGCCCCCGCAGCTAGCTGGGGATGAGATTGCCGCTCTCGTCAGGACGGCAGGATTTCGCAGAAATTACCGCGTAACATAAATCTTGGTCCTGGTAACTGGCAACCGGGGATCCTTGCCACTCTTAATTACGTTCTTTTTTTCTTGCGGCCGCGCCCATTACGCCCGGCCATTAAGTCCGTCAAGTTAAGTAGCGACGTGATACCCCGGCTCGCCCTTCCTCGTAATATACGCATAATATACATATATACAGAGAACGGTGGCCCCCGTCGTTGCAGCAGCCTCTCATCCCTTTCTCGTCGACTCCTAGTCTTTTCATTCGGACCGCCCTTCTTCTTCTCCTCGCTCTCTCTCTGTTCTCCACCGTCGTTCCTCCCACGGCCAGGCTCCCGATTCTCCCTCCCCGCTCAACCCCCGCGCCACTTCAGCGCCACATCCGACGTGGCGCGGCCAACTTAATTATATTTTATCGCAGCTTCGTCGCGCTTATTTAAATTTAAATCGTGCGCCCTGCGCTCGTTGCCCGACGAGAGGATGCTTTAACGACGCGCCACGGAGCCACCGACCGCCACACCATCACCGTCCTACCATCCTCGTGCATCCTCGCTGCTGGCGGTTGCCACGGTGTTGGTGGTGGTTAACCGTCGCTTCCTCGTCCCCGTCGTTTGGGGAGCGTGCGAAACGGAACCAGCGACGAACGTGCCCGCGGAAAAAGAGAAACGAAAACGAACAGCCAACACTGGGAGGGGCGGGAAGAAAGAAGCTTGCACGTGTAACCGGTATCTTTGGGCGGGAGGATGTGGCGGCCGAAGATAATTCTCGTGACACGATTGTACTTTATAGTGAAACCTTGCAAACTGTGAAAAGAGTACCTGATAGTAACGGTTCCCAGGATCGAGTCGAAACACTTCAAGTAAATGGAGGTCCGTTACAAAATGCACCTATTCCCCGTTCGAAATGGGCCCCTGAGAACGAACGTTGTGGCAAGTTTGGAAACGGTGCACGGTGTTCAGTCACGGGAGAAGGAATATGGAGGTAACTCAATTTTCCAACTTCTTTGATTTACAGCAGCCTCGGTCTCAAGGGCTTCATTGAAGTTCAGAGCCGTGGAAGATTCCGGTTACAGTTTTTAAACATTTCGGGCGAATTTATTACAATGCCAGGCGAGAAAAAAGCTGGGCAGAGCAGATATATACCACGAAATGAAGAAACAAAACTGATGGGCTGGGAGGAAACAAGAGCGAAGAGAGAGAGAGAAAGAGGGAACAACAGAGAAGCTAGGAATATCAAGTTATGCGTGCTTTGGTATGGTCTCTTTAGCGTAGCCAACAAATGGAAACGTAACAGTATTAGCAACTAGAGCAAGAACTGGCAACGAGGAGATGCATACATTACGAAGGAAACTATGTCGGCTGAATAAATAGGCGTCGCGAAATATTACGCGGTGGTGTTTTATTTACGTGTCCCTTAGCGGAGGCACAAATTGAGCGAACCGTGCCCTACGTTTGTGACGAGGCAGTTTCTGCATCAGTATTTATTCAGTATTTATGGTATCAGGTACAAATTGGCACGGTTCCTTTATACCTTCTTCGAGGTTCGAAACTGCGAGACAACTCAGGCAGAAGCTGCCTCCACGCAAAACGTAGGGGATGCTGCGCGCTCTCACCCTGCGCCGAATGTGCGCCAACGCTTAGAAGCGTGTAATAAATACGAAAACTGTGACATCGTTTCGGAGTAGTTAAAGCGGGCGCAAGAGAGTGAAGGGCGTTTAAACGGGGATGGAAGACGCGTTGCTACGATTCGAAGTGGAAATGTACAGAAATAATGGAAACTGGGACGAGCTCGCAACTCGGATTGCCCGATGAATTGTAAAAATACTTTCTCCTAGCAACCAGATAGACTTACAAATTAAGCCACTGGCAAAGAAGATATTAGCAGAAAGATGCAGCAACGGCCAATCAAAGAAAAAAGAAGGGAAATAAGTCTACCTCCCCGACTCGCGGCGGTATTTCAATGAACGCCGGTCTGAGGTAATATCATCGGTCTCATTGTACAGTCGCTCATCTTTGTCTTCCACCGAGTTCTTCATTCCACGATTTCTTCGGCTCATCACTGTGAAATAATTATTACCTCTGGGGAACGTCGCTGGACGATTCGATAACGCGCTTTGAATATTTATAATTACAGCCCTTCGGTAGCAATAATTACACCGTGGCCTTTAAATCGACAATTCGCATTACTATCTTAAAATGCTAAAATGCTAGGCAATAAAGTGGCAAAGAGGGAGTTTTGCGCGTCTTCCAGACGGTTTTCTGGGAACTTTGCACGAGTACCATCCAGCTTCTCGTGCGGCGCGACTCCTCGTCTTTGTCTCCCCGCGAGAGGAGCCGTCTCTCTGTCTACTCGGTAATTTTCTAACCGCGTCCTCGCGAAATAATTATTATTCTCAGCTGGGTTAGGCAGTCAGTGGGTTGAGGAGAGCTCGCAGTCGAGCGATTATTAGCGGACAATGCTCGGCCGCGGCAACGAGTGGGCTCGACGCAGGAATTAGCATAAAACCTTTCTTCTTCCAGGCTCGATGGTCTATGATCACTGGGGGCGGTGGTTAGCCGACCTCTGCCACGGGAAACTACACGCATTGTGCGCGCCATTCAAGTATATTAATTCCCCAACGTAACCCTCAATTTATCGTGGCTCGTACTCTCCGCTCGCCTGTGGTTGGCGTCTTTTGCTACGACATTCGATCGATATTAACGTCTCTTCCTTGTTCGCGCAATGTGATCAGATTTTTACAGGCTCCCTGTTCGAGAAAAGTTTAAGTAACGGCGATATTTAAGCGTCGCGCGTCTCGAGGGTGAAAGGGAAAGGTTTTACTTTGGTGAATATGAAAATACGGGCAAAGGTTGATGTACAGTCAAATAGGAATTGTGTCGTTCAGTAGACGCGTAATAATTCCCTAATAATCCAGAGCAACGTTCGCTGCTCCGCCTAATAATTTGATGTTTAACGTTATCGATTACGCGCGCTGAGTCTAATTCACGCGGCAGGCTCGTTCGCACGGTACCCAAATGAAATTAGCAACGTGTTCGGATATCGCAGCGATTCGAATACGCTCCTAATGCTAACGAGCCACTTAATAACGGCGTTCCGCGACCTGCCGCTTCGCGATGAGAATTATGTACAGGAAAGTTGCCCAGCTGCGAGAGGGAACTAGAAAAGCGACGTAGGATAATTGTAATAAAGGGGGTGGGGCAGGGCGGCGAAGTCGAGGGCGAAATAAAAGTAACATAATTAGCAAGGGAATGGCGCAGTTCCACGGGATCAATCGTAAAGTTCGCCGTTCCATCAGAACCCGGAGTTCTCGATGCAGCCCCGTGAACGTCGATAGAAACGACGTTAATAAATTAACGCTTCAACGCTCCGAAGCGAGGAATATTCCCTCCTGGAGTAACGTTTCATTTATTTAAAGCTCGAAGATAATTGCGCAAGCACGGCGGGGAACGCCAAAGATTACGTTCGCGCAATTAAACGCCGTTGAAAGTGCAGGAAAATTATTTAAGTGCACATGCATCGTGCACGAGCACCGCCGCCTGCCTGCGTCGCTACGTGAGGATAATAACGTTCAGGAAAAAAGCCCCCAAAGTGGTTGTAGCCATACAAGTTCCACGCGAAAAATGATTAATATTAATACCAAGCCCGGTAGGCTTGTGTAACGCCGGCGAGATTATTAAAGCTATAAATCTTGCAATTACGTTTAAATTGCAAAGGAGGCGTTGCCTTCCACTGGATGGTAATAAACACTTTCCTATACGAACGTGTACCGTGGTGCTCGTGGAAACATCGTTTTTTAATGGCGACGCATTAACAAACGAAAAGAAAAAAAGAAGAGGGGAGAATGAAGAGGAGAGAAATCATGGACGATACAACGAATTTCCCGGGAGACGATCGTCACGATTGAATTAATCAAGCGGATAAAGCGCGCGAGCGGGACGGAAATATTTGCCTCTCTCGTTAAAATAATGAATTCGCTTCTTGCCGACGAGCAGGATATGATTTATTGTTTTATCTCCAGGCAAACACTATGCAATCTGTCTGCCAGGTCTGTCTATGAGTACTTCGTGTAATCACCAACATCCATTCTGCTTAGTCAGCTCATTCGTCTCTATTTCCCCGGCCTCCTCTCGCCCCGTATTATTCGTTAAGTTCCCGCTCGCGGGGCGCTCGCCGGGGCCGACGTTTCCTGATCAGATTCCCTTTAAATCCTGGCAAAAGAGGCGCACCGCTAGCTGCCCCACGAATCATCGAGAATGCCGTTCACCGACGGCTAACGAGCAGGTAATACGCGGTGGCCACGAGGTATTCCCACGTCACCGGAAGTCAATAAGCCGGACGCGTATCGGGCCGTGCACGGATTCCCCTCCGCGTGAGCTCGAATTTCCGCGTGCCGCTGTACCGATGCATTTGCGAGGGGCCGCGATCGGACAGCTATCCCGCCCTGCCCATGGTGAATTCCTGAGCGAAGCTCGACGTGACCCGAATTCCTTTCGCGACGAATTTCGGACTTCCACCGGCCCGTGATCGAGACGGCAAAAATAGGGACCCCGCTTTTACGGTCACGAGATCACTACGGCAAGACAACGTCCAAGAAGATACGCCACGCTTGCAGAGCCTAATCTACGCGTCGCACGATTTCTGGCACGATTGGGCTCATCGATGGACAAATAGATGTGCGGGGATGAATATTTACAGATCTTGGAAATTTAAGGAAACCCGTGTGCCGCAGTTCATCTATGTGAAAAGTGTAATCGTTCAAATAGATAAATAAAGAACGTTCGCTGTCGAGATTCGGGAATCAGAGGAAAATCGTGGAGTTCTGTGTCAGTTAGCCGAAGAGCTGGACAAAAAATGTATGACACACAGTATGACGAGCATTTCCGAGGCGCTCTGCATTGTCGGTTAAAACCGATTAAAAGTTTCAACGGTTTCGCTGTTCCCTTGACACTTTTGTCAATATTTTCGCGGGAACGAGGAAACTATTGAGTCGCAGCAGGGATTCTTACTATAAAACTAAAACAGTGTATGTACTTCGCGGATAGTTAAAAGCCCTTTGACGACGAAAGTAGGTACACTCTGTTAGTCGCGGTACATTGGTACCAACGATTTACGATTTATAATTCAATGGAGGACCTACTTACCGAGGAGTACTTCTTGCTGCGTTCCAAGAGCCCTCTAAATGCATTATAATTTAATAGCATTGAAGACACAGATACAACTATAAGTCTCTACGAAATGCTTCGAGGGAAAATCGATATATCTAGCCGGGGAGAAAGACACGTGTCACGCGTGAAAGAGAGAATCGTAAGAATCCGTGAAACTGCATCTGCTGTCGTGGCAGTGCATTTTCCGCCGGTACAGGCTTCTGAGTGCCATCGGGCTGGATGACGATGAAGGATTGTCAGGCAGCTGTAACCCTCGTGTCCGATTCCAGTCGGGACTAACGGGCCGCACGTATTTCTAGGGAACACGTCTCGGAAACGTGTCACTGCCGCGTGTCACGCGTGCTAGCGCGATTTACGGTGGAAAAGGGAGAACGGCATGAAGGTACGAAAGAATGCGAAGCGAAACACCCTCCGTTCGCGGGAAAACAGTTTTCCCCTTTGCAGTTGAACACGTCGGGTCGGCGATGAGCTCCCATCAGAGGATCATATCTTTCTCATTACGTTTGAATCCCGTAGGGGATGGCGCCATATTTCACGCTGCGCGTTCGCCATCGCTAGACGCATCGTGTTTCTGCTCCGGAGCTCGTTTCCATCGCTGGAAACGGTCGCACAGAAGCATGCAGCGGCTGGTAGATTTGGAATTGCATTTTACAGAGTATCAGTTTCTTTGAGAGCTCAGTGGCGGAACAAGAGCGGCATTTGATCGGGCCATTTTATAACACTGAACAGATCCCCCGCGCGAGAAGAAACCTTAAATTTGTCATGAACACCGTCACTGTTCTCCAGGCCCCCCGGTTTCCTTTCCCTCCGCAAATGAGGGCGTTCGGGAAAAAAGAATGGACCGTCCCAGACAGCTCTCTAACCATCGTTGGCCGCGTTGGGGAACGGCGTTGAACCAGCTGCGCGGGTTGGATTCGAATTCCAGACGCGAATAGTGGCGGGCCACACGCGCATCCGTGACCCGGCGATACACGCCCTCGCTCTTGTCCGTGTAACCGGCGCGCGGCGACACACGTACTCTCAGAAGCTGCTAAGAAAATCGGGGACATGTATACGAGGGCGCGAAGGAAGAAACGAGCGACGTTTATGTAGACAAGCTCGTCCAGCAAGCACGCCGACTCCATCTTGCATCATCCTCCTCCTCCTCTACCCTTCCAGCACACAATTTCTTCGTCGTCTTTTTCCTCGTTGTCCACTTCGTGCCCGTCTCCTTCGCCCTCTACATCCTCGTAACCGTTGTCGTGCAAGTCGGCGTCCCTGCCCACGCCGCAAGATCGCGGGGCGAGCACGGCAGCAACAGCACGTGGGAGTGTATCTCGTTCCCCGAGCCTGCCTCCACATATTTATGGTATCCGAGAGCGGCGCGAACGGAGGCACTATTCCTCGCGGCAGTATGCGTCTCGATTAGGTTTCACAGGATGAGGCCAGCCAGCGTAGGAATACCGAAAGCCACTCGGAGCCGCTGACTATTTACGATATCCTTCCCACCCGCGTCAGACGCCGGAACCGGGGATGCGTTCGAATCACTGGCAGTCCTTATACCCCCGCGCGGCGGGGCCCCGTTTCGTATTTCGCGGGCTTCCCAGGCAATCTTTAGAGGCTTTGTCGTGTCTGATAAATATTTATGGTCGTGTTACAGGTTTCACATGAAAGGTGTCACATTAGTTCGCCTTCGAGGTCGGGGAACATCAAGAGGACTGACCTCCCATGCTGTAGGTATGTTTGCCCACGTTGGTCTCCTCGAAAACTAAACCACCTATGAAGACACTTCGTTTCGTAGATATCCAGGTACTCTTATTGTAGAATGTAGTGTGTAGAAGAGCGAGGTGCAGAGATCTTTTTAATACCAGTTTATTACACTCTTCAAGGTGTCTAGTAAGTGGTCTTACGCTGCTCAGGAATATTATTTTCTATAAATACTTGCGTCGGAGTTGTCGATCAGGAACGTGAGAAAATTGCACCTTCCCACTGTCCGCGTTTCCAAGCGATAGTCGCCCACGGGGCAACGTCCGCCGACGAAGCATTTCTAAGAATTTCTAGCGCAACCTGTACTATCGTTTTTCAACAGCTCCTTCACAATCGAATCACTCGATTGTCAGCGACACTCCCTTTCACCTGTGTTCCCTTTCGACACTAAATCAACCCGGTCATGCTGCGGGAGGCAGAAATGACGCGAAAAGTGCGTTGGCTCTCGGAACACGTGTGTATCAACAAAGGCAGTTTCACTGCAATTACGTGCTTGAAAATAGGTTACTCTTGCTTCATCGAGCGGAATTGAAGCTGGAAATTTATGACGACGGGGACAAGCTACTCGAGAAAGTCGTTGTTAGGAAGAAAACCAACGACAGAGATACTGAAATCTGTCCTACCAATCTGTCTTACACAAACATATTTTGATAATCAGTTACAGAATTTGAATCTGCTCCTTCGTCTTCGTCGTGCCTTTCGTTATTATTTCCAGCATAAGCGTACCTACTCGCAGCGTCGAGACCGGGGCGAACAGAGGCCAAGAAGTCCTCGCGGTGGAACGACGAGGTAAATCGCGTTACTCGGAGCCGGCGAGACGAATCGGCGGGTTCCGTGACGTGCTCCGCGAGCGTGCTTTAACCGTAATCGTTGATTCCAATCGTCCAGCCACCGGAGATCCCGGAACACGCACGTAAGAAGACGATGACGCTGAGGAACGGTGAGAGGGCTGCAGGGAGGGAACGTGAGAAAATGAAGGGTGATTTATTTGAGAAACAAACGGCGGGCGTGGAATGGCCGAAGAAAACGCGATGGTTAATGTTACGGAACGGGAAGAGACGTCGAAGAGCAGACGAGAATCCAGCCGACCGATGAGGGGATAGAAGAAACGGGAAGAAATAAAGCGTTCGTCGGAGCGACGAGGGCTGGGTTCACGAGACTGCTGCACGCGAGTTGAAAGCGAAAGGGGCCGATGAAAAGCAATCTGTACGTTTGCTTTCCGTGCGAGTCAATGGCATAGTTGCGGGAGAGCGCCGAGATTAGTCCATAGACGGGCTGGCCTCGTTAAAGGAAGGCAGTAACATACTATAATCGGCATAGTGGATCGCCGCTACTGCGAGCAGACCGGAGAACGGACGCACGTCTATGCTATCTCGTTACATTGTTCCGTGTGTACACGTGTTCCGCGCGGAAACTGACCGTGTACCGATCCGAATGGATACCAGTGGAACGCGTTCGATGCAAAAGGCGCGTCGTCGAAGAAAGCCACCGTGGTTCTCTCACTGCAGCCTGCATTAACGCTTATCGTCTACTCTTACACGTACGCACACGATTTTGGCCTCTAATAGTCCGTACATACAGGAATTCAATCGTATTTTATATTCACCTGGATCCACTTTTTAACCCTTTGGGCTCTAAACTATCAACACCGCAAGGATGGTGCTCGAAGACTTTTCATTCGAATAGCTAAGGTCGGGGCCAGATATATTGGCCGGTGAATT
The DNA here is from genome assembly GCA_960531205.1 of Andrena bicolor. Lineage (NCBI taxonomy): Eukaryota > Metazoa > Arthropoda > Insecta > Hymenoptera > Andrenidae > Andrena > Andrena bicolor. The sequence goes on along the minus strand of OY482666.1, from coordinate 32,697,993 downwards.
TGTTTTCGCAGCTAACGCACACTTATTCTAATGTATGTATTTCTACGCTAAGAACTCGGATGGGCCTACACGTCAAGAGCTTGGCGCTATCCCCACCACTTCTGGCGCACTCTTTTTCTGGCAAGGCGAGAGCGAGTCAGAAAACGTTGAGAATAGAAGAATACTCCTCACGAAACTCACCGGCCAATATATCTGGCCCCGACCTTAGCACTATGTACGCAAGATTATCATCTCCTGAGTTATATTTTTATTTTTGTCTTTTAATACAGGAATGCGTAATGAGAAATATTCAATTTCTGACTGTCAGGGAAACTTAAAATGCAGTAATGAATTTAATTCGTAATGAATTTCTCGACAAAAGTTTTCCCTGTTTCTCCTACTTTTTCCCTTTTTTGCCCCTGTATAACGTCCCGGTGTATTGTTTTTCAACTTCCCTCCGGGTCACCACTTCTGCGTGTCGACTCCGCTTTTAACGCGAATTAAGCTCTCGCGCAGCTGAAAGTGGAGGGACGAAAAAGAGCCTGTTTAAAAAACGGGTCATATTTTGCCTTGCGTTCTAAAAGTGGCGTATATAAAAGGCGAGGCGTGTCGTAGTGGAAAGTCAGCGAGGTTGGCTCAGCTAGTCGGAGCACAAAGCAACTGGAAAAGTCGCTGGAACCACGCGATAGGATGAAGTAGAGGAGGCAGAGATCGAGCCGAAGGAAACGAATGACGCCCGAAGCGGGCAACCCTTATCTAATTAGTTCCTTCGGGAAGCATGAAACCCGAGCGACTCCAAACTCGACTCGTAAGCGGCATGGTCTCGTTAAAACGGAGCTCGCTGTTCCGAGGGTGCTCTAGGCTAATTGTCATCCCGCTACCTAGGCGGGCGATAAATTCTCACCACCGTCGCCCAACCGCCCGCGACTTCCAGCCATCGGCCAAGAAGACGCGTCGAACCGTCCAAGCAGCTCTTGATGGCGCGCCGAGTTTGGATGCCGCTCGGATCCGTCTAAATTCACGTTAACCCGACATCCGTGGCGAGAAGACTCGCCGGCTCGAAACGGCTCGACTAACAAGCGGAGATTTCACACGCGCGTGCACAGACAAACATGCGAATCACCGGGATCCTTCCCCTATCCACTAGCCAGGGACTGGCCACGTCGACGATTCGTTAAACGTCGGTTCAACGTTATCAAGCGGTCGTCGTTTGCGGTTTACCATTTTCCTATCGGTGAGAAATCATTACAAACGCTTGGTAGACGTTGGTTTCAGTTAACGTTCAATGCATTGGGTGGGCTGTTCAAGAAGCTGAGTGATAAAACTTGGATCTTGCTGACAAAAGGAAGGCAACAGTTGACCGAGTGCTGTATATATTCTGCGAATGTTCTTCTCAAAGCCATGCTGAGCCATGTTCTATCTTCTTTGTCACCGTTATGGCGGAACAATAGAGGAGAAACGTCTTAATTAACGTTGGAAGGCAAGTTCAGTCCAACGAGGTAGGAGACCGATAATTGCACGGATTTGATAAATTTCTCGGAACGACGTTCGCGGAAATAACTGTTGGCGAAGCGTCTCGTCTAACAAGCGGAGAGACTTGGCGCGAATACACACGCGCCCGCACGGATAGGCACACGAACCACCCTGCAGAAGAGCAGAATCCTTTCATACGTGCTCAGGGTTGACGGTTGGCCGCACGATCTACTCATTAGACGACGGGACTTCCCTCCTCGCTTGTAATATTCATCAAGCGCAGTGGGATATCCGCGTTAAGAGGAAACGAAGGAAAACGCCCAAGCGTCGGATCGAGATTAAAAGGGAGGATTTATCTCGAAGCAGAGCGCGCTGTCCTCGCGGTCCAAAAATGTTCACGAGTACGAGGAATTAAATTAATCCAGTGTCAGAATGCGATCTAATACCGATGCTTCGATAAAAAAGGAAGCTGAGCCTTTGCAGAAAAATTAGTTGATGCTTTATTATCAACGGATTTTAGAATAGGTAAATTCAAATTTCTCAACTATTCATTGATTTGCGAAGACATCTCATATTATTTCGCGTCATTTCACATTTTTGCTAATAACAACTATGAATGACTTACGCGTCGCTTTACGTGGAATATTCATATGCAGAATAATCTATTCTAGTTCTCGATTATATAGCATTCGTCCACCAAGGAAAAAGTGCTCATTTCCGTGAGGCAAAGTGCGCTCTTTGGATGCCAACTCGCCGCGTGGGTAAACATTCCGTAGCGCCGTGAACGGTGCGCGCGTGTATCGTTAAACAGAAAAAGGAAAGGCTCCGTTAAAATCGCGCGATTTAAAAGCGGATAATTTGTGCGCGGCACAAAGTGCGAGAGGGAGGGTGTGAGAGAAGAAGAAAAAACATGCCACGCTCGTTCCAACCCGCGATTATAAGCGCGTTCACACGTAGATACGGGTCGTCGCGAAACGTTATACGTTTATCCACTCAACCCCCTACCGCCTCATTGAACCGCATACTTCGAATGCTTTCCATAACGAGCACCGTGCGACGAGAGTTCGACAAATTTATTTACTCGACTTGCGCCCCGTCCCCTGCCCCCTCGCGCCCTTTCCCCGCTCCCCACTGTCCTGCATGGCGCGCGCGTTCCCTCTCAATTTGTATAGCGGCGTTATTTGTACGCGGCAGCGCGATCCAGATAATTAAAAAGTAATGACTGAAATACCGAAACGAACGAGTGTATTACGCGACCGATTGCGCGGAGCGTTTTCGTTCGCCTGGATCGCGCCCGCGCCCGGTGTCGCTGATTGTGATTTAATTATTAATTCCCTCATAACGATAGTAATAACGGAATAATTGCGTCGTTAAGGCCGGTAGACAGGCTAATTGCTATTAAAAATCTATCCGCGGAGAGCGAGCGGATTAGCGGGATACGAATCGTTGATTCTGCTAACGGATTGAGGTATATCTAAGTGTTATCGCATTTTATATTTATCAATTTTTCTGGACGACTGTCTGAAGGTGTAAAATACATTTGTCGGGAGATTCGTGTGCCTTGCATTTTTCTCAAACTATTTCCCTCTCGGAATATACCCGACCTGTGTCATACAGTTCTACCCGTTAAACGGGACGCTGAAGGAGTAATACCTCCGCGATTTAACCTTAAAGTTTCCTCGTTAAGCTGCCCTCGCAGGGCGAGGCGAGCGAGACGGGCAGGAGGAAGCAAAGGTTTCCGCGGAAAGGACCAAGGGAAGCGCGAGAACGCGGCCGCGCGATCGATGTTTGCCCGCGCAGCCTGACAATTCGAAGTTACGCAAGAAGCCAGGAAACACTCGACTCGGACAAGGAAAATATGCCTGTGCACTCGGCCATCCCATCGAGAGGACTTCAAGTCAGGTCCAGAAGAGCAGAACTTGTTCTTGACGGATCTAAGAGCGTCACTTGACTCTCGGACGTGGACGTTAACGGGACGATTTACGAATTAGTAAGTATGCACTCGTAGGAATGGGTGCGCGATTGCAACCACGTAAACGCATTCTCGAGGAACAAACGGGGTTGCGCAGTGGCCCCCTTTTCACCGAGGGGGGACAACAAACAGAGAGCTCTTTATTCTCCTTCGTATAGAGAACCACCCTTTAATGCGGATTTCTTGACCGTGCTCCGGGAATAATAGTGCAAATGGGACCAATTGCGCATTGTTCGCGCATCATTTGTAATAATAATTAGAACGACACGACAATACGTGAGCAGAGAAAGATTGAATACGGACATCTCCTTGGGTATAACTGGTTATTATCGCGATAACAGTTCTCCAACGCTGTAGTAACATCAAAAATCAAAAGCGACTGTTAGTCGGACGGCTTTCAAATTGCCGTGCGCTTTAGAAAATGAAAAATCGACCGAGTTAAGCACGAATCTCGGTAATAAATGTGGTTAATTGTTCAACCCCCCTGACGATAGACCAGCGAGATAAAAGTGGAACGCGGTTTCACTGAAAAAAAGTACTATCTCCACGAATGCATCTGCGTTTCCTGGCGATGCTCGGCCGAATGAAGGGTATAAATGACGGACAATTTAATATTTTACCCGTTCCTAGCGCCGCCCCACCGCTGTTATTTCCCCACCGCGCTACGTAGAGGAGCCGGATGGGAGCAGATAGGGTGACACCAGCGTTCGGTGTCCTGCACGCTGCGACCAACGGGGCACGACTATAAATACGCACCAGAACCGGCATAATATAATTATCTACGTGATATATGGAGCCACTCGGGCATTTCTTAGCGGTAGCGTTTGTCATCCAGCGCAGATGACACGGTCGATCTGTTGGCTTTATAGTTTACACGCCCCGGACACACGCTCCGCTTTTCTGCCCCCCTGGAAAAAATCATCGTCAGAGTATTCAGACGGTTTAATAAAACCGTCTATTTCCGGAGCGAAAATGCCAGCGGGCTACACGCGACAACTTATGCCGCGACTTTTTCAGCTCCTCGTGAATAAACATTTCGCGCATGCATGCACCGGCTCGAAGCACGAAAACCGAATGCTATTTCGACGCATTCGTTAATTCTGCAGAGCCTTGATACACGAAAAATGCAATTTCCGCTCCTCTTTATGAGAGCGCCGTATTCCTACTTAGCTACCGGGAGTCTTGATGAAATGGGCTAAATTTACAAGTTACAGATAGAGAAATCGATTCTGGGACACGGTGATTGCTCAGTTGGTATTCAGAACAGGAAGGGTATTTTAATTTAAGAGAATTATTTATACATCCATCTTTAAACGGCTAAATTGATCGAAACGGTCCATGTTACAAAAGTACCTACAAAAACTAAGTAAAAGCATATCCTGGTAAATAGATCACAACCCCATCCTCCCTCTTTCCCTCCTGCTTTGTCCGCTAGTCCGACCGAAAAATGGAGAGTGTTACATCGACGCCAGGGATCGATTGCTCCCTCGCGCCGCGGATATACCAATATTCAATTAATCATTTTAGTTCATACCGCGAGGTTTCGGCATGCGACAAAAGCGCGAATCGATGGACACCAGCGAAGCGTGACGGAACGGGCCAGACAATACGTTTCCCGTTGATGAAATCTCTCTGAACAAAAGCAAGCGCGCTCTTTTTTCCATCGCCCGCGGAGATGAGGCTGTACAACTTCAATTTCGAATTAGCAAATCCAAAAGGGACAGCGGGGTTCTCGTGTAACACTGCCACAACGATCGAAACAGGATGGCACAATTAATTACCGTGTCACGGTTTTTGCAACATTTTATTGCAAAGCTCACTGAAACGTCAGACGCTGATGGCTAGGAATTGAAAGCTGAGCGATCTAAAAACTGGTGTCACCCTTCTCAGATGAATATAACCTTGGAGCCACGGTCCGGTGTCAGAAACAGATCCGTTTGATATCCCCATTAGGAAGCACGACTCCTTTATTGACCAGCTGCCTGAATTTCTATATTAAACGTGACACATATACGAGTAAAATGATTCTTGCGCGCGTCGGGCCCCGTTTCCCCCAAAAAAGCGTCGAGGGACCAGGATAGGGCGTGCCAACGGCGATCGCGAACGAATGGTGGCCCATAATTGTGCCCAGGAAGCGAAAACACGGAATGACCCATGGGACCGAATGAAAATTAGCAAGTCAAAGCGATGCTTCTCGTCGTCGAACCGGCCCCCACCTCCGTTCCCCCCCACAATTCTCGCGGATAATGCGTACCCCTGTCGCGACGAAATCATGGTTTTCGAGGCGCAGCTTAATCTCGTCGCCCTTCCCAAATTACCGGGTTCTGTCCATCGCGACCCGGCTGCGTCGTAATTTGTAAGTGCGCCTTGATCCCAACGCACCCACCCCTCCCCTGGTGCGCTCTCCTCCGCCCGTGTCTTTGGCATTTCCATGACGAAATTACAGATCAGCCGGGCTACAGCACCGTGGAACTCCGTTTTCTCTCCATTAGCATTCTTTCCAGCTGTCATTACACCGATTCCTATTTCGGCCTCGGCTGGAATTTAAAGGCAATTAACACGCGCCACGGGGGAGACGCGATAAGAGGCGGCGTGGGCGTGTGCGTGGCTCTAATGTAACCTTCCTCCACTGCCGGAGTAACTCTTGACGCCTATACGCGGTGGTGTAATGCAAGTATTTCGATATTTCCAGTGGAAATGGCCCGCTCCGATGTTTCCTGCGGCGATTGAGCAATAACTCGTCACGCGGCCGTATTTTCCTGTGAATTTCTTGCGCAACTCCATTCGAATTCGTTCCGTGAGAGCTCCAAAGGGTGCCGATACTTTGCCCCGTGACATATCGTTGGCTAGCAGGGGATTGATTCGCACGAGGTCGATATGTACGCCGATAGACATTCGCGCAAAGTGAAAATCTACGGTTATCTTGTTTCATTCTTATCGTGAGTATTGCCGTTTGTAGGTAGATGTGTGGCTGTTATGAATATTAGAATATTTGCATAATTATTCATATTCGAAATTATTATTCGAATTATTCGATGAAATTATTCGTATTCGAAATTATTATTCGAATATTTAACTTCAATCAACTCGGGTCATGGAGAAAGAATTATAAAAATCGGTTAAGTAGTCTCGAAGTTATACCAAAAATAAAAGATCTGTTTCATTAATCGACTAAAAAGTAAAAAATTAAAAAATTAAAAAACTAAAACAGTCTTCAAAAAGAATAGAAATGCACTAAAAAGTAAAAAATAATTTTGTTCCTTATTTAATCTACACTTCTGAATTTTTTTAAGTTGCCGCCTGATTTACATATTGCAAATAATGAGGCGTCGGCATAAAAAATTGAGAGTCGCAGATTAAATAAGAACAAAATTATTTTTTAATTTTTAGCGCAGTTTTATATTTTTGCAGTCGCTTTTAAGTTTTTTTTTAAATTTTTTTTCCTTCATGTTCATAGATTCCTTGCAGTTCTTGTTCGTACGTGGCTCAATCGATACAGCTCAATTAATTTTATTTCATTCCCGTAGATTACCTGTCACCGGATATCCCGCGGCTTGTAATGTGCAAGGAATCAGATAAACGCAGGAACACGAATTGATACGTTATGGATACATGTATTTATCTAAAAATCATTCGATATCGATACGATTACAGTACTACAATAATTGATACCCACGCCAGCTTCGCAGCCGAGCGCAGTCGAGAATATTTTCAACACAGAAAAAAAGCTATAGAAATATGAAATTAAATAAAAGCCAATATCGTATCATGCAAAGGAGCAAGCTAGCATAGCGTAAACGTGGGAAACAAACTTCGTAAATTAATTGACCAATTTGACCCCACTAATTGTATCTCGACTATGTAGAACCGTCCCGAGGAACAAGTAAAACAGAAAAAAAACTACGATGGTACAAATGGAATCCTATAACGAAACACAAAGTGGAATGTATGAGGTTTTCGTTTGTTTTCATAGTACGAAGTTAGGGTAATAGTTCTAACGAGGACGTGTACTCAATGAGAAATAGCGAAGCAAAGTTTACTTCGGATTAGGATAATTGGGGGGCCGGGGGTGTCACGCGTCGGGCTGTCGATTCCAGGCTAGTAGACCAGAGATTCCGCTCGGTTAGAATTAGCAGGCTCTGTCGGCTGATTATATTAACGCGCGCGTTAATCACGGCGCCGCTGTTGCTTTACATCCTAACCCTAATCAGGCTGAAAATCCGCATCCCCGGAGGTGGAAAACGAAGAAGTAACTAAACGCGTACGCGTTGATACATGGGCGAACAGACACGTGTGCTCGACACGCACCGTGGCACCGCAAAGTATGGCCACACGAGGAACATCGTCACGCGCACAAGCGGCACCTATGAACGGAAACAGATAAAACGCGTGATTCGATGACCAAAGAGAAAGGGAGTCGTGCGAGGTGCTTGCTGGATGAGGAAGGGACGTGCTTGTGCTATAGAATTAACATATGTTGCGATCACGACGGGACACCTCCATCATCGAATTCGATTCTCGACGAGTGCCACTCGAATCGCCCTACCCACGTGAAGTATCATCTTCCACGAGGCTTTCATAATTGTGTTTGCCGGTACCCGTTCGTGAGTTCTATGAGAAAAAAATTGAGGATCCAGGAGCTCGTAATTCAAAGGAAAGAAACCCCACGGTCAGTTTGTGCGTTAACACCAGCCCCTTAATTGACCAGCAGCTTAAAATAAGTTAGATCGATACGAGACACGAGATCTACGCGGCAATATACGAGATCGTATCGCGTGGCTCGCAAAACGTGAATTCGCGTGAGCGGGCTATCCATCGAGAGCGGTTCTACACGGCTGATATCGCTTATCTGTTACTCCGATATAAACTGTGACTTGACAATTCGAGTCCCTCGAAGCTCACGAGCTAGGTGTTTGACGTCATTATCGAGCCTCCGTTATTGTTAGACGTGAAAAGCCTGATAGCTGAGGAAGAAATTGGAAATTGTACGAAATGCGAGGAACATATCAAGGAGAATTTTATCTCCTTCACTGCTGGAAACCTAAAAGGTACGTAAATTACCTAAACCAGCTGTATTAAAGTTTGCCCACGGTGTAACTAAATGATAAAATATCCCAGTGTTAAAAAAGCATGCAACGTGGCTGGACTCTTAAACCTTGACACCTCAGTTCCCTCTTATTATCTTCATAGTCTCACAATATTCCTTGCACCACAGTACTCTGAAGCAGAGAGGCGTCTACTCAGAACAGTGCAGCAAAGAAGAACACCGTGGTCCGAAGGGCATCGTCCAGACCAGAGACCGCTCCACCAAAACTGCCGAATTACACCGCGAGAGATTATGTTCGCCAGTAGCCATCTAGAAGCACGCAACACCCGGGGAGTCTTGCTCGCGTGATTCCCTCGTGAAGGCGACGAGCAGAGAGCACGCGCTCGTCTGCCGCCAGCCGCAGGAATGAAAGAACGAAGGGATAGGAAGGAAGGAAGGAAGGAAACGCGAAGGAGACGAGGACGCGAACGGTCTCGCGGCCCAGACGAACACCTTCCAGGGAGAAACTTAAAGGAGATAGCCGGTAGAGATCCTGGCGCAGGACAAGCGTGTAATGTATAACCGTGCCGCTGCTATCCGCGGGCACCATCTCCGTGGCCCCGTTGGGCTCTGCCCCTCGCGACAATCTTTTCTCACTTTGGCGAAGAAGAAGCCATCCCTCAACTTATGGAAATCCGCTGCGCCCTGCCCCCGAAACTTTCCAACTGCTGTTGCTGCTGATGTCGCTGACGCCGACTAGCTGACACCGTCGTCCGTATCGAAACACGGGGATAGGACGGCACCGAGGATCCTCCTTTTTCCTCCGTGATCTCGTTTCCCTTTTAGGGCTTACGAGTGACGTAGCAGGATGTAACATGCTAACTTCTGCCACGTATTCGCGCTCACGGCACGTCCTACGCCTCCGAGATACGTTTCTCCGGCCGATTCGTTTCGACTGATTTATGACGGACTTCGGAGAGCGCAGCTCCGCGCCTTGCAACTAGCCATTTGTAACCGAACCGGCTGTTTAGCTTGCGAGCGATGGAACCCGGGCGAATTTCGATCCGTCACCCGGCGAAATTTAACAACGGGACTGCGTGAAGCTTTGCGTGCAGATTTTAACGAGATCTTGTAGGTAAATAAGGAACAGAGATATTTGACACGTGCGTGGCTGTTTATGCAGAAATCCAATAGCGTATGAAAAGTCAAAGTGAGATAATATGTACTTTGAAAACACTGTGCATATAAAGTACAAAGCTTCTGGTGTAATAGATAGAGTGGAATAAATTATAATGCAGTGCAAATAGTAAATAATATTTGCAATTGTACGCGATTTACTTTTCCCAAGTTCCTAAATTTTCAGCAAACGAATTCGAATGAACTTTGCATGAAATCTTTGTCATTTGAAGGGCTTAAACATTTACTACAATTTCGAGATAGGTACGAAGATCGACGAAACGTTTCGCTAGGATAAATGGAGGGCTCTCGCCAACCTGCAAGAATAACAGATTCCCTACAGGTATCTTTCATTTATTAAACCTGGTATAAGCGCTCGATCTCCCGAGCAAGCATTGGTATCCAATCATCCGTTCTTTGAAATTAACCCGTCTGCTTTACGTACCATAATGTACTCCAACGTGGGGCAGCTTTTACATTGAAGCGTTTCCTCCGCAATGCTTTAAAAGAAATGAAAAAACGTCGAGACTGAACTGCGCGAAAGCATCGGAAATATCGATTCATTGTGAGTTATCGTGAAAGAGTGGAAGCAAACATTAAAATCCTCCCCTGGGAATTAATTAAACTGTAACAAAAACGGAATAATAACGAAAGCTGGCGTAGCGCTCAGAGCTCACAAGATGAGCGTAATTTCTCCGAGCTTAAATTAATGTTTTCGGGCGCGTTTAGAAATTCATTCGTGCTCCTTCTTCGCCTGGCCCGCGAATAAAAATCTCATTTCCCTCATAGAGCAATATATCTCGCTTTTATGCGGGCCGCGGCGTGTATCACGTAACATCAAGATTACAGCATAAAAACGAACCTTCGTCGAGCTTTTATTTCTCATCATTTCCGCGCCATATTTTTTATCGCGCCATCGCGCGATCATTCCTCCTTCGGCACGGATACACCGTGAAGATGGTTTCGCCTCGAGATTTACAGACATCCCTGATATCGCGACCAGACGAGAGCGGGCGCGAGAGAAAAAGCGGAGAAGGAGAGGACTTTTCCCGCCGTGGATGCCGTGCAAAGAGTTTCATTCAAACTTTTCTTATTTCCGACTCGGCCGCGCTACACGACAATGCTCTTAAATTCTCAGTCTTGCAGGCTGGACAGTGCCATTATACTTCGGGCGCTTCATAAGAACCGTTTGACCGGTCACTGCGAAATTGGGTCAGTTGTCCTCGGTGCAAGGGGCAAACCTCGTGACGTACACAGTACGTTCATCTCAATTTTCGAAAACAACGATGCTGCGTTTCTAAGTGTTACCTATGAATTGGGTCTGTGCGGTCCAATATAATAATTAATTGAAAAAGTGCCAAAATTAAAAGAAAATCAATTTTTATCGGAAAATCTTCTACGTGCCAATGGTAATACTGTAATATAGAATCTGATTTTTGGCATTTACAGTGTTTTCTACAAGGACTCTTCAATTGTAGAAAGTAGGTGTAGTATACAATTTTGTTTTTGATTTTATTCCTTCCACTACGATTGATTATACTCAATCACATTTCACATAATTGTACCTTCGCAAAGAAACCTATCATCCAATGTGCGCAACTGTAATACGAGGAAGAGGACTACATATATAATCTGGATGAATGATCATTTGAACAACCCATGAGTCATTGTAGGTGCTATCGTATCTGAGATACGCTCCCCCATTTCTTTTTAAATGAATCATACTTTTTTTTTCAATTTAGGCGCATCAATTAGTCACAGGCAAAGCCGACACGTGGAGCGGTTCAACACCACTCGCAATAAAATTTTAATTATTATGGGCAGTGTTGTGGATAATCTCGAAGTTACAATGAGATTTAACCAAAACGCGCTATGTACACATGAATATTTTATATTCCTGCAATTTTCTATCTATCCCCCGTGTTTTTCATAAACAGAAATCGCGAGTTGCAATTTCACCGACTCTAAATACGCCATTCCAAAATTCGGACGTGGAAATCGGAATCCAATGACGCCCAATGGTTGTGTGTGTTTTTAAAAAGTTCTCCTGCCCTCGTGAAGCGCCGAAATTTCGTTCCGGCCTCGTTGGTGTTTCACAGTCGGCTGAACGACGAGTATTTTCCACTGGTATCAAGATAAACATTCGCGGGCTCACTTTTCCTCAGGAGAGCGGCTTGATTGTGAAAATTCGAATTGCAAACGGCCGGCGAATATTGGGGCCGTTTGGCATATATATTGCGTACGCAACCGAAAGCGGGATACGCAGATTAAGCACTCGACTCGTGAATAGGGAATTTCTAGGAGGAGAAACTCTCGGAAACAGTCGCGAAAGAGCAAGTCGCTGCTCGAACAATCGAAAATTTTCAAATGGAAATACGCGGCACAGTATGTAAACGGGTCAGAAGCAGCAAAATCGACGTAATTCCTATCCGTTCTGCTACCCCTTAACGAGCAAAATCCATCGTTTCCCTCGCCTAATTACAGCTACACGCGATTCCCCCTATTTATCCACCGCTAATCTCTTGAAAACGCGAAAACGTCGTTCAGCTACAAGAACGTGTACCTACACAATTGCCCTAAAGTGATCCACCGGCGATAAAGGCAAATATTGAACGTGTAAACCGATAAAACATCACGCAACAACACGGCGAAATAAGTGATCGATTTCTTGATATTCGCATGGCGGCATTCGTCTACCAACCGTATGAATAGCTCACACTATTTCTGTAATAAACCGCAACGATCGCTTTTCGAGGGCAAACGGCCCAGAAAAAACTGCTGGGACACGGTAACTTGAAAACCCGTAATTCGATTGCATGCACTCGGTAAAGCAATTTTTTGGAGTGCATGTAATCATTTTGGCGCGTTAACGCTGTTTCCGCGTTGCAGGAGACAGCATCCGACCGAAACATTAGGCAAAGGGGAATCAAAGAGCTTAGATAGAAGGGAATATGAAGGGCAGACTATCTGCATGTTTACTAGTTCGACGAAACGAAAGATCATCGTACGAATCTAATAAAATGAAACGGGAATAAACGATCTGAATAGTATAAAATATTCCCCTTACAGTAAAACAGGTGATTAACATATTCTATTGTCATTCTAACAAATATCTTCTTCATCCACTCGATGAAGAATTATTATGCTAGAAATTTGGAGCAGCGTGAAAAGCTCTGCGGACGATCGTACGAACGTAAAGATGTGCAAAGTGAAATCCAACGAAAACAAAAATATTCGTAATCCCGTGTAAAATGACTACCATTTCATGGTTGAATATCGATGACCTAGATATCTATTATTATTATTATTATATCAAACGCGAATAAATGAATTGAACAAAAAATTTGCAACTAATACGCTGATCTACGTGAAACGATCGTTGAATTGATTTGACAGGTATCACGTAGACAGATCGTCCCCGTTTCCTTTCGCTTGAACCGCGTACTCGACCGAGGGACATCGATGTCGTCAAAGAGATTCCACTGTAGGATCTCTTCAACTCCTCGAAACGTAGGATCTTATCCCTGTCACGGCGGTCGGTTGGAGTTAGGCGCAAGTGCGCCCGGGTTCGCGATTCTCGCGCACAAAAAGCGTGTAAAGAAGGCCAGAGGAGAGCGATGGGATGACAGAGATAGTACTTACCACTCGGTGTAGGGTGAGTTCCGCGAAGCTGCCCCCGGTTTTTAATAGTTGTGAAGCTCCTCGACCAGGGATAGGACAAGTGCCGCGAAGAATCTTATCTTAACCGAGGTATCTTGCCAGTGTCGGGACCAAGGTAAATCTATCTCGTATCACTTTTCCGCCCCGTCCGCGCACTAAGCGTGTCACTCTCACTCACTACGAATCACGGGCCCAGAGTCGACGGAATCGTACGAGCGTGGTTCCCCCAAGTTTTTGCACCAAGCGTTACTCCGATTCGACCGTCCACCAGCGACACCAGCAACGCCAGTCGCGGCGAATAAGTGGCAAGGTAAACGTTTGCACTCCCGAAATCGAGGACAGTGTTTCTACCGCCACCGCCGGCTCCAAGGAAACCTCCGCGCTCCGTTTGTTTACAACACGCGAACCGCGCTACCGTCCGATGGCGAGTACACGTTCAAGCGCGATGCTTTCGCGCACCGTGTCACCGTGCGATTCTCGATGTTTGTTTATAGAGAGAGGCTGGGCCGCACTCGGAACTCGCGCGCCACGGTCTCGTCGCCGACGAGTAACGTTAAGTTGTCACGGGGGAGAGGAGAATGGGTACGCAACACGGTCCAGCTCCAATATTCACTGCCACGTGATTAGCAGAATTCGCTCAGTCAGGATTGACACGCTGCTAGCGGGCACGGGTTCACACTGACGTCCTCGAGCTGTTTGATAATCAAGTCCGACGCGACTATACAGAATACGGCACGGAACACGCAAGCCAACCGCACGGTACGGCTCTCGCCTGTGAACTGAACACCCGTCGCGACCTGAGGCCGGGACTCGACTGGTTTCTGCTAGGGAATCTCCCCACTCTGCGTTCTCTTCTCGCGCGACCCTAGGCACACCATCCCCCTCGGCCAGCGCTCTCGCTTGCTCCGTTTGTCCCTCTCTTTCTCCTCGCACCCTCATCCCTCTCGTCGTCCTTTTGCCCTTACCCTACCACGCTTCATTTCTTTTTCTCTCTCTCGCTCTCGGCTCTCCCCGTTTATCCTTTTCCTCGCTATGCACGTTCCAACTGCCTAACGCCGACCCTTCACGTACGAGACCAACGACCACCCGTTTCTTCGGCATACAGTGTGTTTCGGAAATACAAGCGCAAAGCAGATGGGCGATTATTCTTGCTTCCAGTGGAGTTGATTTCTACCTTTGGTTTTTACTAGCTATCTGCCTGCCAATTCGGTGATATAGTTGCGAACTTAACTGGGTAGGAGAACTCAATTTGATGGTATTGGTTTTTATATTATTATTTCTACTTTTCCTCTGATCGTACTAACTACGGTTATGAAACACCCTGTGTACACGAGTTATGCAATCCTTTCTGAATACTTCTTTCTTCTTTGGTTTTCCCTTACTTTTGTTTTCTCCCTTGCTTCTCTCTTTTCCCGCGTTCCACTTCGCGTTCTCGCTTTTCCTCGACTTTACCTGACGTCGAGGTCCACTTTCTAAGGACTTTCCGGATTCTATTCCGTCCCTTCAGAAATATTTTGGCGCTGGTACACCCTCGCAGTCAATGCGAGTCAACTCGACTCGACTCGATCCGACCGCTTTGAAGGAGGAGCAGCGAAGTGCCTCGGTCAATCCCGGGGCACATGCTCGCCACTTCGAGTCCTTCCATTCTTCTAGGATCAGAGAACGAAAGGGGGAAAGAGAAGGAGGGATGCGGGGACGAAGAACCGGAACACACTGGTAGGGGAGCTTTTTATCATACTCGCGGAGGAAGGATTTTCTCGCGAGCAAGTGCACGAAAGTGTTTTGACCCTTCGTGTTTGAGAGCAGCGCGATGGCCCTTTCAAGGATAAGGCGGATTACATAGCGGTGTGGTCGGGATCGAACATTGAAAGAACCCTCGAAATCGCTTCGTTTTGTGTAAAAGTGATAGAGGGTGATAGAATTATCATTTCAAGACAATCGAATCGAAGGGACACGTTACTCGACTGTTCGAAACGGAAGGGTCTCCTGCTCGTTTCTCATCAGTGATGAGTCGTCTGCAAGAAAATTAACGTGTCTCAAAATTGTGTTACAATTTGTATGTACCGAGGTTGCGAATCCCTGCATCATGATATAAAAGTTTTCCTTTCCCTCAATTTCAGGTGCAGACAAGTATTTACCTACATAAATAGAATAAGCCTTGGATAGTTGGACCACTTCTTGGAAAACAAATCGTAGCATTGTTGGTTTTCAGATTTTTGTTGTTTTGGAGAAATTAAAGCAATTCCCGAATAATTTAGAGTGTACATCAATTATACTTTGCGATAAATTCAAATATTTGTTTTTATTTTCAATCAAAAACATTGACTTTGAAACTGACCGGGTTTGAGTGTCCACCCACTGTGGGCGAAGCCGACCTTGAAAAATAACAGAGTTTAGCTTACAAAAAGTATAATAAATGTGGAAATTTATTACTATGTTTAATTATATTCGTTTTCGTCCCACTCTTCTAATGACAATCACTTTCTTGTAAAACTCGACTTTCGCTCCCTGAATCTGATGATTTTTCTAACTGTACTTCGTGTTTGTTCACATTTTTCTCCTTCTGAATTGAAAAATTCGTTTGTTATTCATGAAGATTAATTAAAGTGATCCAAACTGTCCCGAATTAATGTGGTCGAACTATACCAGAATTACGGGAGTGACCACCTTCTCAATATAAAGTAAAACCGAATACCTGCGAATTATAAAGGTCGTATTTTTAGTTTTATGGATATTATATCCTCCAATATCGGAATATTGTAAATAAACTCACCTGGCTTTCAAATACCACCAACACTGTAAGTGGATCAAGAAGCTTTCAGATTTGTATAAAGTCTTAAGCGTGACTTATAATTTAGATACGGTTTTGCAACAATTGTCAGCGCGAGATCAACAACAAGCTGATCCATTTGTTTTGTTTCAATGACACACAAAGCCCTATCGTTCTCCGATTTAAAATATCAACACTGGTCAGCCTCTCCCGGTGGTCGAACTATCCCGGACTTACCCTATACCAATGGTACACACGTCGTTAAGCTTCGTTGACACAAACGTGCAATTCAAAAACTTTGCGTTTTATCAAACGCTCTGTGACCAAAGGCGAAACAGCCCGCACAGAGAGATTTGTCGAAACTTGCAAAATTTCGGTCCCGAAAATTGGAAAAAAGGAAATACAGAGTAAAATATTTCGACTGCGCGTATGTACCTATGTATAGGTATTTAAAGACTGTAGGTGAGCGCGAAAGCGACGATGTTTCCTCCGTCCGGCCCGAAAATTAAATTTTTATGGTAGACTGCGCATGGAAGTGCGAATTTGAGAAAAAGGTTTTATGAATTCTTCCCCAAGTTGAATAAAATCTGTGCCCCTATGGCAGATTCAGCGTAGAGCGTATCCAAGCGACCCGCCGCTTTCAATGCATTTACGCAAAGCGACCAGAGATGAAGGTAACATTTCTCTACTCTAAAAAATTCCGCCAACTTGAATAATACATCGATGCAAATCACGTGCATTGCATGGAACGCGTCACATTTTCTCTGTATGTCTCTCTAGCATTAGCTTTTGGAATTAAATTCATGATGTGTTATGAATTGAAAACGTTATATAGATGTGTACCGATATCTGCCAATATGTACCCGCTCCTCTCTAACTCTTTAGCAACTGTTCGCTGTATCAACCATTCCGGTTCTGGAACCGAATGGTTGATAAAGATTCCGCTGTTAGCGTAAACGAGAACAGCAGAAAACATTTACTACCTATGTACTTGGGTAAGCAAACAGTTTCCCGTGGAATATATACTTTTAATGTAGCCAAAGACGAATATAATTACATCCCTGGGGGCCACTCCGGGAAGGATTGCTACGTTCACGGCGCAATGAGCTCTCCACCGCGATGCTTAATTCCCACCTTAATCCGTATCTCGTTCACTTTCGACTATCGTGTTGCGAGTGACTTCTTTTTGTCTTGCATCGTAGCCACTAAATGCGCATCACAGAGTGAATTTAATTGTGCGTTTCAGCTGACATTCCGACGATCATCCAATTCGGAATGTAGCACACGGCGGACGCATAAACTCCACGCGCGTATCAGCATGGTTTAGTCCGCATGCTCTGTGAGCTTTCGCTAATCTTCGTCATGACGCTCGCATCACACGAGTGAGTCAATTAAACGCTTGTATACCTACGTAGATCCGTTTACTTCGGGACAAGCCATCCCCGTGCGAGTGAACTGGGAATATGAACACTTTCGATGTCCACGACGGTAGGAAAAAAGTTTTTGGTACCAGTACAGTGGCGTACATCGGACGCTAGGTGGATCGTATAAATGTATTCACCGTTGTTTAGCTCACGAACTATGTACATACTCGTGCAGGTACTCTTCCTGGCAGAATGTCATTCGCTGTCCGCTTTAGGTGTCTCTTGAACGAACCAAGTTTCATGCTTCCACGAGCAGAAAAGGAGGCACGTGAAATTTAATTCTGCCCTCCCCCATCCTCATTCCCTCCTAGGTTAAACGTAGTCCCTCTTGAAAATTCGATTTTTTAATGAAAGTTCATTCTCTCTTGAACCCTTAGCCCCTTAGTAGCCGAGGATTAAATTCCTGCCCGGTCGCGTTATGGCTACTTAGTCTTGGATCTTGAAAATGAATTGCTGCGTAAAAGACAATATATATTATATATCCGTCGCATTCACATTCGCCGAATTATTAACGTTTAATACGTTGTACAATTATAGAGCACGTTATAATGATTTTACGTATTTAATTCCTTAAAAGATCGATACTATTAACCGGCGAAATGATTCTGTAATTATGAATTCCATTTGATTCCCTGGCGCTAACAGAACGAAATTAGTAATATAGTGAGACAGAAGCCATCGTTCAAATGTGCGCGGCCCGTTGTAATCAATTTTTAATTGAATCGTAACAATTTAATTCGGTGCATCATAGTGATACTGCGCTATTGCATTCACGTACCTACCTAATCATAAAGTAGGTCCAATATAATCCATTTGCATCGTGCCGTTCCAGTTTTCATGCTGCAAAAAGTAAAATAAATAATAATACTAACAATTATCAATTAAGGTATACACGTGTACAAAGTCCACAACGTTTGGATCCTCGAGCTTCACAATTGAAAAATATTATGCACCATTAGGGTACAAAATTGCGGAGCTAACGACCCTTCGGTGGGTGACTGTAAATCATCCCACTGCTGGAGGCTCAGTTTAGTCACGGGGCAAAATATTTTGAAGACTTTGAGGAAACTCGAAAATCCCATTTGGAACGGCAATGAACGTTTCAGTGTTCGGGCATTAGGAATAAATTGTGAATGATATATTGCCACTAAAATAATCCCGTGGAATTCATCTGTTTATGGTGCGGGGCACAGTGGTCCGGCTTTGCAAACGGAAATTGCAGTCCTTCCTTCCTTCCTTCCTTCCTTCCTTCCTTCCTTCCTTCCTTTCTTCCTTCCTTCTTTCCCTTTCGATAGGCCTGCCCTGGAGTCCTACGCACACGTAACGCCAGTGATCGAGCGATCGTAAAGTCTCTACCTATTGCGATTCCCTACTTTCGCTTTTACGGCACGACAGTCGGATTACGAAGGCGCTGTCAGGCCTCGTAAAACCCGCAATAATCGTAATTTACATCTGTTCCACAGCGGATGATTTACGGGGCTTAAGGATTTTCATGAGCCACAAATAGGTATCGGTGCAACCGGTTAGGATCACGCGTCGCCTGGTCTTGCGTATAATAATCTACGAGGAATTCCGTTTTATCGCGTCGAAGAATACGCGTGCACCAAGACGCGCGATCATCCTACCACGGCTTTATTATTATAACTTAATCGACGTGGCTCGTTGAGTACTCCACCGCGTATAATGAACTGGTTTGCTGGGAAAATGGTTTTATTGCGCGTGTGGCGTCTGGTGGAGACTTCCCGTTAATATTATTTACGAGATTACCAAAGTGGTTGCAAGATGCCAAGCGACTGATGGAAAAGTCGCCAATTTGAATATTTCTCCACCGCTTTCAATGCCGCACATTATGCTTCTCCATTCATTCTCTCGCAGCGTCCACAAACACCCCACTTTTCCCGCAATCACCGCGCAGTCATTCATGCCTTCCCACTCGTTCGGTTTACCTTCACCACTCCCACGTACTTTGGCGCGCGCCTCGATAATTCTTGCATCACATCTTGCCGAGATTCCTGAAATAAATGCGCAATCCGACGTACGAAGATTTCTATTTTCTTTCTACAACCCCAATGTTTCAGCCCCGAAGCAACAGTAATTTATCAACATCCCCGCGGTATCTTTCCCGCGTTACCCCGAGGCGCATAGAATTTTTCTATTTATTAATCACACCTTACGGGTGCACGCATCGATTCAAGACACTCTATCAATTCATTACGCCGACCCAACTTGCGTACACGAATTTCGTCGAGTCCCTGGAGCACCTTCGCGCGCTCATCGATCATGCTCGGCGACTAAGCCTCGCTGGATGGAAGGGCGAGAAAAAAAAACCGAGCACCTTAACGACCCGGTACGTCTCGTACCGTGGCAACCATACAGAAACACAATTACGGAGTTTTCACCGCGGACGCTTTCACGAGACAGCGGCAAGACGTTGAATTTCTTGCGGCCCTCGCCCGTCTCGGTTCATCCTTCCGGTTTTTCTGCCACCGGGCCGACGATCCAGAAACCGGGCTACGTTTTGTCCGCCAGGTAGAACTTAACGAGTGTGTCTTCGAAACTTTTAGAACCTATTTCACGACTGCCCGGTTCAGGACGTTTACAATAATTTGGGCCATTTCTTTGCCTTTTCATTTAGCCCGTCGTCGTAATGTCTGACGGGGGAGAAGGTACGATCAACTTTCGGCGCTTTCTAATTGAAAACATTACGTGGCAGCAAATGATAATTAATAAGAATAAGTCTTGATTACGCATCCAGAGACTATACAACTATAAATCTGATTTGACAGGTTGCAATTTGGGTCGTTCTGTCATTAAGAAACCACTGATATTCATCAGTTTCTGTATTTTAAGCCCGAGTTCCATTGGCAAGGCGCTCATCCATGTCGCCATCTCATTTTGCAAAAAGCGCCGCGCTGTGTCGCCGAAATGAGACCTTCGAGATTCCATGGCAGCGCGCAAATACGGAACGCAAGGCGCACACAGGGACTCAGGGTCGCACGACGTGAAAGCGTAATTACTACGGGCAGGCAGTTGAACGAAGATGAACACGTTTGCCTCCACGGCTGGCAGCCACGCCGGTCTGCCCAGTCGTTCGCGTAGCCGTATGCCCATCCTACGCGATGTCTTTCTCTATTCTTCCCTCGTCGATGCCCCGACGGCCCCCGGTCCTCTCGTCAACATCTCCCCGCTCGACCGAAATGACTCTTCGAGGGTGAGAAACACGGAGGATTGCTTCGTGTAACGGCACTCTTGCCGGCCTACCGCACAGGGTAGTCGCCGCGTTCTGTACGTCTTTCTTCCTCCCCCTTCTTCACCCTTACCCACTGCCCATTAGAACGGCCCCACGTTTTTTTTTCTTCTCGGACATCGCATCGTTACTTTAACGCCGTATTACGGTGAAACGTGGGGCGCTTCCTCGAGATAATGTCCTCTCCTAAGTGGCGATCGTTGTTCGTTAGGGAAGCGTGAATTTTAGAACGTTCGTGTAATAAAAACAGCGCGATAGTCTGGTGGCGTTGTATCGCCGGCGTTCCACCAAACTTTCCTTTCACAAGTTCTTCTGTAATTTCCCGGCCGAAGTGTGAACCACGGCGTAAGTTATTGCCTGTTGACATTCCTCGTATTCATGCCAGCGCGTTGCTTACGTTCATCTAGGCGACTCGCAAGTTCGCCGCGCGCGGCCTCGGTTCGGTGAAGCTCGAATCACCGGGACGCAGTGGTACATCACGAAGACGGATTTCGATTAAACCTATCAGAAGCCGTCGCCGATTGAATTTATCCGCGTGCAATCTACGTGCTATTAGATAGGTTAGAGGTTCTCCATCAGGTAAGCCGGCGCTCCATTAGCTTCACGAGTAAGTCTAATCGAAATGCCACGCGCAACGCGCAACAGAAAATCCGACCAGTTTGAATTTGGCATCCGCGATCCTAAATAAACCCAAACATCTGACATTGCTGAGTCGAGGCGCTGCGATGTACGTATGTAACGAAGAATAATCGCACAGTTCAGATAGAAGAACCGTAATCAGTTCCGAGGAACTTCAGAAGATGACAAGTTTCATGCAATTTCGAGTTTTTATCCGCCGCTGCGCGGATACGTTCCTATATAATCGTGGTGTCGCAGAATGCAAGGCCACGAGTCATTGTAACAAGGAATCGACATTTCCATGAAAGCCATCAGGAACTTTCGCCGATAGGATTTGACAAACGCGGGCTGGTCCCCTAAGTCCGTCAGAGTTGCTGCTCCATCGACAGGGCTGTCGTATAATTCCATTAGTCGCGCGAACGTGGGCGTTCCCACGTTTGTCCTGTCGTTCGAGCAGAGAAGGACCCGGGGATCGTTCAAAAAGTTCGCCGATTACAGCCACTTTACGCGATTAGTGCCGCGAAACATTCAGCGCTGGGCTTTCCTCGACCGTCCATCTCCCTCGCCAACCTGCACACTCGAGGACTAGCATCGTGCCTCCAACTACTTGTAAGTTTGAAAATATTTGCGTATATCCTTATTACAAAGTTTCATGATCGAGTTGAGTGGCGGGTAGGGATAAGGGGGAAAAAAGTTCACAAGACTGGTAGCCGAGAGGAGAATGTAGAGGCGAAGAGGGATGAAAAATTTGTAGAAGTCTATTCGTTGGTTTAAAACATTTTCTGACGCTGCGTATTAAATAAGTGTACTGTGGCGGGGTTACTGGGACCATTAAGGACCTCTAGCCATTGATTTCCTCTAACCTTTCGTCCATTGGCTTTCTGAATAGGCAAGTATTATCTACGCAGGTCCACATAGGGTAAACGCACCAGTAAATGAACAGTTAAGGCTAATGAATGAACACTATTATAAAATTATGGTTGCAGCGCGATTGATTCCACGTGCTGCAAAAATTAATTAATTGCTTACTTTAATAACTTATTTTACTCATTTTAATAAAAAATGTTCATTCACTGGTACGTGTTCATTTACTGGTACATACACCCTACTCTCAGAAAAAATCATGAATAATAGACAAAATAGTTTCTCAAAATAGTAATTTCTGTACAGAAGGTCCGTTTAGCCTGAAGCTTCTGTACTGAAAGGATCCCTGCCTCGTACATAAACCCATAAACTTCGGAGTCGGATAATTCCTTCTGTAAAAGCAAATAAGGTCCTTTTCGAGGTTCAGCATATGGCTGAACTCGTTCTAGAAATCGCTAATGATTTATTACATTAAAGCGTTCCTCCGTATTCGCAGTAATTGCCATAAGCATAATTCATATCGCTAATCCTCCGGCGGTCGACCTCCGCATAGGCGAATCAAAGGCTCGCCCGCACCCCCCCGGCCTGTGACGCCGCGACGGCAATGATTGTGTCCGCTAATCCTTATTAGGATAATAAGGTGAGCGCAAACGTCATACGAGTCTTAGGGGCCTTGCCAAGCATCCATAACCGTGTGGAAGCGGTTGTCCTGGCGGAAATGTTTATCCCGCCAAGTGGAGAGATTTGGAATGCTGCCACTTGCTCTACATACGTGAACTGCACCGGCAAGCAGCTATTCGCATTTCGCAGCACACTCCCAGCGATTTACACCCAGATTGCATTACATGATCTTGAACAAGCTCACCCTCCACCCTGCCACTCCCTTCGGCTGAATATTATATTTCACGTCCACGTGTTCTCAGCCTTTTATCCGACGCGCCCGTGGGCGTCCCCCTAACTTCGACTTACGCCAAACCGCCGTAGAAGAGAGCCGATCGGGCTCGTCTTTAATTTTATTAGCCGATTCGAATATGGTCCCCCGAGGGAACGGGGAGAATTTACGCGATGGTCCCGTGCGTCGAGCGTTGCCAGGATTTCCGAGTGAAAAGATAAGGGAGCACACCTTCTTCCATTTTTACGAAATCGAACAACAGATCTGTCCCGTTTTTTAATACGACACCGGTGGCTTGCCTCGTACGATTATCAATCGTAACTCAGGCATCTCGTTCACCGAGGGGATCGAACTTGAGAAGAGGATACCCTCGGTGGTTCCATTGTGTTTTATAACACCGTGTCGTTTATAAACGAAAGGATCGCCGTGTAACTTGGAAAGATCCACTTAACGCACGATCCGTGGTTAATAAATTTCCACGTTTCTGCTATATGCGTCCGCCTACCGCGTTACAAGCTCCGTAACAGGCGGGATTAATGTAAAAACGGAATCTCTCCTGTGGTAGAAATATTTCTGGGGCATTATCTGTGAAACGTGTCACAGCTGCAATATGTGGGAGAGCACGTATTACGATACATCGACCGCAACAACGTTTCCCGATACGATGCCGGGAAATTACGCGCATTTCTTGTTTACACGGGCATCATGGTCTGTGCAACGCAATTCGCGTGGCCAGCTGACGAGAAAAAAAAACTGCATGTTAACATCGCGATGACGAATATCGTAACAAAAATCTGCTCCAAAACAGGGGAAACGCCCAGCATCCATTTCATCGAGAACAGCGGTACATACTAATTGATTAAAAAAAATTCCAATTGTTTCGTGGCCATTGCAATTTAACAATATAGACAACGACTAATGGACGGTTCTATGCAGTTTGAGAGGCCGCTTCAAATTTGTTCGTTACATATTTGCCCACTGTTAACTGCGTCTCTTGTCACCATTTCGGTCGGGAAAAAGAAATATCGAACGACCGCAAGCGTACTACATATCTGAACTAGATATCTCCACGATATGTTTCGCTGAACGTGGAAACACACGAGCGTAGCATGAATTTTTGATTAAATAGTCAACGGCGTGTGGTAGCAGGTACGGAGCGATCGCTTTGTACGCAGAAATGCAAGACTCCTCGATGCTTCAATAAGTTGATATAAAATCCAGCCGTGGTATCTTTGTGCAGTTTCATTTTTCATTTAGTCCGCTCCGATGAAACCATAAATCAAAGCGAGATCTTTTCTGAAACGAAATAATACATTTTTCATGACAACCCGATAGTCTGCCAGTCTTAGCGGTCCATGAAAGTGTTTCACATTTTTGCCAGGAATATCGCGGGGTATCAGAGCAACCGAGTTTGGTGAAGAAATTTTTGCGATCTCTATAAAACTAACCAACATTGTCAATCTGGAAGTTTTATTTCAACGAATCGATCCTACGCTTGAATTTAAAAGTTCCCTGGCTACTGTGCACGCATGGGGTTACTTCCCACGCAGTGGACAGTGGATGCAAACTGCCTTGCATGCTCCACGCGCAAACGAGGTTCGTGCTATAATTCAAGAACATAAAACCGGCACTCGCGAAAACAAGGGGTATCTAAAAAATCGCTTCTGCGTTAATTAATTTCGCCGTTTACAATGGCGCAATGCGCCCAGGCGCCGGCGTAACGGAGGAAGGGCGATTCTTCTGTTAATTAACGTAACCGTTGCGAGTATCGCGATCGTAAAGTTAGCCCCGCGGGGCAGCGGGAGGTGGTGAAAAATCGTAAATATTATAATTGCAAATGACCGGCGGCTACGCTTCGCCCGTTGAAACGCTTGTCAGGGACGTATTTTATGGTATCACGCAAATAACGCGATCGCTGATGTTTTATGTAACGTTGCTCCGAATATATCGTATTAAATATACGCGGCTCGTAAACAAGAGCGCGCACGTTAACTCTTATCCCGGGACAAAAAGTGGAAGGATAATCGGTAGCTAGTTTCTAGCCGATATGGTAGAAGCTGGCCGTTCGCATCGAGGGAAATTAACAATAAATCCACGCAACCTTGGGGCGCGGGAATTGTCTGCCACGTATAGTGGCTGCCTCCGCTTACCTTACGTTCTTCATCGATATTCCTGCCTTCGCTCTTCCGGATAAAAAGGAGATGCAACGGTTCTCTGGAGGACGCGTACACATATCGCGCACGTGTCCGTGGAAGAAATTTCGCCGGGAGAGATACGATGGGAAAATAAAAGGTGTATCGGTTGAAAATCGGGCACGATCCGGCGGAGGCATGGATTGCCGGTCTGCCGCCGTGTCACACACTGCTCGGCTATGATCGAACAAGTACCTACCATTTCACGTGCAAAGGACCGGGCACGGCTGACTCAGCCGTGGCAAATGGTTGGCCGAGATCGAAGGACGCTCTTTCTCGCCAGGGAAATTTCAATTACTCGCTCGACGACGCAATATCGGGTAACATAAATATCGCATTGACAGGCCAGTAAATAGGGATTCATTGTAAAAACATCTAATGGCCGAGAGAGGGGTGCCTCGTCGGGGGTCGCTTTCCATTTGGTTCCATGGTGGGCTCCGAAGTAACCCCAACAGTACCCCAGAGTGTGGCGAACTGAACGCCGGCGAGAAAAAGGAGTCAGTGAACGGGCATGGAACGAATTTTTGCACGTGTTTAAAAATATGGGAACGACTCTATAAGGTCGTCGTTGTGGATTAACTTTTCTTCGAGATTTTCTTCTATATGATTTTTACAATGTATCTTCCGGCATGATTGATGCAGGAATCGTTCAGCCGGCAGAGACACAGGGAAGTCTAGAATTTTTCGTGGATCTCGCATAAACGTACTTTGGCGAATTGTTTAGCTTCGGATAATATATTGCAAGGTCGTGAGAGACGCCCACTCGACGACGGCGAAAGTTTCTCTGAAATCTAGTGTAAAAAACGAAGGTTTAACGGCAACGGGGGATCTCTCATTGTAAATTCATAGTAGGCGAAGAACCCCGAAAGTGTTTCAGGGTGCCTCCGAATGAGAAATGTAGGGCGACCTCGGGGAACTGCCTAGGACCAATCAGGCCGTCCTTTCGTCGTGTTAAAACTACTGGAATGGCTTAAACGGTCCTGCGAATCGCAAAGGGCGAAACTATATAGGGTCGCTCAACGTGAAACTCCACCCGTGAGCCGTCGTTATTCAAGTGTTACACGAACACGTTATACTACTTACCCCGCTACTTGCCCCTTGTATTGCTCCGCCAGGAACCGTATTGCCTTTACCCACGAGTACAACTACGCGTTGCAAGACGAACATATCTTCTCGGCGACGTGCACCATTTTTTAAACCGACCCAGTAACGGATATTCTCTCTCTAGCAACAGATATGAAAGCATTAAACGAAGGTATTCGTATTTAATAACCTTACATAACGCAATTATACTTATTAAAACACGATTACCCTTCACGGAGTAAAGATTATCATTGTTTTGAAGGTATTCGTTCGGTGGTATATTGATATATTTTATGAATCGAGATATAAATATTGAGGTGTAATATACAAAGTGTGTGCGTTGGCAAAAGTATTGTTTATCTACAACAGTGATGAGCAATCCGCGGTCCGCGAGCCGTGGTTGGCTCCCCAGCCACTAACTTTCAATTGTAAATCTGTGTCAGAAATAACAAATTCACCCCATAAATTAAAATTCTCAGATTAGTATAATTAAGTATTTAATATTGCAGCCCGTGTAGAGTATTAGGTTTCCACTTTTGGCCCATTATTGCCCATCACTTGTCTACAATGCTTCTCTCTACATCAAACTAGAGATGAACGTATGCTCTTTCGTCGGCGCAGAAACTCGGCCACATATATCACCCTAGACACTAGCAATTCTAAGCAACTCTGTGAAGGAAAGTTCTACGATATTGATCGACCACGCCAGATTCACCTCCCACGCGATTTTCCCGCCACTTAAACTATTTTCTGAGAGAAAAGCGTGGCTATAGAAAATGACTATTCAGAATTCGTAGAACCTGCAGCTTCGGAATCTTGTACAAAAGAACCTCGACACTTTGAATGCAAAAGCATCTCCATTCCACTGGCGAATAGTTGGATCAAGAGAAGTTGCAGCACCAGGAGAATTCAATGGCTTCGTTTCGATCTAAGGGAGAAGAGCGTCTTTATCTATCGATGCGCTACGCGAGTGGATCTTCGGTGTCTTGGCGGGGACGCTGGCACGGAGAGAGAAAACTGGAACGGGCTAAGCCATGCAGGAATATCCATCGATAGGAATGACGATCGGGAACACGCGGGGGTTAGCTCGAATTCTCTCGTTTTCATCCATTTTTTTCCAATTCCTTTTTTTTCCCGGAGACAGCGTAGATTTGATTCTCGCCGAGAGGAACGATGCCAGGCGACGCCGGTGTCGTCGTCAGTGTATGCCATTTATCGGTTGACCCACTCATCCTCGCGATAGAATCCGGTGCACGAGTCCGATTTCCCCTGTAACCCCCAGTTTATTGGCGGGGACCCGATCATCCCTTTGTGAGACCCCCATTGTGAGCCATTGGTCCACGTAAACGAAATTGCCGAGGGGCGACGGAGGGATTGAATACAAAAGCGAATATAGTATCTGGGCGTGACTGGCGACGATTCGCCGCGGCTTCGCCCGTTTTCACGCTACAGTTGCCGAAAAACTGACCCCCTTCGATCCTACGGCGTCGCTTCCTTACGAAACGTTTCTTTCTCTCCTCCGGTTATCCCCGTGACAAATTAGCCAGACCCGATATCGTTTAATCTCCGACGCAAATACGAGGGCTCCGTCGACTTTCCGTTTTTCTTATTCGCGTTGTCCTCTTTCTCCAGCCAGTTTTTTCCTCCCCCTCCCATCCATCGTGTTGGGGTGAGTTGGGAAAAAATATACCTACATATCCGTTATATTTCGACAGACGTTGCCGGGATGAAATGCTCTCGCTGCCTCGTTCGACTGTTTCTTTCGCCGGGCGGGATTAGTCCGATCGCGAAATTGCAAGGAGGGAAGCGATTGGATTTAATTGTTCAATTAATCGGCGCGACCAACGCGAAAACCAATGAAATAGACGGTGTTTCGGCTGCCACCGTAGCCTCGCTACGGCAACGCGGGATCCCATTTATGTGCGGTGAAAAATTGGGCAAATCGGTTTTTATTGGATCCGATGTGTACATCGATACCGCGTGTGTACCTTCCGTTCAATCTCTTCTGTTTATTGAATCGAGAATGAGAACGCTCCGCGCGGTATTCGTTGCCGGAAGTTCTTCCGTTACTTTTCGAATATTTTCAGGCAATTAGAATGTATGTACCTCCCGTAACATGCAGCTTCAAACAACCACAGTTTCACTTGTAGAATTGCAAACACTAATTTAACTCCGAAATGTATATTTTTGTTTTTAGACCAGCCACGTCGATGAATGATTTATTTTATCTGAATTCGGGGCCACGCGGTAGATACTATAGTGAGAGACAAAATTCCATTTAAAATAGAATTTTTTTTCAATGGTTGATTACATATTACTGAGACAGGAATGATTTATCGCGTCACGTTAACCGGAAACTTTTTTTTCCATTTCGCTGAGTGTGATATATCGCTACGTCCGGCTGCACTTATTTTAGGTTGTCCTGTAGCTATATCTGATAAAAATCATACTTTATTCGCGAACCTCCAGCGGATTCGAAGATAAACACGGTCACGCGGTATGGAGCACACCGGTGATGAAACTGAATTAAATTCGAATCTCCATTGTCCTCCTTTTTTCCATCCGACGGATCACCGCTTTGAACGATTGCCACCGTTATCGAATGTTCCAAGCGCAGAAATGGCTATAGTTAATTGTAGAAAAATGGATCACCGATGAAAACCAAGTCGCACGGCGATGGTATTTAATTCGCTGCCGTCAATCACGATTTCATTCGTTGATTAAATGTCATGCGCGCGATAGTGTCGAATAAAGTTCTATTTCCGTCGGCGCTGACGGGTGGCGCGAGAGTTTGTCAAAATGCTTGACACTCGCGGCCTCTTAATTAACAGCTTGATTTCCTTTGAAACTCGATGCTTACAAATATTAATTGTGCTCTTAGGTGGAACACGCAGGGTGGAGAGTAGGTCCAATACCAACCGCACTTAACGGGGACATACGCGGAGTATTTTAATGTTACGCGTCGGCTTCGCCGTGATATTCGCGTGCCACGAATTCTGCGAACCCTCGGGGAATAACCGGCGATACTTATCGCGTAAGTTGAAATTTCAAGATTGCGAATATACCGAATGGGAGTCGTGGAAACTGAGGAGCGCACGGATTAGTGTTTGCTCCTTTGAAGGTCCAGAACTCAGAACACAGAACAGACATCCCTCTTGCCAACAACAGCATCCCGGCAGTGGATCGAACGATGGTTATTACTGAGATGTACGGAAGACGAATTACTTCCAGCACCCCGAGCATAGTCAGTGTGACGAACTTCAGAAGCCTGCTCACTGCCATGGGGTCTCTCCTTAACGAGTCGACATTGGTGGGTGCAATCTCCGCAAGGCATAAAGATGGATTAACTCTACGGCTGCGGCTTCGATCTCGTTGAATCGAATTATCCTTGGGACCAATGCGGGAGGCAGTCTGCGTGTACGTGATCCTGAAATTTTATGAACCTGATTCGTCACGGATGCCGAGTATCGACACCCTAAATCGTATATCTTTTCTGAATAGCGGCAGCTGCGCCAAAAGTAGCAAATTAAACGTCTTCTGGAAAGAAGTGCCTAGGCTTTTGTCAATTTCGGATGTTCAACGAACTGAGTAAGTGTATTTTGAAAATTCAGAAATTTGTAAATAACCTACTTCGTTTCTGTAGCTATGCTTTTAAGGGGTAAAAACATTATAGCGGCACAAAAACGTATTGTATCTTTCACAATTGTTTGTAGGTAAAGAAAGAAATAAGTGGAAAATCTGTTTAAACGCCTTTAGTATATAGATTTTAAGTAGTTTCAAGCTATTTTTTATTTTTCTTTTTTTCAAAATTGCCCTTTAAACGCATTTTTCTCGGAATCACATTATTCAAATTGACCAGCAGCATCATTTTATTCGATTCACTTGAAACTTTTACAGTAGCTTCTAAACTACATTCTCCATTGAAGTACATACCGAGTTTACGATTTGCTGAATACTTTTGAAGTTACGTATAATTTTTTAGCTGAAAATGGTGCTAAACGTGGATGAATAGTGCTAGAGAGTGAACTTTATGTTCAAATGCTTACTATTTCTATGAAAAACATTATTTTACAATATCGATACGTACTGCGATGGCAAAGGTAGTTTAAAAGCTACTGGAAAAAATTCAAGTGAATCGAATAAAATTTGTTCAAATGGTGCTGCAGGCCAATTTGAAAAACGTGGTTCCGAGAAAAATGCGTTTAAAGTGCCATTTTGAAAAAAAGAAAAGAAAAAAATAGCTTGAAACTACTTAAAATCTATATAATAACAGATTATCGACTTAGGTATTTCATTGTTTTCCACCAACAATTGTCAAAGCTACACTACATTTTTCTGCCGTTACAATTAGAGGTCTTTTGAGCGTTGAATTTATCCAGTCTCCAGGTGTGACAAGCGTATATTTCAATTCCGGGTATAAACAACCTAGAACAAGTAACACATTATGTTTCCAACGTGCTTGGGACCGTCATGAGGAGTTGGAGGAAAGTTTTCTCGCAGCCGTGCCTACAAGCGCGTATATACGCACCGAACTTTCTATACAAGACCGCTACATCGAAACGTGGGGGGAAGCGGCGGGCTGATCAGCACGAATCCACCGCAGGTAGCTCGCCGAACTTGCTATTGTTAGTTAACAAAGAGTTATGGAAAAGTTGTGGTATCCTATAGCGACTCCGTCTCGGTTCGATCGATGAAAGATTGCGAGGGGTTTATCTCTTGTTAGCTGACGGCGTTTCTGAAAATCACCGATAACGAGGTCACACGCGCCCGCGCGCGGTCCTTTCACGGGCGAGCCACGCGGAGAAAAAAGTCGCCCTGTGGTAAGAGTAAACTCATTATCCTTCATCGGCCGCGGATAAACATTCATTAAAGAGTCTGCAAATTATGAAACGCTCGGCGCGTATACGTGTATAATGCATGAGCAATTTAGCCGGGGGGTGGGAGGGGGGGTAGGGGGGGACTGTTTAAATGATAATTGACGCGGGCACAAATGCCGCTCGGCCGTGTTTAGCCGGGCGAACGCGAGCCTCTAATTAAAACGTCGTTTACAGGATTTTCGACATTTATGTAGCGACAGGAAATTGCGGTTTTAGTACGGACAGCTCAGCGGTAGGAGATTTGTTAAACGCGCTGAAATATTTACATTCGCGGAAATTTATTGCATATTTGATGGACAACCTCGAACGAGCGCCCGCGCGCCCGCAAACGGCCGCGCCCGCGTTCTGCCCGCGTAGAAGCGCGCGGTTAATAAAAAATGTATTATGCAACTTCTCGCGTTATCGATCGGGAAGATAGCATAAATGATTGAATTATGCAAACGACTCGACGTCAATTTGCATTCTTCTCTCTTTTCTTCGTTCTGTCTCGCCTCTCCTCCCTCTCTGCTTCCCTTCTTCTTTTTTTATGTAACGAGGAAAATAGGAAGGAACTCTTGACGAGGGGCAAGAAAAGAGGTAAACAAAAGTGCCGGGCATTATCCGTGCACCGAGGCTACCGCGGTTTTACTTTTAGAACGAAATATTGTGCCCGGTTTAAGCTCATTACACCACCACGCTACTCGAGCCATTATTCTTCATTATTCGTACCTTCAATAGCCTCGTGTTCGAAACTTTTACGTAAGAAGAAAACAACGCCTGTGGCCACCGTGCCACTCGCTCGCGCTTCTGATCGTCGGTAAAACCACCATTACCCGAATTTCCATCGTCCCGGATCCTACGCCACCTAAATGGTCAAATATTTAAACGTTCGGAAATCCGAACAGAGAGTGGCAAAAAAAGGGCGAGCGCTCTGTTATCCCGAAAATTCCCTTATCTGAATGGCCATGCCTCCCCATTGGCTCGAATAATAGAGATTCTGCCGTTACGCGAACGTGATAATCTCGCGGTTAGTTCCGTCCGAGGGGGCACAAAATGTCGCAGAACGCGTCGACCTGCCTCACGCTGGTAACAAAAGCATCAGGTGAATCGGGCTTTGTTTAAGCTGTACACGCGTTCCTTTTATATGAGTAATATGAAACGGCGGGTGGCATGAATCAGAATCCGGGGGAAGCCAGTGGGAAATGAATGACAACCCATTTGTATGACGTATTCCTCCCCCGTCTACGCGCCATTTTGCGTACACGCTGGCGGAGACTACCCGCTCTCTCGGTGTGTCATAGCCAGGTAAAATATCACAGCTATACGAAACACGATTCTGGTTACCACCCGGCGTTACGATGCCCAGCCGCGTGGGATAAGAAACCGGAAATCCACCGTAACTCGCGTGGCCAACGATCGCCCGTTACAATTGCCACGAATTCAGGTAGGTATAACACGTGGGCCACACGTCCTCCGGCATTTCACTTCTAGGAATGTATGTAAACGCGCCGAGAAACCGGCGCGTAGGTGTCGGGCGTTCGTAATACCAGTTGTCTGTCTACGATCCGGATCACGATTTGCTCGCCGGATAATACAAGGGAACCTGACGCACGGCGATGGAATTGCCTTAATAAGCGGTAGCTCTTAAAATTTAAGAAGGTTATTAGTTGCGCCGGACTAAAGCGAATCGATGCCGTCTCGATTCCCTGTAAGCGGCTTATCAAAACTTCTTACCGGTTCTCTGCCGATGAGAAGTCCATTACCAGAAACGGTAATATCTCTTTGTGTTACTATACGATTCTTTGTGTACTTAGAGACTTGGACTGATCGGACGCCCGATACTTACGGGAATAATTAGAAATTTTCCAATAATTTCCTGTCGGTGCTCTTGGTTCCTAAAAGTTCGTTGCACGATAATCTCTCTGTATTCGTGGCTGTTTCACAGTAGCTACAACCTTTGTTAGACGATGGATTATCCGATTCGTCATAAAAACCGTGATTGTTTTCACTATGACAATGTATATTCC
This sequence comes from Andrena bicolor, assembly GCA_960531205.1. Taxonomy (NCBI): domain Eukaryota; kingdom Metazoa; phylum Arthropoda; class Insecta; order Hymenoptera; family Andrenidae; genus Andrena; species Andrena bicolor. The sequence goes on along the minus strand of OY482666.1, from coordinate 32,664,734 downwards.
TACGTGTAATCACCTTGTTGCATCGTAACGCTAGAACTACTTGGGTTTGCCAATCGTGCTATAATATGTCGGATTATACTTTCGATACATCAATAAAATTCTACAATTTTTATTTATTAAAAGTTTCATTTGTGAATTTAAACTTTAACAGAGAGAATTTTTTGAAATGATGAATATAAAGTGGCGGGAAGAGAGAAACAGAGCCAGTCTATCTTTAAAAAAAAATGAGTTCCTTATAAATATTAAATAAGATAATAAATTAATTAATAATGCAAAATGCACAAAAATATACATTTAAAAAATAAGATGTCGTTTTAATGTATTTAATGAAAAGTACTATATTTTTTTTTATCACATGTGGCTGTAAACTAATCCGGAAAAAGAGTTGGCAACCCTAGCTAGAACTGATTTGATTCCAGCAACTTAGCAAATTTTAATGGAGTTTGAATGGGATATCTTCCCTACCTATCTAAGTAGATAATTCTCCAGATTATTCTATCCCGATTAAAACTTAATCCTGTCAGTGCAGTCTAATTCTCGAAACTGATATTTCCATCCCCGAATCATTCTGGCTGGAGAATTTTTTGAAAAACTCGACGGGTACCTATTGGTTATCAGTTGTATATTCCGTTCTAGTGACTTTCAATCGGCAATCCTCGAACATTTTATGCGCCCGCGACGGTGAAGGGACTGCGGAATATCGTTCTGCAATACGGTTATAATTTTTATCCGGGAAAATTGAATCGAGATGAATGTCGCCGTACAGAAGAGAAGCATGTCGACCCGTTGGAGCACGAGTGGAGAGACTAAAGGTACCCCGGGCAGAACTCGCTAGTCTGAAAATCCCCTCGGGAGGGTTGAAATCTACTTCTCCCCCGGCGTAGTTCGCCTCTCCTAATTCTGAGTTCCATCACATTGATTCTGGCCTCCCTTCTAGACCTCTATCAGCATATACAAAGAGGGTCCAATTTATAAACTGCCCGCAGATTCACCCGCCTGCGGTGTCTGATTAGATGCCCCTGCGATTGAATATATCTTGATGATAATTGGGGGAGAAAGATTCCCGGACGGAATGGAACGCGTCCATTTTCAATTAGGGCCATTGTGACCAATGAGAAAACCCTGGCGTCAGTTTTTCCCTCCATTTTCGCACCGGCTTCTACCAAACGGCTCCATCGAATGACACGACGCGTGTTTTGATAAGTCGTTCTCGTTCCCGTGACGCGTTTCGTGCGAGGGAAATGTTAATTCTCCGCAAGATCTCCCGACTCGATTATATGCAACCTGCTCCGACATTAAAAATAATACGCCAAGTATTTAAGTAAAATCATGTCACGCAAGGGGTTATCGAGAATTCGCACGTTACATCGTGTTTTCGTATTCAACGGCGGTGGAGTTGCTCTGGTTCCAAAATTGCGTGGCACTAGCTAAAAAAAACTACCGCGGGAGCAACGTGTTGTGTGCAAACATGTGTAAGTGTTCGATGTAAAGAAAAAGATTGCTTCGGTAAATGGATCTTTAACAATTCACGTTGAAATTCTTTGGATTTTATAGCATGACTCGTGGTAGAGAATTTTCTTCAGCAATTTCGTGTTTCAACGCGATTACGTTCGGCGCGGTAGAACCTTTTGAATATTCTTTCTCGGATGGAAATTACATACTCTTGTAACCGTGTGGGTATTTTCAAATTCTATTCAAACACACTCTGTTTGCATCGGTAATTCTTTTTTCGTGTTTGTAATTCATTTCCGTTAAATCAACCTTCTGCTTTAGATCTGATTCTATATCGAATCACTCACGCAGAGGGGTTACGGTGTATAACACGAAATAGATATGTGTATATGCGAATCTATTCAGCAATCGAGATCCCCTGTTTTGATACCACTGCGTCACTCTTCCATTGGGTGGCTCAAGATATGATTTATGCCTATACTCGCCAACGCAGCTAGCTGAAGAGATAACGCTTATTTAAGTAATTGGAGGATAGTAGGGAATAGAATATAGATCGTGAATCTTTTGGTGAATGAATAAAATCAAATTTAGTTGCACACTCTACTATACATATATTGGCATATTGCATATTTGTAAGGAAAATTTGTACTCTTAAGGTTGCTTTTAAGTACGTGCATTTCATCCAAAGGATGATTTTCAAACGCTATGCAAAGAATTTTCAAGTACCACCCATTTAATTCAGCTGGTTAAATAAGAGTTTTCTACAAAGCGTACGTTTACTTTATAAACGACTATTATATAAACTCATTAAACTGTACCGCTGTAATTTCAATATTGGGAGCATTTCAATGGTCTACTGGTCAAAGTTTGGAATCTTTTAATGCTGCGATAAAGCCTCGAATCTTCGAATCTGTTCTCAACTTTGCCTTCTGTGCGCGATTCACCGATGTGATTCAATGCAGTCGAGTCACTTGAATGGGCACTTCGGAAGCTTCCAGGTCGACTTAGATAACGCTCGACATTTGAACCGAACGCATCGTGCTTAATATTCACGCCGCGAACGGTCTATTCGGGCTCGCCAACTGTTACGCGAAAATTATTGACGATTAAATTACTCAACCAAAACGTAACCTAATGTTTCACACGAAAATTGACAGGAACTTCGATTTCTATTTAACTAGATTTTAAACTGAACAGTGGTACACGCGTGTCTATATAGCGATATCCGATATTCAGGGCAATTTACCGACAGCAGAGAGAGAAATATACTTCGAACGTAGATTTTGAAGCACGATCCCCTCTGGTTTCTCGGGAAGATTCGAAGAACAGTGGTAGTGCATTTCGAAAATGCTAGCATTACGAGCAACCTCAGCATATTTCACAAGAATCCCCTTTATACCTGCCGTGTGCTATTCAACTTTCTCGATAAAGCCACTGTACAACGTAGAATTCTATCCTCTGCGACGAACTGAGAATAACTTCAATAAATTGGCCTATCAAGTAGATGTCCTCTTTCCTTCTGGTAGCCAGTTCCAAAAACACTGAAATGAGAACCCGTCAAACGCCCAGTCAAATTTTCACTGAAATTTTCGGCCGTCTTTTTAAACGTAAAACGAGTAATGACTCGTCACATGTGACAGGATCTCTCAATAGCGCGCTGTAAATTCAAGTGGCCAGGCACGTGTGTAAAACTCGACGTTATATACTTCTTTACTATTCTTAACTTACCTGTGCATTCTTCATTGTCTTGTCCATCTCTGTCCAATTTGTGTTGCATGCCTATTTCGAGATTGATTCAGTTTTGGTTCTGATCTTAATGTACCTACTAAGTAGGTATTAATTTCTCTTTCTTGCTTCTTAGTTCTAGTTTTAGTTTTCTTTTGTAGTTACAGTTAGGCTTGTATTGCAGCCTCGCCTTTTAGTTCGATCTGCTTTAATGTCTTACTAATACTTGTCTTTGTATATTTACTGAGTAATAAAAACAAATAATAATAATAATAATATGCTGCATAGATTTTGGACACTACTAGGGGAAAGTTGTCACTACCGTATCTACTGGTCACCTAAATCGTATCTCATCAATTTCTCAGTAAATTATGAATATAAACTACATTCGATGATAAAAATATCAAGCACTCCTCCCTTATATTAAAATTCCGAGCACATTAAGATAGAAATCCGGTCCATTCCTTATTCCTGCATTCTTTTTAACAACAATAGATATCTTCCATAGTACAAAGCCATTCCTGTCTTGAGCCGGCTTTGCGACATTAATTTATCATAAAGGAACAGCGCAACGTGCAAAGATCAACCCCCGGCGTCAAGAAGCCACCGTGTGCGCCGACAAGATGTATAAGCGTGCGATCGCCGGGATCGTGCGTGTTAGAACGATCAAAGACGAAAGTAAGAGTTACCCCCCAAGGGCATGGCCTCCTGTATTAAAGCGACCACCGGGGGAACCCTCCGGGGTATCCCTCGAAATCACTGTTCCCTCACGGTGTTCAGCGCGCGGCGCAGACTCGCCGTCGTTATCCGGTACATTTAAATAATTGCGAACGCCGGGTGTCGTTTTAGCGAGGATAATTTATAGGAGCGATTCGCGACGCCCGCTGAACCGACTCGCTCCGTGGCGAATTCCAGCGGAGCTTCCTGCCGCGGTGCAATCGTCTCCGTTGCGTATCCAGCCGGAATCACCCCCCTCACGGTCGCTCAGCCTTCTTTCATTGCCGCTAGGAGGGGTGAACTTAAGCCCGCCGGTGTTTCATCTATCCCCGTGACGCTGCCTTTCGCCCCGACAAGCCGCTTGTTATGATTGTCTCGGCTACGTACGCGCGTGGTGGATCTTTGTTCAACTCCCTGCCCAGTGCCGTCGGTTCAGGGGTTGAAATCGAGTTGCACCCTCGGCACCAATATGAACTTCGAGTCCTTCGAGGAGAGAGAAATGGGAAACTGTCGCCAACTCGGTTATTCCCTTTTTTTTTCTCTCCCATTCACGGAGAAAATTGTCGGAACCAAGGGAAAGCATTTTCGGGGTCGTTTACGTGTGAAATTTTTCAGGGTGAAGGGGAGGAGGTGTGGTATTGAGAATTCATCGCAGAGGAAACATGTCTCACGAATTTCGTGGATTTTTATATTGTAGATATCCGTGTCATGTGTAATTTAATTTTACCGCGACGAGGAATTTTAATTGCGTAGACGCGGGAAGTTGTACGTTATGGCTTTGAAGCCGCCGCTGTTTAGATACTTTCTGCGGGATTTTACAAGTAAAATTTGCGCTGATAATGCTTCTCATCTGAAAGTCCATTTATTTTAATAATAAGCAGGAGAAAAGTGTATGCGCGTACCGACGGTGGAGTCTTTGATGTAAATGTACAGCCCTGCCTTGGCGCATCCTTTAGCCACCACCCCCTCGAGTCCTTCGTATCTACCGCTCCGTGCAATTCGACTCTGTCTGGTAAAGCACTGTGCAGCACAGAATTTATTCCCCGGGGAGAAGAGCAGCGTGCATTTCGATAAATCTCCCCGCCACCAATAACGTATTAAATTTTTTTTTTCAACTGCCCAACCCGCAGACCTTTCCCGCCGCCCCTCGTCTAGGTCGATGCCGGAAGGGAGCAGGGGCGAGCTATCGATTTCGCGTAAGAATTAATGCCGCGAGTAATAAATAAAAATAGTAGAGAACGCGTGACGTAATTCCGCGATTTATCTCTGGAAATACGCGACGCATATTTTTACATCTTTCCCAGGGTGGAAGAAATATCGCCGGCCGGAGGACTTTCCTGGAATCGCGGTTACACGAAACGAACCAGTCCCATCGCGAATAATACAGAGAACGTAAGACAAGTTGGGGAACGTCGGGGCAAGTTTCTCGAATATAGTTGCGACGATTCCGTTCGGGACGGATTTGTATAATCTCGTGGCCCCTTCGTGTTCGACTATTACGAACAATCCCAGCCGTGTCATGTAAACCGTGCATTAGAGAAATCGCAGGGAAACTGCGGGAAGATTAACTCGCCTCCGTGAATTTGATTTCTGTGATGTTGGACACGTGTAACCGCGCCGCGAAACAAAATCCCATTGTAGGTATTACAGGGGATTCTTTGTTACTTGGCCGATCGAATGACCCGCGCTTTATCGCCACAGTCAGCAGTTCAAATTTATTCGGACGGCGGTTTCAGTTCCCAAACGATTGATAAGGAAACGTTGAACGGTCCAAGCGCGGCATGATTCAGCACGCCCTTTTAGCGACCCTTAAACGCCCGTACCTCACGCAAAACTTGACTCAGCACTTGGGTCAAACGCAAATAATAGCCCTGCTTCGCTATAACTGATACGACTCAGCCACCCCTGTCCCTCGATATTGTAGCCGTATCTCTGACCGTTTGCAAGATGGCCAACAGCAATTAATAGCGGCATCCTGTACGTCAAGTTTTATCAGATATCCGTAGAACATTGAACGTATAAGATAAGCCAGTGCTCCAGATATTTGGGTAAAATATGAAAGAAAAATACGTGGGCAGAAGATAAGACGAAACAGGGACATATATATTTTTTAAACGCCTGACATCGTCTGGCGATGATGCTAGCCAAGAGGAAATAGAAGAGACGGGGAGGCAAACAATAAAGTCTTCTGGCTCTACTTTACCGTGATACCTCCGAGTTCTCTTGACATATTTTATAGCAGTCTACTCAGTTCCTCTGGAGGCTTGTACGTAACACACCGCACAATTCAACTCTATCAGACAAACTGCTTTCAAGCACAGGCCAGCGTCTCGCGGGACAGGTCGGGATAACGTTCCGATAAATTGGAGTACTGTACGAGCGGCGAGAACTTTCATATCAAAGTCAATTACGGGAATGAAGATCGAAATACCCCGAAGAATATTCTTGATAATTAATGGCCATACAAATTTCAGCGATATTATTAAACAGGCCATTCAACATTTGCATGAGGAACTGCAAGGCTCGGAGGAAACTCGAATATACGTCCGAACGCGTGTATCTGACCAGACGAAATTGCCCAGTGCTAGCGTTTCTTCGGTTGTTAGCTCGACGATACACACAAATGAATTTAGCCGCTCAAAGTTCCGCGCGGACCGTGGTGCCGCGGCATTCAAATTGATTCCAATGGAAGCGTGTTCCATCTTGTCCGGCGGCAATTAAATTACAAAATATATGCAGCGGCGAACGGCTGGCCACGAAATATCCCTTAACAAACCCGGCGGAGTCCTTCGAGTGCAGCGTTACAGCCGGAGCACGAATTCGGCTCTATCGGGCAGACCGTTGCGCAATAGCAGGATTCAGTCTCCAGGGGACCAGAGGAGAACAGCGTTGCGTTTCAATAAATTTGACTACCGCCCATCCGCCGCCACGTCCAACCGCCCATCCACCCACCGGCGCTCGCTCGCCACCCACGCCGCGCATATCCGGCTGTACTACAAATTAAACCGGCGTGTACTTCGCTCATCGAACAAAATTTCAACACCGGCTTGACTCGAAACTCGGCGCCAGGGGTGACGAAGCATCGGGTTAACATGATCGTACTCCTGTCCCTCGTTCCACTGATGGTATTGCGGGGGTGTAGCGAGGGGGTGATGTTGCGATATAGTCGCGTTTATTTTAGAACCCGATGGCGCCGTTCAAATGAGCCTCCATTTAAAAAAGTTAGTTGGTCGAATAGAAGTATGTATTGAGTTCAGGTTCCCTAAAATCCGATACAAGTTTCTCCAGAATGGCATAGATGTTAATATCGTAAGCGGAATGTCAGTTGTTTGTACTTTGTCGAGGATAGAAGCTGAACACTTTTTACTTTCGTAATCTTGCACCGCGTATAATTTTTTGATTATGTTGTATTTGAAGAGGAAATGTTTAATAGAGCCTCTGGAGGGATCATCATTTCACTATCAACAATCAACCAGGAATTTACTGTTTCAACACTCGTTGATAATGTCTCTATGATGTCCCGAAGTGAACGTGTCAGCGGTTTATACGCGGCAGGATCATCGAGAGGCACAGTAATGCAAATACGGTACATATTTCATGACGCCCCGAATATTCGCTAAATATGCGTAAAGCTGTTGGGAGATATTCATTTCGCCCGAGTGTTTCGTATCATTATGCATGAGTTTATGGCACGTAATAACGTTCGACGGTGTCGCGGCTACGCTTCGCAAAGAGTAGCCATATACGCGCGATACTTAACGCCACGAATCACGTTTTTCCTCGATTTTTACAGTCATTAAGTTTGTAAAATGCGAGGGGAATAATCGGGAATTACGACTAGAATTTGTTTCGAAATTCCACGGGGATCCGGGGCGCGGCATTTAAATCGAACGGAAATGCTTTCCTCGTCAGTTTACGAATCTCCGAGGCGCCGTTGTTGAATCAAAAGTGCGAACCGCAGTTTACGACGCCCGCCGTTCCAACGACTTATCAATTTTCCCCCCTTCTCGTTCCGCGCTTCGCATCGTTTAATCGATCGCTCGTCGGATGCCTCGATTTATACCCCCTGGAGTGAAAGCGGGGCGAAACCACCCGCATTGCTATTCCCAGATTACCAAAACGGCGGCAAAATATGAAGGGTACGGACAATGGGGAAAAGGGGACCGCTGGGAGGTAAATATTCCGCAGTTCGTGCAGTTCGTTTCAAAATTGGCGAAGGGAAAGTCGAAGGTATTGTTTTCCCAACGCCAGCGCCGAGCAGGGAACACATATAAACGACGAACTCTGAGAAATTTTCAACCACTGTCAACAAATAAACACTTGGAGTATTTACGAAACGTGCCCAGTTGCCGTTCGTGCCCTCGAAAACGGCTTCGCCCAGTGTTTTCGGATTCCTAATCCTAATGGATGAGATTTCACCGACTTTCCCTCAAGATCCTCCGTAAGGTGATTTATTATCTCAACGCGTACGTGTGTGCCCCTCCCGTTCCTCTGTCTCGCCGCTTTTCCTCTCGTTTTATTCGAAAAAGAGTTTGCCTCGGACCTTTGTTCAGGCGTCCCAGGAGGTAGTCCATCGTCCAGGGCACTTTCCTTAAAACTAAACTATACCTCTACTCCAGAAGGCGAACGAGCCTGTCCGCCCTCCGCAGAATACTTAATTTATTCCGTCACCGCCCCCTCCCCGTCTAACTGTAACGGAGCCGGACCAAACCGAACGGGGAAAGAGGGACAGAAAGGGATCATTTATTACATTCAGGACTTTACAGTTCCGCAAGGGTAACCGAGAATTCGGCCTGGTCGATTTTTAAACGCGTGATCGTCGCGACGAGTCATCGTGATCAGGTAGAAACCCTCCTAATATACACAACGATTGACTGGAATGGAATGATTACCAGCTATCGTGTTCCGTGATCGGTTCGATCAAGATGTGGGTGCATATACAACTCCATTAGTGTTAATGAATTGAGCTGAATTTCTTTCCCTCGCTGGTATCGTCGATTTTATGTTTCTCACTTAAGCGTCATGCAGCTAGAATTTACAGAGCACCTAATCACTAACGAGACTGGAGCAAACGAATTCACTCAACGATTAAACCAAAACCAATCCCAAGCGGAAAGGCAGAATTCCCGGCCGCATTAGAATCAACAGAAATTTCCGTAGGCAGAATTTACGCTCAGCCAATGTACCTACAACGTCCCAATTCTTTACACTGCGCAAAGGTCGACTCGTTACCTCCCCATCCTCGCGTAATCCTCTGTTTGGACGTGAATTCGTCCCCGGTGACTTCTCGCGCGAGACTCGATTCTTGCCGTGTAACCAGACTTATGTATGTATGCGCGTTTCTGTTCACAAAGGGCACACTTTTGTAGCATCGTTTTATTGAATATAAATTTATAAACACGCAAAGTTTGCCGGTTTCTCGCGCGGCGAGGGTCGAAGAAGAATTTAGGGAGAACGGCAGGCAAGGGGATGGGGAAGGAGGAAGGGCGTTACTCTTCTCTCGAATCCCCATAGGAAGACCCTCTGGGAAATGTAAAATAATATACGTTGTGCTGCTTTTATGCATTGCCTCGCGGCCGCCGCGTCGCCATTTCGCCAACTGCCGGGGTTTTGCATAGCTGCACCGCCCAAGCCGCCGTCGTAATTTCATTTTCGACGAGACAAGTGAATTATCCGACTATCTGTGTGTATTATCCAAACACAAGACAGCCAGCGTCGCGACGGCTGCTTCCTGTCCCTCCACCACGGGAGCAAGATTATTTCGACGAGTGCCGAATCTGCGTTCCGGAGTGTTTGCCCGGGGTGTTACGCGTTTCGGTGTGACATGAGATGGGCCACTGCGATAACACCGTTTTTCGATCACTCGGGGGTGGAATGCCACGCGTCGTGCCTCTGTGACACGCGAGCATCTTCTTATCGCTGGCACTCCAATTATTTAGCGTTTCTGGGGTTGGAATTTCTGTACTTTAACCCTCGATCGAGATAAGGGACTCTTCGGATGACCGATAAGGTGCGGTCAATTTGTCACCTGATACCGATTATTTCTCAACTATTGGAACCACCAAACGATCAGTTAATTAAGTTTCTCTAGAAATTTAGCGTTAGAGTAAATTCTTCTGGATCTCTTTTGACCTTGACCCAGGCTCGCCGAAGGTTAAGCTTTATATCTTGAAAACAGTGAATCGTCTTCTGAAATCTAATCTCGGAAATGAGATTTTCCGTTTTCTTTGAAATGACGAGAAGCCCCCGATACCAGTTGCACAAGAAGTTTGGCAGGCACTGATCTGTTTGCTCGTCGATCGCAGAACTCCCGCTCCACGTACACCGCGGATCCCTGCTTATCTCTCGGGAAAAATCGAAAGCACCGGGCGATATTCAAAATAGCCCGAGCCGCGGGACCTAAATCTATTTGTTAAAGTCGTAAAGCGGGGATCCATAAAGATAGGGATCTTTATCGAGGAATTTATAGCGCTGGTGCACGTGCAACAGAGAGAGCCCGCAGAGCAAAGACGCGTCCTCCAATGAGGCGTCGCGGAAATAAGATATCTCCTGTTTAGATGTGATTCAACGCCCCCGACTACGTCGTCGACAAACACAATCGACGCCTCTACAAAGACGAGAAGCGTCGCCTACGAGGAGGAAAACGGGCACGAGGGGAACCTTTCTATCCCCACAGGCCCTGCCGGGGTCAATTGAGCGTTTCTACGGTTTTCTACCTGCCGCGCCGTTGCGCGGAGGAATTCGGGGTAGGCGGTAATACCTACGACAAGCTGGACCTGCTGAAAATATTGACTGTGCCCGGGACGCGACGAGGCAAACTGCCAAAGCATACCGGTCGGACCGTGGGCTCGGCTTCCCCTCCGCGGAAAAGCAACAGTTATGAGCTAGGTCAGGCCCGCGCAAACTAATTTTTCTCGGTGAATGAATCGCCATCGTCGTGGAAATCCCTCTTGTGTACCTTGGGCCCTTTTGTCTCTGCCCTTTCGACGCTTAAATTGGAATCGTCATTGTTTCACGGCGAGCTGTTTGATCGCGAGCTAACCACCACTTGCTCCTCATCCAACGCTGGTATCCGATGACCTGAACCCAGAAACTTCTAATAGCACAGCGCCACCCTTGCGACGATCGCGGGTATAGATAATATTGATTAAACCCGTGGTGCTAGTAGAACGATTGTCAATACGTCGACACCGAAGAACAGGAAGGTGTCTCTCGCTTAATCTCCCCTGGAAACGCGAGATGTATATTCAGCCAAGACGGAGTTGAATGAAAACAATCAGCTTACTGCAAATACAACTGCAAATCGTCGTCACTTACGCTCGCTGTATCCACGCTCGCGATTGTTTCGGGATAATCAAAGTGTCGACGAAACGAGCGGCAGGAGTTTCGTAAATTCGTAATTTACGGATATTGTCCCGGGGTCGAGCGTTTCCGCGAGTGGGAAAACGGATTAGCTGGGAATCCGAAGTTTACCCAACGATAAGGAGAAAGCGGAAGAGAAGCAGGCAAGCTGCCAAAGCGGTCGCGTAGGTATCGAACTCTTTCAGCCCGAAAAATAACAGTCACGCTCGTTTACGAGCCGCGTTAACCGGCGCATAAACACGCGAACCAATTTTCCAGGGGCAGGCTCCCCGTCATCGCTGGTCTCGATAGAATCTCTCGCGGAAATCATATTGTTCCGGAACCGACGACTTATTACGGCTGTCAGTAGAAAATCGCTGACACATCCAGTTTAATCTCTCGCCCCTTCTGCGCTCCTGTCTGTTTTTCGGAGGGTGCCCGCTAGAAATCGGCCCTAAACGTGGGCGCAGCGCTATGGCCGGCCGCGTAACAACTACGAATGGCCAGCGTGGAAAACGACAGCAATACGGCTGCCATGGTCGCCTACCACCACCGTCACGGTTCACCAACACGGTCACGAGCAGTTTTGAACGTACAGGGTGTCCCACGGTAGAGTGGACAGAGCTATATCTCCTAAAGTATTGTTATTAAAAATCTGAAAAAAATAGGGAATGCATGGTACGAGGGGACCATCTTTTTCGCCCGAACGAATTTTTTTTTCGATTATTATTTTAAAAGATACGATGGTCAAGTTCGGATTTTCAAATGGCACTAACTTTTTGGAAGTCCTGAGTTGATAGTGCGTTAAAAGACAAAATCAATAAGCTATAATGTATACACTTTATTTCCACTGGTTTTTAAGATATTTCGCTTGCAAATTTCCTGATTTTCAGTGGAAAAACCGTTCTTGGACTGGCAAGGACCGGGGTCAGTTTTACTGTCGTCACGGGTAGCACTGCCTTTTGAAATAGATACCTACCTGCCAAAGGTCTACCCCGGCCCACGGGCTGGACAATTCTTTTCCGTCAGAAATGCAACTTAGGTAGGTACATCTGCAGTATCGAGAAGCGCACCGTTACTTTTATTTCGCACTTGCTTCTACGCTCGGATGACCGGTTCTTTTGGGAGGGATGCACGTTCGATTGATTAGGTTAGAAGGTGTGAAAGTTGCTAGACAAAATATCAACCATCGGAATATCAGAACAAATCGGATTTGCATCCCTCACAAACGGCTGCTCTCTTGAAGAGGCCTTCTTCACAGCAATACCTCCTCCCCAATGCCCACCTTCTCTCGCACGGAATACGTCAACGCATGCTTTCGTTTTGATATCGAAGCTCATGTTTATACTCGAGAGGACCACGCGTGGACAGCGGGTTACCCCTTTTCTTTCTGTGTCTCTCCACAAGGAGTATTGACGGTGGATTGTAGGAGCGTAGATGTCCGGATGCCAGTTATTGAATTCAGGAGAGGATAGAAACATTTCATTACAAAACACACATGTACTATAATTAAAGTAAATCGTATTCCTCTCGGGCAAGAGTCGCCCGACGCTCGTCGAAGAGATGCGGCCTGGTACCCCGTGGCGAGGGCTACCCTTCGCAGTGCCTCACCCGATTTTTATGGCTTTTTCCGGAAAAAGGTACGAATCCTGGGCCCAGCGTAGCGAATTGGGGTCGAACCCCGGCAGTCAAGGGTATAATATCCATTACAGGGTATTAAAAAATTATTTTCTTCATCGTATCGAAAGGAAAGTGTCGCCGATGGATTCCTTAGGTTTTTCTGATTAAAATCATACCAAATATCAGGCAAATCGGACTACTTTGACACAACTTACTTGTATTCCCTATGTAAAAGTTGTCCGATTTGCACGACATTTGGCATGATTTTCATCGGAAAACCCCAAGGAATCCATCGGCGACACTTCCATATCCATACGATAAAGAATAGAGAATTATTTTATTTTATAAAAAGATACAGGGTAATTCTCTCGCTACGCCTGTCACCCCGTGGCGAGGACAACACCCCGCAGTGCCCATCGAATTTTATGGCTTTCGGTCCTCGGAGGGTTTGGAATATCATTAACACGTGAGATTTTTATGACTTTTTCCGGAAAAAGGTACGAATCCTGGGTCGAGCGTAGCGAATTAGGGTCGAACCCCGGCAGTCAAGGGTGTCACATCCATTACAGCATATTAAAAAATTATTTTCTTCGTCGTATCAAAAGGACAGTGCCGCCGATGGATTCCTTATGTTTTTCTGATGAAAATCATACCAAATATCTTGTAAATCGGACGACTTTTACACAGAGAATACAAATAGGTTGTGTCAAAGTAGTCCGATCTGCATCATATTTGGTATGATTTTCATCGGAAAAACATAAGGAATCCATCGGCGTCATTTCCCTTTCGATACGATGAAGAAAAAAATTTCTTAATACGTTGTAATGGATATTAGACCCTCGACTGCCGGGGTTCGACCCTAATTCGCTACGCTCGACCCAGGATTCGTACCTTTTTCCGGAAAAAGCCATAAAAATTGAGTGGGGCCCTGCGAAGGACTGTCCCGGCCACGGGGTACCAGGGGCCGCATCTCCTTGACGGACGCTGCTCCAGAATTACCCTGTATCTGTTTAAGAAATAAAATAATTCCTTGTACTTTATCGTATGGATATGGAAGTGTCGCCGATGGATTCCTTGGGGTTTTCCGATGAAAATCATACCAAATGTCGTGCAAATCGGACAACTTTTACATCAGGTGTACAAATAGCCTCTGTCAAAGTAGCCCGATTTGCATGATATTTGGTTTGATTTTCATCGGAAAAACATAAGGAATCCATCGGCGTCATTTCCCTTTCGATACGATGAAGAAAAAAATTTCTTAATACGTTGTAATGGATATTAGACCCTCGACTGCCGGGGTTCGACCCTAATTCGCTACGCTCGACCCAGGATTCGTACCTTTTTCCGGAAAAAGCCATAAAAATCGAGTGAGGCCCTGCGAAGGACTGTCCCCGCCACGGGATACCAGAGGCCGCATCTCTTCGACGAGCGTCGGGCGACTCCTGCCCGAGAGGAATACGATTTACTTTAATTATAGTACATGTGTGTTTTGTAATAAAATGTTTCTATCCTCTCCTGAATTCAATAACTGGCATCGAGACATCTACGCTCCTACAATCCACCGTCAATACTCCTCGTGGAGAGACACAGGAAGAAAAGGGGTAACCCGCTGTCCACGCGTGGTCCTCTCGAGTATAAACACGAGCTCCGATATTAAAACCGAAGCATGCGTTGACGTATTCCGTGCGAGAGAAGGCGGGCATTGGGGAGGAGGTATTTCTGTGAAGAAGGCCTCTTCAAGAGAGCAGCCGTTTGTGAGGGATGCAAATCCGATTGGTTCTGATATTCCGATGGTTGATATTTTGTCTAGCAACTTTCACACCTTCTAACCTAATCAATCGAACGTGCATCCCTCCCAAAAGAACCGGTCATCCGAGCGTAGAAGCAAGTGCGAAATAAAAGTAACGGTGCGCTTCTCGATACTGCAGATGTACCTACCTAAGTTGCATTTCTGACGGAAAAGAATTGTCCAGCCCGTGGGCCGGGGTAGACCTTTGGCAGGTAGGTATCTATTTCAAAAGGCAGTGCTACCCGTGACGACAGTAAAACTGACCCCGGTCCTTGCCAGTCCAAGAACGGTTTTTCCACTGAAAATCAGGAAATTTGCAAGCGAAATATCTTAAAAACCAGTGGAAATAAAGTGTATACATTATAGCTTATTGATTTTGTCTTTTAACGCACTATCAACTCAGGACTTCCAAAAAGTTAGTGCCATTTGAAAATCCGAACTTGACCATCGTATCTTTTAAAATAATAATCGAAAAAAAAATTCGTTCGGGCGAAAAAGATGGTCCCCTCGTACCATGCATTCCCTATTTTTTTCAGATTTTTAATAACAATACTTTAGGAGATATAGCTCTGTCCACTCTACCGTGGGACACCCTGTATAATAGAGCGATACCATTGGAAATCAGAGGGTGGATAACGTTTAAGGCCGCTGGAGGGTGTATGAATTATGGATCCAGGAGGGATGTTTTTGCTGATTCCGTGTGGAGAGAGAGAGAGAGCGAGATGTAGAAAGAGAAAGAGAGAAAGCAAGAGAGGCGCGGCAAAGAAAAACTTCTGACTGGATAAACTACGACATCGTACACTGAAAAACGTGTTAAGGAAAGGGGGTTGAAGGCGTCGAGGCAGGGTAATGCGTTCGCTAGCAAAAAATCATCGAGCTACGTACGGTGGAAAAGGGTTGGCGCGAGAAAAATGAGGTCTGTTTCGCTTTTTTTCTTCCGTTGTATAGCGAAGTTCTCCCCGAGACGGAACGGAAAGAAATGATCGAATCGAGGCGGCGCGCGGCACTCGGACGTGGCGACCGTAAATCTTTGGAGCGTCGAAAACGCAGCCCGATAGAACTGCGAGCCGGTCGCCGTCTGAATCGAACTCGCTAATTCCTTCCGGATCGCGTGAACCAGTGAAATCTCGCACGGCAGACTCGTATACAGGGAAAGTTTATCGTCTTTGATCCAGGGGAAAACCGGTAGGAGAGTCCGGGGTTCCTTAATCAGGATTACGTGTACGCGGGCCGCTATCGTTTGTTGTCTGAAAACTCACGATGAATCATACGTGCTTTCAGCTTAATCACGCGGGCCGCTTAATCAACGGAAAGGCTTTCGCGCGGACGGGCGATCGTGGATAATGAATTAACGCGTTTATCACTCTTCGGAAGGCGCGGGGATGCACGAGAAACGTGGTAAACACAATCTTAGCATTCTGTAGAGGACGACTTTAGCAGACGCCACAGTTACATACCGCGATGTAATCGCCTTAAGTAGCGTCGCTCGAGGGCACGGAAAAAAAAGCAGCGTTTCGGGTCTCATTACAAATTTAATATCGCCAGGAGCGGCGGTATTATTTTTCTTAATAAGACAATCTTACGGTAGTGGTCCGCGTTTATCAGCGGCGTAATAAAATTATTCGTCGCCCCTCCGCCGCAATAATCTCCCGCAATTTCTCTAGGCGGGAATAAATCAAGATAAAACACTTTTTAATAGAGACGTCTGCGGTTCGCGCTGAGTATGCCATTAAAGTGGCGGCTACGGGTGCACGCGGACTAGCCTCCGAACGTCCCTCTTCCCCTTGGCCGCCGTTAAATTTATGTACACGCAGTAAATAATAACTAACGCAACGTTCCCCCAAGTGTACATTAAATCGGCGATACGTGTACGAATCGACATTATACCCAGCGGGGTGGAGGTGCAAAGTTCTCATTACTTTCCTGGCCCGGTCGCGGTCTATGGGACGAAAGGGGCGTGCTCGCCATTATTTATTGCCGCAATGGTTCGCCAAACTTCTTGCGAACGGAGGGGGCCGACTCTTGGGGTTGACGCTGAATTTAAGCAATCCCATTTTTTATCCGAACGCGCATAGAGAGGATTCTCTTGGTCTAGTAAGCGCAGACTCGGTGACGTCCCTCTCGCTAGAATGAACAGCCTGCTCCTCTATTCTCTCCCATCTCCTTCTTCTTCAACCCTCTGACGATGATCGCTCTCGCCTCTCTTGGATAAGCACGGAAACCACATTGCTCGTATCGCGATAAATTCTGAAGGTCCCTGCTGGTGAAAGAATGGACTGCGAGTAGGAGGCCCTGGAATCGAGTATCGGCGAAAATATACGATCTAAAAGCAGCCAGCTAATCCGTGGAATATTTAATAGAGATTCTCGTGTAAGCTTCCGGTAAAATATAATTAGTTTAATACGAGGTTGGAAGTGACTTGGTAATAATTCTCAGCCGGTATAGGTTCTTCGGTCTGTTCCTGTAGTAAGAACATGGTTTCTGCTTCACTGAACGCAGACTCTCTGACGTCTCTTTCACAACATAAAGCAAATTCATCTTCCTCCGTTGTTACAGCGCCGCTGGTGTGACCTGGCATATTGGTAATAGATGGGCATCCATTTCTCCGTCTACACGCATGTACCAACACTACCATGACCCGGGAAGAAAGTCGAAAAACTTGTCGCTCCGAGCCCTCGAACGATAGCATGCCATTTCTAAAGGATCGTCTGCCACGAACGAAACCGCTAAGTGTTAAGGTTACACGGAAACAGTCGCTGATTTACGAATTTAAGCGACAGCCACGCGATCATAGTTCCGTGGGGACATGCATTTTAAATCATCCAGGCGACGTTCTACACGCGCTGCCCGATATTTCATCGGGCCCAGCCGTAAGGTGCAAAGTTCTCATTACTTTTCCGCACGAAGTACGAGCTGCACGGCAATCGCGATATTATTTATCGCCACGGCGGCCGGCTAAACTCCTTAAGGAGGGTGCACGAGGCCGAAGGGTGCCCGGTCCTCGGGGTTGACGGTGAATTTAAGCAAGCCCATTTTTTATCGGCCGCACACGGAGGATTGTCTTGGTCCGACTAGCATAGACTTCGCTCGGTGACTGCCCCGCACCCCCATCGGCGTCAAGGAAATCCCGATAAAGTGCTTGGAAACTTCCCGAGGAAGTGCACTTTTCGAGCAACTTCTCGGCTGACATGTTTACCGATCCCATAGACGATCGTGTTCGAGGCTCGCATTTCATGTATTTATCGCCATATTGACGTTTCGGACGTTGCTGCCCACCCCCTCCGGGTGAAAAAAGTATCGATTTTATGGGGCTAGCAGAAGGCGCGAATTCTAATGGCGACACCTCGTGCCCGTTTCACGTTCCCTTTTGCGAACGATACCGCCGGGCTGGCTGAACTTTTGTACTTACTCCCCTCGACGGTGTAGCGGTAGCTATGAACTTACTTGTACATTCATTAATTTCCTTAAAAGCGGAGCTTCGTAATTACGCGAACGCCGTGCTTCTATTAATGAACCGAGGATTCCCTGAAACGTCTGTATAATGGTTGGTTTATTAATTTCGATCGGAATGAGAGTAATTGGAGGCTCGTATCTAGGTAAAGGGTCATTAATATTCATAAATTCGATCATTGCTGAAGTGAATGCTGGTAGTAATTTATTATATTCTGCTGTCGCTCGTGTGCGCTCCGCAACTATTTGGCAAAATTATGCATAGAAATCGCTGTGACGCGTATATACGTGACAGCGAAGGAAAGATTACGTAGCGCGGGATAGATATAATGGTGCGGTGATTTCTGAATGGGACGTTCCCGATCCCGTTTCGATTGGGTGCTGTTTACCTTGCGTTTCACAAACAATCCAATTCGGCAATGGTTATTTTCCTAGGTTGACCCAAATCGCTAGTGCATAATTAACATTTCGATTCCCGCAGCAAATTTGCTTATGTTCTTCTGATGCTGAACCGTCGAATGCTCGCGCGAACGGAAACGCACAGTGGAAAGCGAGTGCTTGCGAAATTCGGCCACAACTAGTGGACCAGGAATAGTTGCGATAAACGTTCCACAAATATATTTGGGGCTTCGATATTCTAATCGAATTTTCGAATAGACCAAACTACTTATGGAAATCGTGAACGTCGAATCTGTAAAGAAGTGTTGAGAATATGATACCCGTGCAAAGGATGAGAATGAAATTCACATCTTAAAGAGGAATCATTCACTCCGGACTTTCGAAGAGTAATGGATGTATCCATGTACATCGTTGAATTGGAACGGAGGTGTAGAATTCTCAGCAGCGGTATCAGTATTTCTCTTTTTCGTGGCGCAAACATTAGTACCGCATGGTCGCTAGCCACCCCTGTTCGCAAAAATACAAGCCGGCAAAAATGGCCGTAGGGTGCGCCCGGTATTATGAAAAAAGCGCGTCTATACGCGCCGAGCGCGGAAGGGAGAGTTAAATGCAGTGGCAAATTATAAATCATCTTAACGAGCTTTTGATTACCAGTGCTTTTTATGTGGCGGGCATAAAAGTGTCACCGTCGATCGAAATACGCGGGGCGCGTTTCCCTTATCGTTTCTGAACCTCATCCGCCACGCGTATTACTCTGCCCGCATATTCGAGCGTAGAAACGCATAATAATCGACTGGCACGACACATGGACATCAAGTTACTCGACATACGTTCTGTTATCTGATGCTCCAACTGTTAATAAATTAGATGGACTTTCGTGGAATACGAAACTAGAAGATGCCTCTATTCGAGATAACAGCCGGGCGAGTGGACAGGCGTCTTTCAAAGGAATCATAGAACGAATCGTGGATCTAGAGAAGCTACTTCGAGGAAATACCTCCTTTAGAGGTAACTGGTCTTTCGTTTATAGAGAAAAACGAAATTTGTTACGGCTGCAATCAAGATTCTAGTTTAATACTCATCTTACATTGTATGGGATACTCTTTTTTACAAAGATGGGAGTTTCATAGAACATATAGATCCGAGAACGAGCACTATAGGACTAAATTAAAGAGTAGGGAAGGGGAAATGCTGGGAATGTTACAAAACAGCTTTATCGGGCAAATTAAGTTTTAATACTTTTGTTCATCAGTAAAGAAACAAGATTCAATGAATTCAATTTTCTTATATAATTTTCTTTTTAAGGCTAACTCAGTCGGACCACTTTAGAAGCCCACTGTAACCACAAAAAACGATTGTGCGATGTGTCATCCACTGACAGCGACAATTTCGTGGTACAGTTTTTTGTCGTCGATACGGATTTCAAACGTGATTGGTTCCAGCGACAGCCCAACCACTGTTTCGTGGTTGTGCTGGACTCCTAAAAGTGATTTGTCTGAGTTAGGTCTTAAATAATTTCTTATTTTACCTTGGCGACAGCAGCTTAGATAACGAGTGGGGACATTACGTATTTTGTTCCAGTACAGTGTGGACATTTCCTGTTTTGAATCAGTACATAGATACCAAATCTTTAACGTACTCGAACTTTACAACCTTTGTAATTCGACAGTTCTGTAGTCCCAGTTGCCACCAACAAAATGTGCGATAAATCGTAAAATCTCGAGAAATAGTAATTTCTTGTTTTTCTCCTGACCCTTCAATTGTGATATTCTGCTCCAATAACCGGAACACCTAGCTTCCTTCTACCAGTGACAATCGATCACTTGCCTTTTTATAATTTTCTTGCACAAATCGTCGGGGCTCACGGTTTCACCCATATTGCAGAAAAGCGCATCGTTCCTATTTCCAGTCCTCTTCTTATTAGAGCAGAGCTCCTAACTTCTTTCATCTTGGTGAAATTATTAAATATAGCCGCGACGTCTGAAATAAGGGGAAAAAGGGAAACCAGAAACGATGAATAAGACTTTTTATCGCACGGTTCCAGCGTAACATATAATTCCAAGGGGATATCCGGTGCAGAATTTTAATAAAGTCGCGCGCGTAAGCCAAAAATTTTAGTACCTTTTACGGGCGAGCTCGTTCAGCTGGAAACAAGGAACGAATAAAATCTTCGTAACGGCTCGCCTCACTTTAATTAAGTCCTCACCCGCCGAAAAAGGACAAGTATGATAATTCTCTGTTGCTGATAGATTTCTTTAATACGCTTCTGAATAAATTCATCTATCTTTGTCATTCGTCAACGATTCATCTCTCCGAATAAATATCGTGTTGCATTAAGGATGTGGCCGGGGCATCGTCAAAAGCGACCGCAGAAACATCTATGAACCGTGTCCTATTTGCCATTGATGTTATCTTCGTAGGAGAGACTGTCGGTTCTTTGAAGACTCGCTTTGAAAAGCGAGGCGACCACGTCCACAGACGGCGTAACGAGTAAAATTGGACCCCGAATCGACATGCGTGCTCCAGACGGTCTATTAGCCGTGCTCGATGCGCCCGCCAAAGAAAACTAGCGTTAAAAGACCTTCGAGCTCCTACAACACGAGCTCGCGACTCGAATTAGCGTCTTGGATCACAAACACGAGGGTGCGCGCCTTTGTAGGATAAGTCCCTCCATATTTCTTTTAGCAAGCTCCATTGAACAGTGGTCTTTACATCTGACGTATTCTGCGAGACCCTTTCCAATTAAATATAGACGGCGATTTAGAAATCGCAAGGCGATAGATTTAGACGCACATAGACCCGAGGCAAAGCGAATTATCTGCATCGGAATCGAGATAAATAGTGAGTCGAGGAATATGATAATTGAACGTCAATTAATTCGAGAAGCATGTGCAGTGGAATGAAAACGGGACGTGCAGGCGAAGCTCTCGCGAGTCACATTTCTTAGAGGGAACGCTGAACGATGGCCCGAGAAATAAGACACGAGAATTGCCGTTTTATCAAGTTTTTCGCGGGAATTCTTCGGAAGGCTCGTACATCACTTAGGGGAGCGAGGCGGGCGTTATCCACGAAAAAATAATAGCCAATCCTTTACGTTTCCCGACGCCACTTTTTTTCCCCCGAGCCGGGGTCGCGAAGACGCGGCTAAGCCCCGTGGCTAACGAAGCCTTCGATCCTGTCGTGAAGCCTATCGGTGGAAGCGCCGAGGATTGTTTCACGGCGGCAAAGAAGCAAGATGGAACGTTGACTGCTGCGGGCCGGGCATAAATTCAAATTAATATCGCGAAGTTTCACGCGTGCCTCGTTGCAAATTACCCCGACCACCCCCGAACCTGCGGCGATCAAATTATAAAGTTGCGCATTCCTCAACTTACTACTTTACGGCGGATAACTTTGCGGCAAGGAGGAATTACGCGGATTTAAAAGTTGATGGGGAGAAGTCAGCGCACTGGCATCCGCGAGTTCGCCTCCTCTAATGCCCCTCAAATACTCCGTTTTGGGAAGTATCTCGTGGATACGAGCGGTTGTTCGACGATGCCCTCTTTCCTCAGCGTAATGACGCGTAATAGAGACTTGGAAAACCTTGGAAATTCATGTGCAAGTTTTTTATTATCTCATGGTGCCTCGCGAAACCTTTGGTGGCTGGCATGCGGAGCAGAGATCTCGTTAAGGTTTATATATGCCAAAGATATACGTATTTCGCAAATAGATTGGATGTAACGTAATACATATTATGTCGATGTGGGGATTCCTTTAGATTTTTATGTTTTAATATTGTATTTCCATTTAAATTAAAATCCAGGGATGCAGAGGGAAAATTAATTACTTATCGTTCTAAATACATCTCTTGGCTACTGACGCAAAGGTAGCGTGGGCTGGAAGTTTATTAGTAGCTGCAACGAACGTGCAACAATAAGCTTCCTCGTCACACTTAATTAAACCTATGGAACCCCAGTAAATTGGTCGCTCTTCAAAAGTAATTTAAGCCAGTCTCACAGAAAACAATGCTACCCAGTCAAATTTAAAGAGAAGAAGAAGTGCCGCAACATTGTGCTCCCTCTTTTGTCCAGGAACAGTTTGACGGCGACTGCAGCAAGACAATGGCTAAACTGTGCTCATAGTTGGCAACTGTTGTAAAATAAAATAGATTATATAACATTACAGCCGCGGGGAGTATGATGAACATTTCCGTTGTTAGCCAAGAAGAGAAGAGGAGAAGAAACTTGAAAGGGACAATCTTGATTCACTAGATGCCATCTATTAAATCGCTGCGAAGTTTCTATCTACCCAATATCCAATAAACTTTGAGCTATCTAAATTATCCTTTATCGGTCTTCTTCCAACTAAGCATCGTTTCACTCCTGTGAAACTCTCCATTCCACGAAGAAACGCGATCTCGCCACGGTCTTCCTTCTCGTTGCAAGCAAAAAATTCGCTTAAACAAATTCAAAGGATTCGTTGTATTCCGGCAATAATGGACCCTACGTAAACGCTACGTAACTGGAGGCTGCCTTAGAAAGTTAGAGGCGAGCAGAAGGGGGGTCTGAAAAGTAGCACCGCGGAAAAGAGCAGAGATGAATCGTTTCCTCCCTCGGCCCAGCCGTTGAGATCGTTGAACTAAGCTTTCCGAGCAAGAACTTGAATTCGTGCCATTCCACGGGGGTAATTAAATTGAATGTTCCTCACGAAGAAAGTGGCAAGCGGACGGTCTTCCCTCGCGCCTAACCGTTCCGAGGATAGCTGAATCGAATGGAGAGAATCCATCGTGAAAGGGCCTGATTGCTCGCTAATCTTCGCGAAATTGCGCCGCCGCGCGCTAAGCCGCAGTTCAACGTCGCCGATTAGTCGAAGACCTCGAACTTCGAGGCATTGTTTCGCGATTCGTGCTGCCGCCTGCTGCTTCCTGCCCCGTGAAAGCGACTCAAACCGTTACATGGTAACCCTGCCTTCGATTTTCCAAACCCGCCAAGTCCATTTTGCAATACAGACGGTAATAATAATAATGGCACTTCAAAATACACAGACATTCACTATGACGGAAGATAGAAAGCTACGCTCTATTACACTTACTCAAAGATGTATCTACCGCTCTCAAGACAGAGGTTTCATTCAAGATTCAAGCATTTCACGCAAGAAAATGTGCTTCGACCATTGAAATTTATTTCTAATGTACCTAAGAAAAATTTCACTAGTGGAGGGTTAATAGATCTCAGCGGTAAGTACGCTTTTCAGGAAATTCCAGGTTCATGGAATGCAGCGGAACGTGCTAACGCACAAGGCCGTAACGATATCCGGAGCTTTATTGCGCACAAAACTCCGTGAACAAATACAGGGACCGACTGATTTATTAACTTAAAACAAAGGGGCAAAAGGGGAGCGAGCAAGTCGAAAGTGGCTTTGAACATTAAGGAGGACGTATTTATGCGACAGTTGCGCCGCTGCGGTACCAATAACACCGATACGCAAGCATGAGACACGAAATTGTGTTATCTGTTCGGCTATAGGGAAACTAACCGGAATTCCACTGCGGCCATAAACATGGTGATCCTAGTGTGTGTGTGGGAACACGAACTCGTCGCCGTGGGCGTTAGATACTGTACTCTTCTCTGGCCGCTGCTCGAACATTTAGACAAGCTTTCTACTCTCCCCTATATTCTCTTCGTTCCTGGTGTTACAAGTCGTCCAGAAATTGTCAAGTGTCTCCAACCGAGACTTCTAAACTTCACTGCATTCTAGTAACGTTCAACGTTCCATGGTAGACACACCTAGCGCACCGGCAATCTATTCCATTCCCCGAAAAATATACCTTTTCCTCGGAGTAGTCTAGTAATTTACAAAGCTCTCTAATCCAGAAAATGTCCCGCTCGTGTGGGCATTTTTCTAATAAGGCCAGTTAAACGTTAGGTCACGGGAGTCACGAATTTCGCGGAACGCAAACACCAGCGCGTATAAACCTGGCAGTTTTTCCGCTTTGAACGAGCGGACGCAGGACGCAGCCGGTGATTTTATTCTCGAATTTCATCGAGCGAAATATCAAACGCGCGTTTCGTATGTCGCGGGTAGATTTTTGCCCCGCTTTGAAGCATACCTACGTGGTCGCGTCGCGGCATTGAAAAGGAAGGTGACCCCAAGAGCCATCCTCCGCGAGTCGGAGGAGACACCATGGAAGAGGCCCCGTCGTTCCACTGACAATGCCCAGCTGACCTGGCCCGGACAGGCCGTCCTTATTAAACCTAAATCATTTGCGTCGACCACGACTGCTATAACTCACGGACGTCTCGGTGAAATATGACCGGCGTTCAAATTATTATTGTGCCTCGGAACTCTTTCTGCCTTCGCGCCAGCCGCGTCCACCAACCCTTTTTCTTCGTCTTCGCGCTCTTAGCTCGCCGGTCATCCGCTCCGTCTGATCTCTCTGCGCCGCGTCATCTCGACGTTTCGCAGCCAGGAACGATTCCGTAACGCGGCTATGATTTACTGCGAGTGTCGGGATTTAACTTCGGGAATTTTAAGGCACTCGGTCGCAGCTAGGTCTGCTTTCCTTCTCCATCTTTTTTTTTTTATCCCTGGTGGGCTCGGGCCTCGGTTCAGCCCGTAGAATCTCATCCGTCTTCCAGGAAATTTGTTTCCACCTTACACTGATCCTCGGTCTCTTCTCGAGAACTTTCAGACGGGGCTTGCTTCGAGTTTCAAGCTCGTTGCTTTCACGGGACGATAGGACGTTCCTTTTGCGGCGATAATTAAATAGGTGCTTAGGTATGCACGCGAACGTGAATTCCATTGCTAATAAAACGATGGAAAGTTTCGATTCCCGCCGGAAGATTCGCGGTTCGATAGGTATCCCTATTGTTTCGCGGCAATGTTAAATGTTGAAAACAAATCGGCTAGAAACTAGCAGAGACAACGTGTGTCCCGCGACCGTTTTGTAAGGACCCGATACAACGCACGGGTAATTAAATATCGTTACCTGATTACCCTGCTCGATTGTTGATTGCAATATTCAATGAACCGTTAAATGATATTATCGTCGGCCGCGAATCATTTCGACCGTTACGCCGTTTGACCTTTCTATAATGCACGGATACATACCTCGTTACCATTATTCAATTAGGCGATATTAGCGTCGTTCCGTGCGTCGTGGCGATTATTCCCTTCGATATTCAACGACTCGTTTATAAAATTCTTTTCATCGCGGTTCCCTCGCTGGTTAACGCACACCGATACCCGTGACGCGAACGAAGAACTATTAATAATTATTCATGTTATGTAAATGGGGAACGGCCGCGATGGGATCCTGTACGGAGTGCTTCTTTTAACGTGACCAGCCGAAATATGCCTGTTGTTCTCGACGATACAGAAAAGTGTCTAAAAAGATAGGGTTTCTTTCAAAAAGATAAAAGTTACCATGGGCTTGAAATTTTATCTGAGGTTTATATTTCGAATGCTCTAGTGCTCCACGAAAGGACAGTCACAGTTAGAAGAAGTACTTTTCTGTTAAAATCGCGAAGAGTGCCTGTAAATTGCACGAGACACCGTACCTACAGTTTGCGAACTGTCATTTTGTTTAAATCATCTCTATTTTTCTTATGAAACCGCCGCGAACAACGCCGCGCATTTTTCCACGTGGAATCATTAATTTGCCCGCGATACCACCGGTTACGGGACACCCCGCGCATATTTCCCTTTCCATAAAGTTAATTCGCCGTTGTAAATTATGACGATCGTCGTGTAGGCTGTCGCGCGTATCTCGTCGGACAAATGCTCGGTCCAGGGCCGAGCTTAATATCGAGAGATCGCGGAACACGGGGCGGCGTAATGTTGCGCTCCGCGGCAAATGGCCGATTGGAATCGTTAAGAGCCGCGTACATCTTATTTATTAGCGGTGTAAGCGTGTCGAGCGCGCCTTACAAGGCATGGATATACGAATATACGAGGCGAAGCGCGATTTGATGAATAGCCCCTGCTTACGTATTCACTTAGGGCCCAATAATGGCTTTATAAAACACGGCCGAATGCTCGGCCGACTCGTAACCATTCGTCTTCCACGGTGACCCTAATAGCTAATTGGAATGAGAAAAAGGTTAAGGCGATGTCGCGGGGGCCGCGTTTTGATTGGCCCGCGGCACGGTAATGGAACGCGATTAATATAGAGGGCGTCAAACGTCGATCGGCCAGCGAACAAAGAATCATCGTCGGTTAATAACGACGCGATCTAATATGCGCGCATCCCGCCAGAATTAAATCGATGTGTTTAACGATTCAATATTTGGTTTATATGCCCGCCCTGTCCGTCCGTCGTGTGATCGTCACGTTACAACGTTTTAATTACCTTTCGATCAATAATACCAGCGTGCGACTTGAAATGAGCAAACCGTACCGTAGCTGGTGTTTTATTAAAAATGCTCCGGGATTAAATGAACAATGATAGATACCGATCGCACACGATTATATTAAGTTGCGACCGACGTGAGCACGTTTCGATTGTTTGCTGCTTCGTCGATTCACGGAATATTTACTGAAACATGAAATTAATGGGGTAGAGGGTGGTCGGACTTGCTCATTAGCGAACGTCGTAGAAGAATTCTGTGGTGCACTAGCAATAAGTGTCCCCTGGTCTTTTATGGGAAAAAGGACGTTTCTAGATACACAAGAATTCCTTTATGTCACGGGGGTCGTTATGTAATTATACGTGCATTCGTTTCCGCAGAATGGGAACGTCGGTGTCGGCGGGAAGGGAGAGAAAGAGAGAGAGAGACAGAGGAGGGAGAGAGCAAGTCAGACCGCGTCAGGCATAGGTGAAACCTGGCGAAGCCTTGATTACTCGGAATTAGATTCCCAATGAGTTTAATTTCCAGAAAGGCTCTCTCACAATTGGTGTCCTCGCGCGCCAGTTGGCGGTGCTCGGCGAAAACCCTGGTACACTTTTAACAGACAAAGTACAGACGGGAACACGGCTCATCTCGTCAAGAGTAGGTATATTTAAAAGTAATTGCCACAAAGCAGCGTGTTTGTTGGTTTCTCTTTTGCCCGAGCAACTTCGCCTGGTTGTTTCGCCGCGGCTACACGAACGTAGCATTAATCACGGGATTAACGATTAACGAGAGCACGTGGAACGCAGAGAAACAAGTTCTGAATAACTTGATGTACCAAAGCTGAACGCACGCATCGGTGTGAGTAAAAAAATTACTAAAGCATTACATGCGATGAAAAAATTATTTTTATTTACTATAGCTAGTAAAGGAAATTAAGAGAAATTTTACATCAAATGAAGGGTGAGGGGAAAAATTGGGAATGTCCATTTTTCGTGATTTTGCGATTTACAGCATATTTTGTAGACGGAAACTGGGACTATATAACTGTCGAATCACAGTAGGTTATAAAGTTCAAATACGTTAAAGATTTGGTATTTATACTGGTTAAAAACAGAAAATGTGCACTCTGCATTGAAACAAAATATGGAATCTCCCCACTCTTTACCTAAGAATTTCTTATTTTACCTTCTGTCGTTAAGGTAAAATAAGAAATTATTTAAGAAGAAAATTATATAAGAAAATTAAATGCATTGAACCATGTTTCTTTACTGACGGACTAAAGTACCCAACCTCAACTTTCTTGATAAAGCTGTTTTCTGACAGTCCCCGTGTTCCCCCTTACTCTTCAAATAATATTCCTCAAAGTGACGAACAATGCAGGCCCAATATTCTATTCTTGAAATATATTCAGAGACTTGAACATGATTATCACCAATAAATAAGACGTCTCATTACTTGGACTATTGAATTCCGAAGCTAAATCTCCGCGATCCTAGTAGCCAGGGCAATATATTACTCCTACCCAGAACATTGTATGATTTATTTATCTCCCATCCCGTATGACCCATCCTATTTAAGGCTAGTTAAAATGACAATACTAACGCGATCAAGGAGCCATAATTCCGGAATATATATTTCAAACGCCGCCGTAGCTATTTACGTCCAGACCGCCGCTACCTTGACCACAAGGGTAAAAGGGATTAGTCGACTACTCGTTATATATCACGGGTTTAGACCACAGACTGCCCAGTCAGGTAAAGTATCTACAGGGTATAAACATTCCTACCTGTCGGCCGTTCCAAATTATGGCAAAGGCGAGCGTGACGAGAAAGGCGCTTTCCAAGGTGTCCCGGTGATCATAGCGCGCGTCACAGCTCATGGAATCGGAATTTCTCGTTCCCACGTCGCGGCGGTTGACTAATAACCGGGGTCTCGAGATTTCACTTATACTTCCTTAAGTGGAAATCACAATCTGTCACTTCACGTCCAGCATTCGCGCGAAGTATACCGGGCGGCAACCGGAACCACTGTTTGAAATCGATTTGTCGAAAGTTCGCGCAACGGGGCAACACACCGCCACACTTTCCAATCGTAGTAGACGCGAAAAACCCGCGGGTATGCAATAATTTGTCGGAGAGGAACGCGTTAACCGGATCCAACTGCAAATTGCTTTCGCGCCAGATAACACCTCTCCAACCGTTCCAGGCCGAATTATTTCCTTATTAGCATTCAAGGATCGATCCAATCTTTGGTTCCCCGATACACGAGGCAAATTTCCAACTCACTCTCGGGCCTGTCCACCCGGGCGCACAAAAGATCGTTAAAGAGATAAACCGCAGGGCGTTCGAATCGCCAAGGAAATCTCGTCCTTTCTCTCGGCTGCTCGTATTTTCCACCGGTGGAAAGGGTCCGCTTGTCCAAACTGCGGGACGTGGAAATGTAATTGTACCCTTGCTTGGAAAGACTTCCAGGACACCCAGGATTCGGCGGGCGGGTTGACGTAAGGGGGTAACTACGTGTCCGGGACGACTGTTTCCTCGGGAATACAATGGGCGTAATGGGCGGTTGCTGCGGGCAGACGTTTCGGTCACATCTCCAGACGGATGTAAGGAGCTGGTTCCGGGGACCCAGGGGCTCTGGGAGGTCCACGGGACGGGCTCCTTCGACGTCACGCCGTTTACGGGCTCAATACATCATTCTTTTCACAATTTGTCCGAAAGCCGTGAAAGCTGTAGGTTTTCTCGGCTACCCGGTCCCGGGGATACGCTCGTCTCCGGCAAACGTGGCCTCTGACGCAACGGAAGTGTCAGCTACTTGTCCCCGACAGTTAAGTCTTCCAGCGCCGTAGATTTTCCTCGGTTGACCCGTCCAATTGAACTTCCAGCGGCCACCGTACCGTGGCTTCTGATCCACCCACCGGCCCTCTCAAGCCCCCGATCGAACGGCAGATGAAACGCGGGAAATTTGTAGGAACCAGGATGTTACGCCGTCTACCTCGATTCAAAGGATGTTTATTTTCGCTGATACTCGTGCGACGGGAACGTAGAGCCGTAGAAGGGAAATGTTGAATGGGGAGGATTCTCGTTCTAAGCAAACGTATCGCGCCCCTACGAAGTTCAGTCCTACTTGGATCGCGCATTCTCCATTGTACACACTTAGGAACAATGGCAGGGCATCTGCGGCGTAAAATATGAGGATGCCCGCAATTAACGTCACGCGAATTATGCTTCATCCCTCCAAATGAGCGATTTATGATGTACGATGCCGTAGCTGAAATCCGGTAGCCAATAATGGGACGCGAATCTCTTCATCCCCCTCGTTAAGCGTCGTTCGCACATAGCGGGAATATCTGGGTAAACAAATAAAAGCGGCGCGCCCCGTGGGAACCGAAATTGGCCCCGGACCCTTGACAACACCTTCATCAACCAGCAATCGCGGCGAACCTTATTACGGCAGCCTCTGGCGTCCATCAGTCGTACGGCAAATATTCCGCTGGAAATCTTTCGGCGTTCGCCGGCCGCTCGAAGATTAAACTAAAATAAATAGAGAACGGTCACGTACCGATCGATGGGCTAGGTAGGCGCGCGTAATCCCGAAGTATAAATTAATCTCGAAAGGTCGAGGATTAATTTTCAATTCAGGATTACCGTCAAGCATCCGTCCCCGAAACTCTCTGTTCTACCCTTCGCCCGTCCACCCACCCTTCACCCCCCCCCCCCCCCCCACCACGTTTTTCGCTGGTGACGAAGGGCTGGCTGCGTCTGGGTGGGTGTACCATAACAAGGAGGGGGGTTCAAGGGTGGATCGCGGATGATAGAGAACCAGAAGGGGGGTTGTATATCGCGTGTCGGATCGAGGCTCATTGTCTTCCTGTCAGGACCGCGCAAATATTGCCACCATCTCCAGCGAACGCGGCCATTCCGTATATATCTATGCAAACAGCGTGCACGCGTGTGTACGTGCGCGTATTAAGGGATGGTAGGCGCCGCATGTCCGCGAATGTTGGTGAATACGGCGAGGTGCTACGTACAGTAGGTAAGTGGAGGGTTGGTATTTCTGACAAAGCTTTCCACGATCGTCACTCCTTTGACACGAGTGCCGGGGCTCGTGCAAGGGATGACAAATCCCGCGCGAGGGATTTCCACGATAACCAGCCGCGCTGGCTTGATGGAAACTCGATTCCGTCTGGATATTCTGGGTCGCGGATACGCGGGGGCATAGGCGGGTGCTAAAAAATTCTTAGCCAGATCCAGTATGTTCGGCAAGGGACCTTTGTCTAGTGGATTGTCGGGGCGACAGGCAGCGGGGACGTGAAATTTAACGCGACAAGTCTCGCTCGGCGAGGTTGGTGTTCTTCGGATCGGTAACCTCCCCCAGGAGATTGGTAAGCTATGGAATTTCGGAAAATTCGTCAATCACTGCGGAGTCCTTCCTTTGATGCAGCCTTTTAACTTTTAACACGTGTCGTGTCAATCATGTACACTGTATGTCGTACAGTCTCATTGGAAAATAAGTTGACACTCTTTAAAATCGCATAACCCTTTAAAATTGGTCCAATCGTCTTGAGTTTTTTTTTTAGAAGCTAGCGGAATTAGTTTCCTAGGTGACGTGTTTTGAAAAAAAAATGCACTTGTTCTGAATAGCAAAAAAAAATAGTAAAGGTCGTTTTTTAAACTTTCTTGTGTATAATAAATAATGTAGTATATTATTGTTAAATATAATGGTATATTTTAAAAAGACGAACCCCTTTTGAGAAACATCAAGAGAGAGTGATATCTTTTAATATGTAATTGTTCACCTTTCATGTGACCTCCGTCACGTGTGATATCGCAGTCTTGCCATGTACCCTTTTCCTATTCCGTTATTTTTATTTCCTTTCAGATGAAATTCCCCTCTGACGGCAGAGCTCTAATTATTTTGAAGCGCAGGGCGCCACCACGTCGACCTGTCCTAATGCATAATGTATAGACGGTTTTCCAGAGACACTTCCGTAGCATGAATGCGCGGTCTCTCCTGTATTAACAAAGGCGTCGTGAACGGTTTAACGATGTTCGTCTCGTGGAAGTTTCTATTAACCTTATGCCACGACAGCGTCGCTGGAAAACGTCGGAATGCTACAAAGAGCATCCTATCGTGCCATCTGGCCCATCCTGGCGAGCATGAATTAACCCTGAGGAACCATACCACCT
Source organism: Andrena bicolor (assembly GCA_960531205.1). Lineage (NCBI taxonomy): Eukaryota > Metazoa > Arthropoda > Insecta > Hymenoptera > Andrenidae > Andrena > Andrena bicolor. Next base: position 32,632,740 of record OY482666.1, on the reverse strand, counting down.
ATTCGGCTCAGGTATAAGACCGAGAGCGTGGATTTTTGTTACGAGGGTGGTCTCCCACCTGAGCGTCGTGTTTCCTTGCTAAAACAGAGAAAACCGATGGAAATCTTTAAACGTGGGCAAACAAACTTGTCCTGTCGAGCCATTTCAAGGAATGGACATTTTTAAAAACATAACGCTTGCACTCCAGCGATTCACAGTGAAGATAATCCTGACGCCCCGCCAATTCAAAGTTTCAAACTACTCCGAGGGAGTTCTGTTGCAAATCTAAGTCAATTGCATATTTTTTTTATCTATCACTGTGAATACTATACGTCGAACTACCTTCTTACTTTATCCTGTATAATCCGAGACAAGTAATCGCCTTGGAGGACATTTAAGATCGATGGACAAACCATTTTTTAAGCATCTACGAGAGACGAGCAATCTCCTTTTTCCCCGCAAAAGAACCATCGCGTTTTAATAGCAATTTTACAAGCAGCTTAAAGTACAAGGATATATAACGATGTTCTGTTTCAATCTCCTCCGAGATACGGTAAACGAGCCGGATATTAATTCGCGCTACTATTTAAACGCTATGAGAGAACGAAGTGGCTGTAGAGAAGCTAGTCGTACATTTCCATGGCTAATTAAAACAATCTTCTCTTCGTCGATATCTAAATATTACTCATTTATACCTCAATTACGCTAGAACCATGGCAGCCAGGATTTCCCAGGGCCCGCTGCAATCTTAGCGTCCGACCAACCGACCGAACGCGATCTCCCGTTTTTCCGCTTCATTTTGGAGCCGGGCAGTCCGAGGTAAATGAGCCAGACGATAGTGCCGAAATTGAAAGATCAAAGGATTACCATTATTACCTTGTTCCTACGGTAACCTCGGTCGTGCTCCCTGTTTTTCACCTTCGTATTACAGAGGTAGAACCTGCAACGCAAGCGTTTCACACGGGCCTCTGTTCCTTACGAGGGATAAGACCGTTATCAGGGCGAACATTTTTGTGGCTCGCGACTGTTACCCGGGACATTTTCACTTTGCAAAGTAGCGGTGGCTCTAACGTCAAATTTCCTAAAAATCCAGAACTGCAGATTCATTTCATTAATTATTATTCTCGTAGGTCATTAATATCATGCTACGTTAATTGTAGTTTGAAATATCGTGGTCACCAGAACCGTGGCTCTGAACGTTTCCATTAATTTTCTGTGGCAAGACACTTGCGTTTGCAGTGGGCTACTGTGTTTTAAGGAGCCTGCCTACCTGTGGAGTCTGAATTTATTTAAAAAACTCCAAGTTTTTAAAAAAAATGCCCAAAATACATGTATTCTTGGGCCTCACAGGTTGGCAGGACCCATTAACAGTGAGCGCTTCTTTCTTACTAGACGAGACACTGCCAAACCTGTTCCCCACTCGTTTTACATTCCTAGGAGAATGAGTCATTATGTAATGACGAATAAAAAATAAACTGTAGAAGATGTTTGAATGACAGTCGCGGCCCACAAGATTGTCGTGTCTGAAAAGACTCTAGCGCGAGTTGCAGAGTATCGATCGGCCAAGTAGACTCGATAACCGATTCGATGCTCGAGGTACATACGTATATGCGCGTTGCATGCCGCAGAACAAAGCGCGAGCCGATAATCTATGAAAGGCGAGCACCGCAGCGAGGAACAGCGGGTTAAGCAACTGCTGGTATCTTTATCATCGGAACACAATTTCATTACAATGCGGCCGTGGCGCTTACGAGTCCCAGGAGCGAGCAAACCGTGTGCGGTTTAATTAATCGTTCGTAAGCACAGCTTCCATCCTCGGCGTTAATTATAGGCGGGGAAGCCGCGCGCAAACTGTGCAACCCGCTTTTCGGTATAAATCGAAACCAGCGGAAGGTCGCGATCGAAGCGTTTTTAATTCCAACGTTCCACAGCGTGGGGAGAGTACGGCGGAAAAGGGTTGGAAAATAAAAGCAAGAGGCACGTTTGTTGCGCGTTACGAATGCAGCTCTCATGCCCGGAATTCCGCGAATTAGTCCGGAAATAATGTTGAACGGGTGAACTGGCGGTGCTCCAGCCATGGGTGAAACATTCTCGAACGTCGTCGCATTTTTATCTTATAACGGGAAAAACGTTTCCGGGCCGCGGGAACGCTGGAGATCGCGGACGCTCGCGAAATAAATTATGAAAATGGATAGGCCCCGTAGGGCGTTATCGCGTGCCGCGCCGCGGGGTCGATTATGAAAACAACGCCGGCTAATTGTTCGCCGAACCAGCGCGACGAAAGGAGCCCCCGTTATCCGAGATCTTCATTACGACACGCCAACTGGTTTTAGCCCCGGTGGATCGTCGAACGGGCGCCGTCATTTAAACGCAACGATACGAAAGCTAGCCGTTCGCGTGGCGAAGAAAAATGCACGAACAGGTGCGAAATACGGGACTGACAACGTGTATGCTGCGTCATAACTCTCACTGGCAAGAGTAATGCCCGCGTCGCTCATAAAGAACGGCAGGCTTTGTCAGTATCGAGCTACTCGTCGTTTCATCGCCGCTCCTCCCCCGCTCGCGCGCCCGCGCGTGCATGCCTACCCGCGGGCAAAAAAGGAGCGAGCTGTACTAGATGGCCTGAAACGGTGCAACCTATATTTTATCGTTCGCCCTTGCCGCGCAGGGCCATTGTGGGCCATCTTACGCGGACCTTCGCCATAGTTCAGCCGATGACATTTCAATAAACCCGTTAGGGAATAAGGTCAACCTGGAAGCTGGCCGCCGCGCCGCGGTCTATGGGGTCTACCCTCGGACAAAGCACCGGTTTCCACTGTGTTTCGTGTTTAAGGTTACTGTGTGCAGGTTCATAGGACAATTGGCTCCCTCTTGTTTGTGTTTAATTAGAATCGTCGATTTAACGCGCACACCGCTTTATCCAAACATCGACGACGTTGTTTAAGTTCCATTGGAACGTTTAAAACGTGGAAGAACGCGTGTCTCTGAAAACAGGCACAAAGGGTTGCGTGCTTTACGTACCTAATTAGATAATTACCCAGTTTGTTTTGGAATATTTCATTCGCCTATAGAAAGTATAAATATATTACAGTTTAGTAAGGTAGATGCTAGAATTTATTTACGGATTTTTTACGTTCGACAAACAACGTCGCTACGAGTTTTAGGGGGACTGTAGTTTACGCAACGCTAAAATAGACCACTTTTTGGGAAGTTTCTTCGGGAGAAATTATGAATCACATCATTTTGAACCTTTTCATGGCTTTATATTTAACATCTGACGATACAAAAAAAATTGTGTTAAAACTATGTATTGTATTTATAACATACATTTTTTTCCGTATCTTCAAATGTTAATTATAAAGTCATAAAAAGGATCAAAATGATTTGCTTCATAATTTTTTCAGAAAAAATTCCCCAAATTTTCCTGTTTTAGCGTTGCGTAAAGTATAAGCCCCCTCCCCTTAAGTCATCTGTGAGCCCATACCGTGAAGGACCCAGTTCCTGATCACTTAAGATGAAAAGGGAGCAGTTTCTGATCAACCTAAAACATTTTACTATGAGCTATCAAATGTTTGCGTATAAATTTAAAAATACTTCATAATTTTTTAGACTAAATTTGTATCGTGATAAACTTATTATTTGGTATTTAAATACTAAACTTATCAGGAATTGTGTTTTGATCAGGAACTGGGTCCTTGACGGTACGCACGATTCACTTGAATCTTTAATTCTACTCTTCTCTTAATGACATCTACTACTGGTCCATCCACGGTATCATCGAGAAGCTATCAAGAAGAATGTCGAAAGAAGCTTCGGTCTCGAATACCGCGCATCACTGGTCATAGTATGCAGGCTCACTGCACAATTGGGTCTTTCTTGTTTGACTTTAATTAAAATCGCCGATCCAAGATCCGGCCGGTAATTAAAGACGTTCCTTGCCGGAAATATTATCTTTCTAAAAATTGTACGACCCTCCGAGGGACGCGGGATTAAGCTTCTCTGCCGAGCAGTGAATCAGCTCTTTTTCGGGCAACGAGACGAACGGCTCTAAGCAGGGCCGAGTCCGATGAAAGCGGTGACATTTCAACAAACTTGTTAGGGAATAAGGTCACTCTGGTCCGACGAGGAACTTCAATTGAAATGCCGGCCCGTAATCGCGCGCCACAGAATATTGTGCCGCGTCGAGAGGGAACGATTCGAGGAAAACGGGATGAATTCTGCATTCTTAGTAATGCATGTTACGATCGTTACGAGCCTTAAATTGCTCGGCGTTGCTACCAACATTTACCTTTTTTGCCCACACGGGCAACGCTGCAGTAAAATGCCACTATCGGTCGAACAATTGAAATTTTAATACTTTAATTCACACTCTGCAGAATGAAAATCCTCAGTTGAATACGTTAAAACGAGGCGAGCGCATGATACACGTAGGAACGATTCCAAATGTAGATATTAATTTCCATCAGAGAAGCTCAGCTTTAGCCGTTAATATTACTCGTAACTGGCCCATTAAAGTCTTAGCAGGGGTCTCTGTAATTACCAAGATTGCTATTCGAGGTACAGAGTTTATATTTTGGTAGGTATTTCGCATCATGTGTTAACGGTCATCCATGTTTATTACGACGATTAATTTTCAACGATCTCTTTCGAAGTAATACGCCGTGTTTAGTAAAGAAAAGACTTGGAAAGCTTCAAAGTAACAGATCTTCGTGAAATCTCTTCAACAGCTCTTTGCTGTAACGAATCCAGAAGAATCTGAAGAAGAGAGATCAGGACAATGGCGGCTGCGGGGGTTGAAAATTAATAAAAACCCCTGCACGGTGTTTTTATGACAAGGATGGTACGGTCGGCTGCTCTCACCAATTAGTCAAGGTCGAGGGGGAGGAAAAGGAAGCGGAAAGCAACGGATCCGAGGCTGGGTGCCCGTTTTTCCCTCCGTGGCCACGGAGGAGTCACGCGCAGATATGGTTTTCACGTGTCAGCACGCGGGGACGGGCCAGAAGGTTACACGAAGAAAAGTTTTCAGACCACCTATGGCGACGGAGCTGCGGGTGGGATCCGCGAAGGCAATTCCACCGGTATTGTGCGTAAATACTGAATCATTGGCGATCATAAAGGCGATTCCAGCGCGGTATTTAACGGCTTTTAAGGCGGCTCAGAGGGCCTCCAGGCAAGCTCAAGAACACCGACAGCCTCTCCTTCTCGACGTCGTTTTTCATTTTCCACCTTTTCACATCGATTTCCGCGGCACAATGAAGTTTCACTGGGGACCGTTGTGCAGCCTGCTGCGACTACGAAGAGAGAGCGAGAGAGAAAAACAGACGTTTACGTGAGAATCGGAACGAGACGGAGCACCGTGATTCTTTGGAAAATTGATATGTGACGGTCTCCAGTGTACTCTCGTCCTAGTAAAAATTCATATAGCGAGAGGCGATAAAACGGAAACTAGTTTATAGCGTTTAATGCCTGAATTAATTATCATTTAACGTGGAGACAGATCCCATGGCACGTACCCCAACACCTTAATTATTCAACGGCCCCGATAGTGCGTTAAAACTTGTTACATTGAACGGGAGCCACCGCAACGGCGCTGGAGGGTCGTACCAGCGTAGGTAGGTACACGACGGAACAAGGAAGCGAATTTAGCGAATAAGGAAGACAGTGTAGAAAATTCCAGCGGTTTGCACGGTGGACCTTGATTGCCAGGCTTCGCTTGTCTTCTAGGTATTTAGCCAATTTTGAGTTACGTTCGCGTCAACCGCACAAAAAATTTCGAAATCATCTACATAATTGGTAACGACTAATTTAATTTTGGCCTGTGCCTTAAGCTTCATTACCGCGGTGTTAAAACACCAACGACCACGTGATCGCTGTCAGGAGAATCCGTGAAGCCAACATATTTTACACTCGGCGGGTAGAGTTACGAGAAATTAATTCGCCAGTAACAGGGTGCATAAACCTTGTTGATCCCGTGCTTAGGAGAACAGCCTTTTGCTTTGAAACAATATGATAGAACGTTGGCCCCTGCACCCAAGCAAAACATCAATTAGATTGCTGGATTAAAACGACTGGTAGGTGGAATATTCAATCTGCGGCTCGTCCGTATTCCCACAGTTTAATCTAATCTTCCATTTGTCAAATATTAACCAGGGAATATACTCTCCGCGGGTTTGAGAAGCGTTGTCCACGCTTGCCATTTTAAATAAGCACAAGGTGGTCCGTGTAACCGTCATCTTATTGCAATTTCCTGTTGGCTCCGGCATGACAATTTGGATATCTGACGTGGCACGCAGACTTCCATGGCAACGCGGATCGACGCATAACTCTCCGGCAGCTAACAGGGTTCCGCCTTCGCGGGCGAAATTCACGGAGGGTTCGGGGGGTGGCGCGAAACGACAGCAGAATTTCCGTGGAATTTGGCGACGATCGACGCGCGTCGACGTACGTCGAACGGTGACGTTTACCAGCGACGATTCGGTATTCCCCCGGTTCCCGATGACGTATGCATGAAATTGCGGGCTAGTTTATCGGCCGAAGCCGCCGATGCAAATTGTGACGACGCTGTGTATTGCACGCGCTCGTAACTCGGCCACTTGCTCGAGTCCACCAAACGGGGAACTAAATTTACGGGCATTGACGGGCATCAAGGAATCCTCTCCAGAGAGTGTTTAGGTATCTGAAATTTCATTACTTAAATGGACTATCGTTAACTTCGTCGAGGTTAACTTCTGGTGAATGTTGACTGAGCGAGTTCTCGTTGATACCGGGCTACTGTTGCACTATGCAACTATCACGGACAATCGTTGCATCCTTAGGTAGGTATGTATCAATTTATTACGAGCCATTGCAAATTTATTGCACGAAGGTTACACATGACTATCGCGAGGGTTTGGAGAAAGGATCGTCAGAAATTAGCGACCTGACTTAGTGATGTAGATAATACTTATCGATATATATTTTTTCGTTCAATATCGAATATCGATACATGAAATATATTATTCAAAAAGTATTGATAATGATCGATAAGAAGATGGTATAAATTTACTAATTAAAAAGTAAGCTACATATATGCAAGAGACTATGATTTTGGATTAAAAAAAATTTCCAATAAAAGTTTTTGTGTAGTATTAGGAAATTATTTTATTTCAATTCAGATTCAAAGTATTAAAATGAAAACAAGTAGGTAATTTACTTTTCAAATCATATTTGTGAAGGAAACTATTTAGAATTTATATTTGTATAATTAAGAAACGTCATGAGCATCATTCGATATACAAACGCCCTAATCGCTCGCGCCCACGACCGTAAGATTTTTCCGTTTTTGTAATAAAATGAATATCATAAACAATATGTTCCTGTTTTCGAGTCGCAATTTATAATTAAAAACCTGTGTTCTTCCGATAATGGCTCTTTCACAGATTTCTCTTTCATATTTCAAGAGATTTTCATAAATTTTTTAATGTTAACCACGGGCGTTGCGGGCGCAAATTAAATTCGCCCATAAAAGTATGAAAAACAAATACTGAATTTTACTTACACGTAGTAACTCGAAAATTATCTGCTTGAATTGGCGTGAACCGAAGAAGGTGCAGTAAAATTTTTCCATATTTTGACCAAAAGTATCGACACCTGCAATTATTAGTGTCTGAAATATCGATAAAAAAATATTGATATTTCTACAGACAAATATCGATATATAATACAGTTATCGATAAAAATCGGGCATCACTAGCCTGAATAACTTGTGCTTTCCTTCACCTTTACTTATACCTCTGAAAAACTGATTCACGAGATGCGTGTTTTGTTTATTAGCAGTATCGCGCATTCTAAATTGTAGCCATACAATTTTGCTCGACTTTAATTGGGCTACGAAGGGAATTGCTGAACGTCGTAGGAAGGTGGAAATTTGTCGGCAGCATGAAGATATCTCGGTTTCGGTTGGCGTACGTGGCGAAGGATTTCGTGCAACGCGAACCCCGTGTTTTCTAAGGCTGACGCCTACCTTACGGTCTCCCTGTGCTCGCAACGATCAGAGCTGTCTCACCGCGGGGGATCACGTAACGCCGCAGGTGTGCCAAACATTTTTCAGGAAACGTGAGCGGGCCGGCGAGCCAAAATTATACGAAATCTCCAGCGGCGAGGGACGTCCCTTCTGTAAATTCCGACCTCCTCTTTCGCGTCACCCTCTTAAACTCTCCTGGAAGTCCTGCGGACACGTCCTTATTACGCGACGACCGAAACTTACGTCTTTATGCCGGGCGACAAGCCTTGAATACATCTCACGAAACAAGTTTCTAATTAAGGGAAATACATCACAGTGTCTGTCACTGGCTTTCCTTTACAGAAACATCGAATGGAATTGACTTCGAGCATAAATAAACAGCTCACTTTTAAGAAATGTAGAATCCAACAAATATAAAATCTACTCGACTGTGATTTCTCGGATTTCCAATTATCGCGTATTTTGCAAACCGTTTTTCTCCGCGTCAGGAAAGAGCTTTTACAAACGCGAAAGCAACTGAAGATTAATAAGAGCGGGAATTTATATGGAACAGTTTGCACTGGCTCGATGAAACACAGAAATCGTTGAAAATTTTTGCTCGAATTATTACTAACGTCGGAATCTTTTACGAATATTTTTCCGCAATGCTGTACGTTAAATGAAATTTCACGGGCCGTCGCGTGGCCGCATAAAATCAACCAGACATTCGACGTAATCTCGCGCCGATGTAATTTCGCAACTGCATTAACGTTACTTTCGATTTATTTGCAAAATCGTTATTCATAAAAACGTGTGCGCTCGGCCGTACATTTCCTCCAACGATCCACGGGCGAGACTGGTGGAGGGAAGGGGGGAGGTAACTGTGATTTCGGTGTGATTCAATTTCCATAAATACTAGTCGCAGGGTTCATTTTTAATCCTCTGATTTGCGATCGGTCGTAAATACAATTACCGCGGCTGGTGAAACGACGAATCCGCGTCGACGATTATTGACTGGCCGGTCATCCATACCCGTCGAAATGAAATTTCCAGAGGACAGCCAGCGATACGCGCGGATCAACCAATCTATCCGTGGCGATATCGTCTCATTGCCAGTCGAATCGATCCGTCGAAGATCGCCCGACCGTGCAGGTGTTCGAAAGGTTTTTCTGCTTCGTGATACCTGATCGCCACGTGAGTCGAAATTACACGAAATCTCCAACAGAGTCTCTCATAGAAAACCCTGGTGATACCCACCTCCTCTCCCACGTTCCGTCCTCCTCTTCCTCTTTCTAATTCCTTCCAAGGGGTCTCGGCTAGTGAGCATCGGTTTGGAGCAGCGTTGCACGAATCGGTACAATACAGCACGCGGGATATATCCTTACAGGCAGCGTTTGGTTCCAAATATTTTTGTAATAATGTCCACCGAATGGGAGGGTCCGCGGTGACAGCGACAACAACGGGATATGTCTCAATGTTTTGGCCCGCTCCTTCAGCTGTCCCCATTGTCGAAGGAAATTGACAATGGCACGGTTCAAATGACGTTCTCCTGCCGTGGGCACACTCTGTATACCTGCAAACAAGAGGGAGAAAGAGAAAGGATCCCACACACCATGGAGGTCCCCCATTCCGAAGCGATCACCGGCCGCTTTTAGCGACACTTAAGATCGGTCGGTGGCTTCAGTTTGCTCTTTTGTGGCACGGTTTTTGGAAATACGCGCCACCGACGCTCTTGCCAGCCACGAGGATCGAGGGAAGATGGATACCTTCCTGGACACCGGGACAATGCCACCGCGGTCGTTCTGCTCGACGAACTTTTAATAGATTTGTTGTTGCTCGGTCGCGAGCACCGGAAAATGAAGGGCTTGAAAGGAAAACGTGGCCACTTCTCCATACTTCGAGCTTTGATTCTATTATTGGAAGAGCAGAGTTAAATTGTTACTAATATTCGTAGGAACGTTCTATTTCGCGTTGATCGTAGCAATCTACAATTCTCATAACTCTTCAATCAATTTAGTTATTCTCTTCTTTATCATACAGTGACTCGTGAAAGTATTCGAACACTCTTTAAAACAGTATAATTTTTTTTTAAAATTGGTCCAACGACTTCAGGTTGTTTAGAAACTAGATGGATTAGTTCTCAAGAAAACTCAAGTCGCTTGGACCAATTTTAAAAAAGTTATTCTGTATTAAAGGGTGTTTGAATACTTTCGGAAGCCACTGTATTTTTTAACAGTATTCGAAATCTAGAACTTAAACTTCTGCGAGTTAAAACGCTCAGGGCCTACCAACATTTCGTCTAAAACAGTTGAATTTTGAATGACATTGTTGCTTTAAACTCTGTTTATACAGCTATAAAATTTTTAAATCATTACCTATGCATTAATAAAGAATTGCTTCATTCTTTAGCTGCATAATTAGACAACTCGTGAAGTACACATTAGAAATTTTTAAAAGGGGAAAATGAATGCATCCACAATGATGATCTTTTTGTTACAGATTTGATATTAATTGTTTACGTGAAAATGGAGCCACTCTACCCACTTCTTCGAAGTCTGCCTCTGCAGTTGGCGAATCTTCAAATCATCACTGGCGGAATTTTTAAATTGTTTCTAGTAACTATGAAGTCATTTAATTTTTTCACAGTGAAACGTATAATTAGATTATTTCTCAACTATTTTAAACGTCCTTTCTCGTGAGAAAGGAACAAATGTCATCCCGAAGGTCGACTTTTCGTTCATTCGCCACACCGAGCTTAAGAACCACGCAACGCGCTTCTTTTAATTTTCTAATATTCGGATCGCGTGTAGTATTTTAATAGTACCCGTTGCAAAAGGCGAATAGCCATTCGCGTAAAATGGGAGGTAAATTTCCCCCCGAAAACGCTTGCGAAAGCCAGAAACCCGTAATCATCGAGTGACGAGGTATATTTCCAACGTGTTTCGTGGTGGGTCGTTATTCGTATAGTCATGATTAAACCAGCAAAATATAGTATTCCGTCTAATTGCCTAATTGCACCGTTTAAGGGGACCCATTTAATTTCTTCACTTTGTTGCGCAAATCCCAATCGCCTAATGCTCGGGCGATTCGAAATGAAAGGGTTCACCTTCGCGCACATATATCAATCCCGAGAAATCCTAGCGTCTTCCAGACCCTCCGAAACGCCTAGATGAAATTATATAGCCAGCAGTATTCTCTAAACGATGGAATGTAAATTCTATACCGTTTGCCCGGCAAGCAGGTTGTAGATCGTAATTACACAATAGCCACAGCCCTAACTGACCGTTCAGAAAGGTTCGCCGTCTTCGGGTACGGAAATGCCCGATCAAAATAATTGGAATTGATTCGCGAAACCGTATTTTAACGTCGACGCGAGTCGAGGATCCACGAGTTGTCTCTCCTCTTCAGTTGACTCGACCTCGTCCACTTAATCGTTCGTGGCACACGCGCCTCCTGCGAAAGGAAACGATAACTTTCGCCTTTCGTTGATGCCACGCCGGAAAAGCTGGCAAGAAGCAGAATCGTCTTACTGTTTCTTTTTGCTCAGTTTCCATAAATCTCTCCTCGGCCGCTCAAAGGCGAAGAAGCCCACGGTGCACGCTCGGAATCGAATTTCTTTGCCACGTGGCGGGCATATTTTATTGTCGGTTCCGGGGGGATCTTTAAAAAAAAGAAACAGGAACAGCTGCCGGTCCTATATGGATTATCCTGTTTGTTGTGTGAAGCCAACGAACGGGTGCGGGTCTGTTTGTGTTTGCGTTATACGCCCTCCTTGGAACGTCTTGTAACGTGTTTTTATAATAACGGCACTTTCGTAGAGATTAACTCCAAATTGGATTAGGTTCGCTCTTAATTGGTGGATTTACAGCTGAAACGTTTGCATCGCCGTTGTATCCCATCAGAAATTAAAGAAATACGCGTGCTATTAATTCTTCCTTTATACTGCTCGTGCCTTTAGGGTGTAGCGTGACCCCCAATATCTTAAAAGCTCCGAGCTGCTTCATAAGTTACTCGTTCAGTAATAATATGTCTGCGTTAGGCAGACAGAGCTCCTTCATCCCTAATATCTGCTTCGTTCTTCTAAATTATTAAAGAATACAGTCTCCTAATTGCTCCACGCAAGGTGTACCATCCAACTCACCTTGTTTCATCATTAAGCTTGTCCCATATACGACTAAACCGATATAAACGGACAGCACAGCGAACCGCCGCCGTCTGGCGTATTTATCATCCGCGAGGAGACACAGTTCGCGCGAAACTTTTCCCAGAGTTGCATTTCCGCTGCAAACTTACGTCATCTTCCGTAGTTTCGAAAGTACTTGGACGTATAATTGTATATATCAGCGCGAACAAACAGCGCCGCCGTGAACGGACGTGAACCCGACGGCTTCATTAGTCCGACTGAAATACGCGTAAGACTGTAGACCGACGACGGTGCAAACGAGGATCCCTTGGCGAATGGAAAATAAAGCTTGGCGACCGATGTTTTTACGAGAAACTCGCCATGTCGACGTTTCACCTCGCCTCCTCGCTGCCTTACGCCCGGCGAACACTCACGGTCTCTGGCCACGTTTGCTCAACTCTTTGCAGAACCGACTGCTCGGCTCATCGCCTTACAAAATGAGTTAAGCAAATGTCCCCTTTCGTTTCTGGGGAAATGGGTCTGTCCCTGTAAGTCCGCATAACGACGTTATCGTGCGTTGGTGATGTGCGAGCTATTAACCAGGCCTCTAGTTTCGATAAAGCAGCAGAAGTTGTAACAATATCTTAATATAACTAAACAGTTTTAATAAATAATTAAATGATTTTAAATCCTTCGCCGTCAAATTTTCGTAGCTTTAAGTTGCAAGACACGATTTACGGTTCTTCTTGAATGCAAATCAATATCTTGTTTTCATCTCCACTTCTTTTCAACCCATGGATGGGTTCTTAATCGCCGTAATCAACGGGCATTAGTATTCCGCATTAGGTAGATAACCGCGCCTTCTATCCACGCATTATCTCCAGCTATTAAATCAATCATCTCGAAGATTGGATCGATCGGATCGAGCGTGGGTCACGCCTATAATTACGACACTACGTGACAATTTTGACGATATAGTCCACAAATTCGCTGTCGATTTTCGTCCGAGCGATAATTCGGGCCACATTTTTCGCGACTGCGTCGGGAGAGCGCGATTTATCGGGGCACAATTTTAAGGGAAGGATTTCGCGCGATCGGATTTAGTGCTGGGGAAAATATCGGGGGAACGATAGATATTGAAAATACTATATTACTGAAATTTCTTAATATTAACAAATTATTTGTTCTATTAATATTAATAGATTATTATCCACGTTCGAGTGTGCAATCTGTTTTTCCCTGCTCAACCCTGTTTCAAATATTAACGTGAAATACTTTCCGTATCGCGTAACTCGCACAAAAAAACATCATATTTATTCTGGACTAAATTTATAAAAACCACGGGAGGGGAAGGGCTCGGAGTGAGAAAGCTGTTTTTCCGACCCTCGACAGACGCCACCCTACCCTACTCGACTACCTCGGCTTTGCCGCCGCGAGCAACAACACTCGTCATTTACAAAAGCGACCCTTTAAAATAAATCCACATCGCCTCTCGCAAGAGCCGCTGGGGGCGATTTGCTTGCGCCTGTTTCATCCCCGCTATAATCCGCCGTAGTCCGCCTCGAAGCTTGCTCGCACCCCCAGAACTACGAATTCCTCGCGGCCCTATGATTAACTTCCATTCATCGGTAGTTTATCTGAACCACAAAATCGAAAGGTCAAACGGATCGCGTGCCATCCTATATAGAAGCGTTTACGATCCTTGGATCTAAATGGAAACTAAGTACATGCAGATATAGTTGAACATTGATTGCATCAGGTAAATCATTATTTACTGGATTGTTTAGTTCGTGTGTGTCCGTAATGACTGAAGAGGCCATTAGGCGCCGCATTCATAGCAATTAAATGATGCATACGAATGTAAAATTAACGGGCAATGCATCAGCGACGATAAGTGAAGTTTTAGGAGAATGGGGAGAAAGTTATTGAAACTACTAATTACGCACGCTGCCATAAATTCGATGACCACCGCGCAACTGTGCTCCGAAACAATGATTCCCAATTGTGCGAGCCGATATCGCGAACCCTCCAAGTCGAGATCCGATAATAGGGAGTTCCGGGTCGTGTGACGCGATACCAACAACTTCCGGCTTCTGGAATCGAGTGTCGGGAACCCCCAGGCCGGCACAAAACTCGACACGAGCAACATCTATCTCTCGGCATGTAGAACCCGACGCGTACGAATTTCAGCCGCACTTTGTCGTAGAAACCGACAATTTTCCTCATTTCAGGGTAAACGATCCTAAGGCAGATGTTCGCGTGGCACGTTTAGAACGTGTGGATAGATTTCAGGGCTTAGGAACGAAGCTTTTCGTGCACATCCATCGTGGAAAGTTACGTGCGAGCATGTGTCACAGAGATAAGTCCTTAATTAATCGAATGATTTGTACATTGCTTGTCGATTGAGTCAATTAGTACACACGGATCGGTGATAAAGTTATGCTTTACAAGTAGCGTTAATAGATATGGGACTTTTAATGCTGCAATTCACATCAGATTATACACTTTACTTCTGGGAAGTTCAGTGAAGAAATTCTTGTGCAGAGGAATATCAACGTTCCCACGCGAAACAGGCTTCCATCTTCGTAGTTGTATCAACTGCGCGATGGAAATTGCCGACACAGACGCGCGGAATTCAGGGGGGCGCATATTTCTTAATTAATATGCCCAGCTCCTTGTTCTATCCGACGCCACGCAGAAACCCTCGACGTAACCAACCCTTATTTCGCATTTTCGTCTCATCGCCGGGCGGCGCATCCTCATTTTCGTGCGCGAAAGTACGAAAGTGTTCGGCGAAGGGGAATATGTACCGAGCATAATCGTACGTATTCAAGTTTTCGCGCGAAGAAACGGTCCCCGATACGATCTCGCAGCGCAAAGTTCGTCGGGTTTAATCTCGCGCATTAAGAGCGTACAAGCGCTTAATTAAGCCGGGACGCGTGACATCCCATCTCGCCGTAACGATTTTCCCCTTTCCTTTTGATAAAGCGGGTCATTAGGACGGAAGGGGAATAATCGCAGAAATGGAGAGGATCTTCCACTTTCCTCGGTATCTCATCCCCATTTCATAATAGTTTATGCTGCCCGTTATATTCCCGATTGAAATTCCTTTTCCATAATTAAGGGGTACGTATACAAATCTGTCGCGAAACGTTTAAACAGCCGACGATGACCTCGCGAAAGGAATTATTATCCGCCGGGGAACCGTGATCTCTCGAGAAAGAAGACGGAACTTTTATAATGGGCACAGAATGAACCATCTCGGTGAATGGAAGTTTTTCTTAAGTGAGCGTTTAATTAGACAAATACCGTATACCGGACTAACAGCTAATGCTGCCTTTATTTTCTCCTTGTTTCCGTTCTTATGAAAGAATAGCGCTACCGAGGTAATCTCGCGGACCAACTTCCCCCCATCTTCTCATATTCTAGAACCGCTTGCACAATTTGCTGCCGCGATCTTCGTCTTCTTTTCATATTATCCTTTGAAAATACGTCTCCACTCGGTAGAGATTGTACATTGACCTACTTCTCGTCAGATTTATTTCAGAAGGAGACAGACTCGTTTTAAATCACCATGAACAACGATTTCGATTAAGAGGTAATTGCGTCACTATGATTAATCAATTCAGTTCATCCCTTTCATCTGATTCGCCGCATCGCCGTGGCAAACTTCTGCAATCTGTCAAAATTGACCGTAACACAGTTCGTCCCTTGTTGAAGGAAACAACTTCCTCAAGACGCCATGCAACGAAGTTTGCTTCCCCAAAGCTTGGTCATTCAGGCCAAGTACGCGCTTTAATGAAACAATTAACATCCACCGCATTTGCATATAACGGTAACGCTGGCTTTTCTTAACGACCCAACAAAGGAACAGATTAAACAACGGTGTAACAGAAACATCAGATACCCCGGGCAGATCGTTCCATCCTTGGAACGAATATTTGCCCGTCCAAATGAGCTTGGAAAGTACGGGCGTTCAATGTTCACTTTGGCTTCTTTTTTCTAATTTTCTCCCGCGAAAGTCAGATTTAACCCGCGCCACCAACATACGTTGCAGTTGGAACACCCACTCCCGGCGTGATTTGTTGCAACGAATCCCCTATTATCCTCCTTGGATTTTCATTTCGCACTTGCTGGTTAAAGGGAGGATAGCTGCCTCTTCCTAAGACGGCCGTGTAGACCGACGCTAATTGAAATCCATCCTTCTCTCCTTTTTAATTAAAGTATAAGTGTCCTGACTACTCGTTCTCCCGTCAGCGAACCTCATAAACCGCCGTTTCCCGGCTAATCGGTTATTTAAGTCAGGACCCTGGATCCACAATATAATCTGGAACAATAATGTTGGGACAATGGTACGACGGAGCAGGCTTTGTAGGAAAGGAAACTCGCACACCTAGGAATAGAAGGGAAGACTCGTTTCACAATAACTGCATTTGACATCTCAAATTAACTATACAGTTATACAGATTCAACTTATAACCTATTCTTCGACGTCGTCCATCTTCCACTTTGTTCAAACCTTACGCTTCAATCCCTCACAGTTCGCATTCAACTATGGTTTACGTTTATGGATAATAATTCACAAGGTAGCTCATTTCAATGCTGCTCCACTTCATTCAGTTCTAGTAGAGTTAGCACACAGTACTATAGTGATCTAGGGCACAGAACATAATATACCTAAGTTCTTCCTACCTGTCCACGCAGCAGAGTAATTCGGGACCACCCTTTCAGTTCGGTAGCGCATGGCGGACTTGCAGTAACGGAAAAACGTTTATCGTAATTAACGCGTCTAATCTCGTCGTTCTCTGAGCCAACGACGAGAGCCGGTCCACCGTTGCGGCATATTACGAGCTTAGAAACTAGCGCCGCGGATCCTCCTCTTTCCCTGTCTCATGGCCAAAGTTTGCTTGCCGCTTGAAGCTCGGACGTTCAGCGGGCGCGGACAAGCGCTTAATTAAGCGAATAACATATATCATCTTAACGCCTAACGGCCATAGCGAACTTGCTCGACTTGGCGGTGGAAGAACGGATCCAGCCAGGCCAGCCGGCGTGTAACGCTCATATACGCGCATACGTCTAACCAGGGGCTGCTTTTCACCGGTTCCCCGGTTCTCTCATATGTGAGAGAGAACTGGGACCACCTCGGTTCACTGGCAAAGACGACGCCTCCCGCACCCTTGTCCATGCTCCATTCTCCTTTGCCGGCATTGCACACCTTAACGTGTACCTACATTGCTGCGCATTTGCCGGCTAACTAATAGAGGGTCCCTCCTACTACGGCCTTCCTACTCCTTCGGCCCCATCCTCCTGCGGCACCACCTCCGACACAACGGCTACCGAACGTGCAGCCCGTAACGAAGATATCCTGGAATTACATAGCCGGCTTGTGTACGGCACCCTCGGGCGGTCTGCGACCGAGATATCGTGCCGGTTGCCAGCCCTCGATCCGAAAGAGATCGAATGAACCGCCTTCCACCTACACCTACACTGGCACGTGCATACAGGGTGATCTAAAAGCGAGGTGGAATGATTCTGGGACATAATAGCATTTACGAAAAATTTTTGGAAGTTGGGCAACACCGAAGTTCAGATAATTATGCAACTTTGTGTGAATATAAAGTAGTTCATATTTAAGACGAATCTATTTTTAGTTGGTGCCATAGTGCGGGTTTGAGATCATACCTTCAGAAGAATGCAAAATTTTCTTTTTCGTGGAATATCTCGAGAACGGTGGGAGATGTTGCGAAGAAGTTTAAACAAACGTTGCATCTTCTTTTTATATCTGTAAAATTGCGTAAAAATAGTTATCGAAAAATTAATAGTTTTCAAGTTAATCAATCAATTCTTAATTCGATAATAATTTTTAGTCAGTTTCATAGATATAAAAAAGGGTGCAACTTTTGTTTAAACTTCTTCGCAGTATCTCCCACCGTTCTCGAGATATTCCACGAAGAAAATTCTGATTTTTTCCAAGGGGTGATTCCACCCCCTAAAACCGCACTATGACACCAACAAAAAATAGCTTTCAATTACGTATGAACTATTCTACTTGCACACAAAAGTAGCATAATTTTCTGAATTTTTGGGTTGCCTAACTTCCCTTGTAAGTTGTTTATGAGTTTATGTATTCTCGTAATAGGAAATCTGTGGAGTTAATGTATGACGATTATGAATGTTTAGAGTAAATTATTACAGCGCTTGTGCTTCCGTCAGCCTTGATTTGTGGATCCATGTTGACTCAATGTACGCTGTATAGTGTCGCAGTGCAAGTCTCCAAGTTCTTCGACCTCCTTTCTCGATCACCCGGTAGGTGCCTACGTATAATATCAGTCTGGCTCGATTTTCCGAGGCGTTCTTTCGCACGGTAAAAGGGAATCCGGCCGAGCAATCATCGGCACGGTGTTCTACGCAAAGTGTTTGGGTCTGCGGTGTGTCCCGTCCCATCGGGAAATCGATTCCCCTCCCCGATGTAGACGGTGTTTATCTCGCGGCAAAAAGTCTTCTCTATTGGGGGAGACTTTTTGCTCTGGCCTCCCTCCTCCTTCATTTCGCGAAATCGAAACGTGATACGCGATCATTGAGTATTGGGGAGTAGACGGGTTATTCGCGAGCGTGTTGCTGGTTACGAATGTCGTGGTCCAGTGAGAATCGGTGGAATAAGGTTGATGAGAAATATCAAGGTAAATAGATATATTTAAATTAGAAGCGAGATTGCATTAACGCTCATTGTGCGCTCTTATTAGTCGATGAATGAATTATTCTCGATTCTCTTAATGAGATTGTGACGCTACCACAGAGGTATAGAATATACCTAATATCCAATGTATTTTCGCGGCACGGTTTTCTGGGGCTCTGGAGCCCCATTACCATGCCCGTGTCACCTGCAACGTTACCGGTGTACTACAGAAACAGTATAAAATGCTCATTATGGTGGGAATTAGAATTTAAATGAATTTATATCATAAATTTCGTGATAAAGATAAATCCACAGACGAGGTATAGAATGGAGTGAAAACCCAAAGTAATTTTCTGTCCCCGGTTTGTGGGGTCATATTTTTTCTCGATAAATGTACCTAACTTGGATTACCTCACCAAGAAATTGGAACTTGTCACGAAATATAAAGCAGTTAGTAACATTGGGACTTGAACTTTGAAATGATTTTCCACGCCGTATGAATTTTATTATATTCTTGCATAATTCCCCGAACAGTGAACGGGTCTCAAGGTCTCGGATGATATCACCGAAACAGAAAGGAACTCTCGCATGCTATTTATTTGTCATTCTGGAAATTCCATTAGCCGACAAACAGCACAGCCTCCGCCCCTAATTGTAGCCGGTTAAAGTCTTTAACTATTCAAGTTAGAAATTACCGGGCGTAATTTCAATGGCGCTTTCACGGCCGTTCCTCTATTCATGCGCGGAGGAGAGGAACTACTGTCACGCTGCCGGCTAAGGACTCCTCTCTCTCCTAAAGGCTGAAACGTGTCTGGCATAATTGAGGCATCTGAATGGCTGCGCGAATATTTCAGCCAGCCGGCTAACGTCGATGTTTTGCACGTTAATGTATTCAAAATCGTACGTGTCGCGGCGGTAATCCGGCCCAGCCGTTCGGCGCTTTAATAATCCGCCCTAACGTTCCGGACTTTGCCCGCGGACTCGCTCGTTCGCCAGCTCGCTAGCTCGCGCCCCCGATGTAAACACCGGTTGACGAGCGATACACCGTGTAACGCGGCAAGGAGATAATAATTTCAAACTCCAGACTCCAGGCGGAAGTTCCTCCGCTTCGGAGCAACCGAATCGATGCATGGCTTGGCGGTAGACGCTCCCACTTATTACTTCGATTGATTAATTGCGTTAGTTAACGCTCGCTAACCAAGTGGCAGTAATTTCAACAGATTTTGTGGAGAAAGAAGGAAAGTCCAGGTTGACATTATGTTATCGATATCAAAGCGAAAGCAGTGGCCGTACGTGATCAGCAATTGGAACATCAACGAGTGCGCCGCACACGATGCATCAAACGCGATTCCATTACGGCCGCATAAATACGTCGCTCTTTTGCATACATTACGCCTCGCTCGTCCGGCCACCCTCTGGGATTACAGTCGTTCTTAATCCATTCAATTACACGGAAATGCCTTCCCCGTATCAAGGATACGCGCGTTTATATCCTTCCCGGGCTGACGTGCCGACAGGTATCTAACTATCTCGGAAAGAAATTCAGCCGGGTAGGCCGTGGAGACGTGATTAATGCGCGGAAGATAAGAAGCAGGAGGGGGCTGGGTGGAGGCCCGACTTCCGGGCACCCAGAGACAGCGGCGCCCGCGCAGACAACGCGAATGATTAAGTTACAGACGCGGACTAATGAAATCATCAAATTTACCTCGCTCTTCCTGTATCAGGCAAACAACGCCGCGCGGCTCTGATCTCCAATGAGAATCTCCCGCCTGGAATCGTGTTACTACGAAGCACCGAATAAATGAAACGCAACCGGATGCAATGGGATCCCTGAGCTTGAAGGCCGTTATTAATTGTTGCATTTCATAGCCGGGCTGCGGGTTAGTTTTAAAATTCTCCATACCTTCGAATCAATATTCCTCACTATGGAATAGCGTGCGTTTGACCAGCAAACTGGGCGCGATGAAAAATCGCCCCTTGATTAGATTTGCTCACTCTGGATTTATCTACGTGTTGGCGAATTAGTGGTTTAATGAGGTTACGCATTAGGTGCCTGTGCTTCGACTGTTGCGCTTCGCATTATTGCGTACGCCTGCGCCCAACGTTCATATTCGGTTAGAAGAGTATTTCTGCATTAGTTGTAACGAGTAGCTAATGCCGAATGTGGCACGCATTTGCGCGCTGCCGCTACAAAGCAGGCACAGAAAGCTGCTTCCACGCGTTTGCTTCACGCTGTACCATTGCGGTCAGCTGGTATTTAAGCATTTCTAGTCGGCCTTTAAAACTACGCATCAGTAAGACATCAAAGGCTCACCAGCTACAGTTACTATTGACACCATTTACCTTTGTTAGTTACCGCTATTGTATCGTTGCGCGAATTTTCGCCCACGTTAATAACGACTAACGCGGTATACGGAACCCGACGTGCGTATAATTCTGTCTTCGGGAGCAAAGTGGTCGGATTATAACAACCGGCCGGAGGAAATTGACTTTGCATAACGCGAAGGAGAAAACAAATTCGTGTAATTGAACGCAGGGAAAGTTTCCCCTCGGTCCGCCAGTGGGGGAGGCACTTTTTCCCTCGAAAAGTTTTTTAACATTTTTTTAAGTAGCTCCGAGCAAAAGTGGCTGCAAAAATGAGGGCGCGTTGGCCCGTTTGGATATAATTAATGACTGTCCAGGAAAATAGAAGCGTAATTAACGAGTGTCCTAGGAGCTAATTTTCTTCGTAATTTAGTGTGTCACTCCGACGGCGGGAGTGATGCTCCCCTTTCAGACCCTGAAAATACTTTGTACCGTCGATCAACTTAAGTTCAACAGAAAAAGAGAAAATAAATTATTCCACTGAGTTCGCTGAATGGATTCTTAGATTTATTTCTATAGAATATCACGATTCGCTGAATAAACGCCGCCCAGAGGCACGCGTTAGAGTTCTTCGGCAAGCTCGTGTTTCTCTTCTCGTTTCGTCGGCCAGAATGTTATAAGACTGTAAGAGGTTACGATAAGTTACCTTTTAAGCAGATGACGATAGCCGAAAGGGTACGATTCGCCTTCCCCGAGCTATCTTTCGAGAGGGACAGAAAAATAGGGTTTCGTTTCCAGGGTGAAACGGAGCAATAAAATGAAAGGGCGGCGGCGACGGCCATCGTGCGAGATTAATAGCTTATACGAAAGTTATCGTTGACTGATTTCAGTGGGAACCCTGCCAGTGCAGCGGGTGTAAAGCAAACGACAGTGTCGCTTTGTCTCTTCGTGACGACCCTCATATATCCGACGATAAAAATACATATCTCAACACGATTTTTTACAATGGATGGGGACGAGAAGAGGACTGGAGACACGGTGAAGATGGGATAACGCTAAGAGCATAAATTAATACGTGCCTCGTGTTTTTTTGCGCGCCGGTATCTTAGAAACGCCCTGTAACAAAGTGCAGTGTAATTCATGGTACAACTGAAAAGGAGGTGATCTTTGTCTAAGAATAAATTCGAATGGGTCCAGTAGTCGATCTTTGTAAACCTAACGCATCCTCGGCAGATATCCTCATCAATATTGGGAAACCAAGAATTTCGATACGCCAACTAGTGACAGAAAATTAAACTACTGTGAGTAGGCCGAAATCCGTTGAAGTCCATACGATTATCAGTGTTTATATAGACATTTTGTGAAAAACGAGTGTTTTTAAATTTTTTGAACAATAAATATTTACTTCTTCGATTAATAAATACTTATTCGGAATGTTTGGTGGGATCCGGGCCTACTTCCGATAGTTTGCCAACTTACCACCACAGCGCTGAAATCTAAGCCACGCCTCCACTTGGTTTCCCAACATCCAAACCTTAGCACGCAAGTAGAAAGAGCCAGTAATAGACAGACACATTAACCAAACCGTACTTCATCGGACGCTTATCTATTCGCCAATGAATCTTCTAATTGAATATTCCTCGAACCGATTCCTCGTACGAAGAAATCTCGTTTCACATTATCCCTTCATTTTCACACCGAGAATATCCTTTCCTCTCTTTTGCACCGGGAATTGTACACCGTCCCTATACAGGGCCGCGAGGAAGAATATTTCCCGTGTAAATTTAGCTCTACATCCTGCCCGAGTGGAGTAAGTGGTCTCATCTGAAAAAACGAAAACGGTCCACTGTAAATCCGTCGTCGTCCCCCGCATAAGCGTGCGCGCGTCTGCGGCTGAAATGGAGCGCATGAGAAGTTTACGTTCACGATCTGTGAAACTGCGTCGCCTCCTCCGGCCCGTTGGACACGTCACTCGTGAACACGTGTTTATGCTTTCTCGAGTGTCATTCCCGGCAAGAAATTAGGGATCGGGCGTGTAAGCGGGGGCGGCTCCCGCTTGTCTCGTCGCCCCCGGTTTGATCGATTCTCCAGCCGGGGCCAAGACGTGTCACGTCTCCTCGTCTGGCGTTCCACTGCGTCCGCTCAAACGGGGAATTAGCTTTCATTTAAAAGGGAACGGTTGTACCGCCTGCCGAACCCCACTCGCACACACGAAGGGCTCTTTTTGTCGCGTCGAATCGTCGCGAGGTATGGGCTTTAGAGGTCTATTCGCGTCGTCCTAGAACTGTTGGAAATTTACTTGCGCTCATAAAACACGCGCGAGTTCAGAAGTCATGAGCTATGAAAAAAATTATGTTCTCGGTTTGGTGAAAGGTAGTGGGACCTCACTGCGTGAGATTTTCATTATTCCGTGTTCGAAATAGTTCGTTTAAAGAGGGTAGAGAATAAAAACAAGCTTCTAGCTCAATCAACTGTAGTATCAAAAATGTTGTGGGTGACGAATAATTGGAATAATTTAATAGATTTACTACAACCATAGTTGGGGAAAGTACATACGCACCTTTCAGCTTTTGGAACAAATACCTAATTGGAATCCGACCGAACTACGTGTACACAGCGAAGTCGCGACAGAATTTAATGTGAATTATCCTCTCTGAATTATTGCGATTAATAGAGGCAGAAGCAATTAGAGAGTTATAGGTTTATAATGAATCGAGATCATAGGAGCGGGTTTTCGCGGGGGTTTGATCGGGCGTTGATAAAGCGTTGAATAAAAGTACAATTATTACGCTATCTGATTCCATTGTATGCAAATAAAGAATATGAATGCAGACTAATTTCACGTCTGACACCTATAGCAGGCCTCGCCTCGTGAAAGACTACATCTTCCTCTTCTATTCATGCAGTAAAAGCCCATTATCTCGTGGACCCACCAGAAATAAGAGCAGGAAAGAGACTCTTAACGGTGCTTCGTATTTTTTCCTTCCCTTCCCTAACTCATTCGCCAATAATGTCTCTTAATACAATTACGGTACTCGACCGTGCTGCAATTACTTATTCATTATCGGAAAATACGTTATCTGTATTGCGCTACTGACGACGCGTGCGTTTCCACGATGAAATCGGGGAGAACGCGATGCCTGTTATGATAGCGAGGAGGAGAGCGGGCTTGTAGTCCGAGTTAAAGGAAATTAAATTGCCAGACGTCTTAATACGGGTATTACCAAGTGAAATTACAGAGGTGGGGCAGCGAGTTATACGGGGGATAATTAGTTATATAATTGCACAGCAATTTGCCCGGCCGCCTGTTCCCGGATTAGGCGAATTCGTTCAGGGGGAGAAGAAAAAAAGCTGCGATTCGTATTATCGAAGAATTTTTCTCCCCGACAGGGGGATTACTAAACACGTGTTCGAACGAGAAGACTGTACACGGTGCTTTGAACCGATATACACTTTGCTGGGTTGATAGAGATCACGGGGAGTAAAGAAATGGTTGCAAAACACCTGTTCATTGCTCTCCGCTTTCCTTCCACAAACCAGGGAATTACAAACCTGGTATACGTGCCATTTTAAGAAGAAAGATTCAAGGCTACCCTGTAGTTCGATATCAAACGCTATATCATCTTGCTGGACTGGAAAAGAAAGAGGAGAACGAGAAGCGAACAGAGGGGGAGAAACAACGAGCACCCGGTCTTTCGAATTCCTCTTTCGCACCTGTCAATCCTCGAAACGCACTATTTCCGTGCGGCCATCAATCTCGAGAACGTCCCGCGCCGGCGGCGCCCCGACGACATAAATCCAATTTCCAAGGTAGGCATTCTATTTACAAACTATTCGGGGGTTCGCGTGCACCTGACCGAGGCCACACGTTGCAGCGAGTTTTCGCTCGGTCCTTTTTCTTCGGCGCGGCACCAGCCGCAAATTCAATAAACTTTTCCGTGCCGGTACTTAAGCGGAATTGACCGAATCGCGGCGGTACCACGCGAGCATTTCCATACGAGCGGATCCGCGGGCGTCTGCAGGTGCGGCGAACGATCACCCACGGGTTATTTAGAAGGCGTTTTGCATTAATTATTCAAATGGGGATTCTCGGCCGAGGGGGCTCCCCTGATAAATTACGCGGCCGTACACTTTCCGATTCTTTTATGCCGCGTTTGACCATAACTTTGCATACCATTTCGCAGGGGGGAACGAAATGAGACGGATATCGCCCCGCGCGCAGTGATATTCGGCTCCAACGTATGGAGTGTCTGTTGGTTCCAGTTGAACTTGAATACGCCTCGTTTTTTCTCTTCTCGTGAAACCATTTTATCGATTAAAGCGCGAACGTTTGATATCAGAGTATTTTCGCCAACGGAGCCAAGCACTCGCAAAATTATTATTTTGGTTTCATGATCAAAGAGTGGGTCCGTATTTCTGTTTCTTTGGCGGAAGAGCCACTATTTCAGAATCGTACCACGTAGGCATAAATTTGAAATGGAAGAGACGAGAGATGGAATGTTGATGCTAGCCACGAATAGAAGTGGCGGCGAGGCTTTAGGCAGCCTTCAGCAAATATTTGCAAAACTTCATTAGCTTTTGTTTCTAAAATATTTTCAATTCTGGTATACATATAGAATCCCATCGTCTTTTATACCACGTAGTATAATTCTAGTGTACTGCTTCGAGCCAGCTCGAATATTTTAACACTCTATCGCAGGGAGCCGACGAGCTTCAAACGATTAATAGGTAAGGATTCTATTCGATCGAACAAGGGAGCAGAGAAAGACCAGGGGAGTGAAACTGTTACGAGAGACCAGTATTATATTTAAGTGATAATGTTCTTCTCAGAGACTGAGCTTCGCGGAAGAGCACCTTATTCGGAATTTACTGGCTAAAAGCTTGCCGGGAATATTCGATTCAGTTCGCTACGTGCACACTGCCACCAGAAAGACGTCTTTACTTCGCGAACAAAGAGAACGCGACGTCTCCGAAGATAGCCGCGCGCCTTTATTCATCGGAATGATTAATCTGTGCTCACAATTTTAGCTTCATTACTTTCTCACATTATACAGATAGTGATAATCTATAAAAAAAAAACTTTCGCCCCGCGGCACGTTCCTGAAACCCTCAGAATAAAATGTCTGTGGTAAAGTAATATCAGCGTAAAGCGAGGAGAATTAATGTAATGACGAAAAAAAAAACGTTCCTTCGGTGTGTATGTTATCGAAGAACAAAAAAGAAGATGAAGACGTATATGGGAAGCGACATCAACGAAGGATATTGAAATGTTGGTTGGCGCGGAGGAACGTGGAGTGACGCGAAATTTGCAGCGTTAATGCCGTCCTTTACCCGCCGAGAAATTGACTTTTCTCGAATGAGACACCGCTCGAAACGCGTCCCGTAATGACGTTACGGCATGAAAGTCGGGAAAATCTCATTCCGTACGGAGTTGTAGCAAATAATATAATATTACGCCGTTGGAATATTGGATGTTCAAGCCCGACAGACGCCGTAGCCGGCGGCGGCTGTTGTCGTTAGCAAGCTCGCCGGTTTAAATATGCTGAATCCCCGCTGAGCGCGGAAACGCGACTGTCCAACAGCATTTCCAACCTCGCGGATCATCGTAAACTGGTGACGACGGCGCGAGGGATTAAAAATGGATCGGTACACCAACGGGTAATCGTCAATAGCCTCGACTCAGAAAGCTTTTAGTTGAGACAGTCTCCCTTTATCTGACCTCAATTAAATTTTATCACTTTCAACCTGTTCTTGGACCATGCCGAGTCAACGTACCTACATCCACGGCTTGAAAATTTCAACGTCCTTCAACGATAGACCGTACCAAAAGAGATCTCCATTTTTACGTAATGGTAATAATTTATTTGGCTTCTAGATTCCCCCGCAATCGGGATTCAATTATGAAAGGCTCTCGAATTTATCGTCCATTTGAAATGGACGGCAATGGATCGTGTGTCGCGCAAACTCTTATAGACGAAATCTCGTTTTCAAGCCCGTAAAAGGATCGTAAAATTTTTATTCGATTGATTTCTGGCCACGTCACATCCACGATCTCTATCGATTTCGGTAGGCGTTCGTGCAACAGCTTTCAACTCACTCCGGAACCGGACGATACGCGATAAAATACGACGGCACTCGGACACTTAGCGCGTCAATCTGCCGATACAGGGCCATCCGTGGCCCTTCGAAGGGGCCATCGGGCGACTCATAAAGGGCCGTCGATTCGGCCGTGAACGAGCGTGCTGGTTCAAATTAAGACGTAATTTAGTGTCGCGCTCGGCCCTCATTTATGTACTTTTATGGGAGAAAGATAAACACCGCGTTCAGCCCGAGAGATGACTCTCTTGCCGTGTTATTACGTCGATCGTTAAAAGGCTTACTTTATGCTGATTAACTTCGGGACGGAGAGTTGAAAAGGGAAGGCATCGTGCATAAATACGCGAGCCCTTTGTGGGGTATGAATATGTATGAATATTAGCGTAACTGTTACGACGGCGATAGTCCTGTCAACGTTCTAGTAGGAGACTTACAGTGATTGATAACCCAGTGTAACTCGTTCGACCTCGTTGAGTGAAATTGAAACTTAGAGGAACACTCGTTCATAATGATTGGGACCGAGTACATGTACATAGGTATATTGCAAATGGTACTATTCGATTCGATGACAGGATGCAATGGGATTCTGGAAAAATCACAAAATTTCGATCGCTCTTTATTTCCATGAATTTAAGACAAGAAAGAGGAAAATAGTTAGAACTTATATAGTAGGAACATGTAAAAGTAGGCGAGTGCAAAAGGCAAGTTACAACTGTCAGTTGTTAACCTCTGCCACTTAAAACTGCTTAAAACTGACACGAACAGTGTGTACGGAAAATAGATATAAATATCCAAATAACGTAATCGCGAGTAAGGACTAAAGCTGGGTTTACATTAGTCCAGTCCAGTGATCCAGTACAGCACTGGATTAGAACTGGAATAATGTAAACAGTGTGTTCATTCCAGTACAGTGCTGTCATTCCAGCAG
Source organism: Andrena bicolor (assembly GCA_960531205.1). Classification (NCBI taxonomy): domain Eukaryota; kingdom Metazoa; phylum Arthropoda; class Insecta; order Hymenoptera; family Andrenidae; genus Andrena; species Andrena bicolor. Next base: position 32,604,653 of record OY482666.1, on the reverse strand, counting down.
ATTTCGACTGGATCGAAAGTTTACTTTTCGATGCTACTTTTATATTTCTTTTGCGTGAATCCATTATTATTACACTCTACCACTTTCAACGGTTCAGAAACGACTGGAATAATCAAGACATCGACTGATTTCCAGTCGAACCACTCGCTGGATCCAGCGACTGGAATAATGTAGACGTCGACGTGATTTCCAGTCAAACCACTCACTGGATCCAGCGACTGGACTAATGTAAACCCAGCTTAAAGTCATATGTGTGACGCTGAAAAACAACAAGAGTAAGAGTTAAGGAATTCGCCACCTAGCCGAGATTTGCATAAACTCCGCACGGCAATATTCTGCCCAGCGAGCAAGCGAAGAACGAAGTCTCCCGTTCGAATTTCGTTGCTGTCATTTGAAAGTTGGATTCTTTCGTGTGCTTTACGAGTCCCCGAGGGTTCACCCCGCCGCGTTTCTTTTTTTATCCCCCGGAAATAAATTTCGTTTGCCCAACGACACACAGCTCCTGAAGCGTCCCTACGGCCTCCTGGAAGCATTACACCTTACCACGGCCAAAAGAAGAACCGTCGTCTCGGGACAGGGAACTTTGAGCGGTCTAATTTCTCGATAGTCGATAGCCGCGCGTCTCCTTCCGACGACTTCCGACCCACCATATCCTCTGCATCGGCGCAAGTAAAGCGGAGCGCCAAGCTGGCGTCCCAGGGAACGACCGAAGATGGTCGCCTCTGTCTTCTAAAATTGGTTGGCGCAAGAAAACTCGACGGGGTTGAACCCAGCGAGGCAGGTAATCACACAAACAACGAACTATCGCGACGAAGATGCCTCCGCTGCAAGACAGTGGTGTAGCGACTACACAGTCTCGGAAGGTTTAGAAATCTTTAATCCTTAGAAAGCAGATGGCTGAGATGGATGCTCGAGCGGTGAACCGCGGAGTTCATAAAGATGGCATATAGATATCGCGTAATCGAATCGATACAGGCGGAATAACTTGCGCGATGGAGTGATGCGAGTCGTCAAACGAAGCAAGATAAAGAGGACACTGATTTCCACAGCCCCGATAGCTTTATCCTCAGCCACGAACGAAATCTCTGTCGGGAGCAAAGGTTATCAAGCTTCACCCTCCTCGATCCATTCGACAGCTTCCCAGGGAGCTTTGAAATTTCCGTGGACCAGGAAGCAGTTAGCTACGCCATTGAGGCTGCGGCAGTGGGGGGCAGGGAAAAACGCGAAAAGACAGAGGCGAGATGGTAAAGAGGACGAGGTGGATGAAATGTCGTGCGGCGGGGATCGATCGTGGATAAATCCGATCCGATAAATCTGAAATAGATGTGAGGGATCGAAGAAGGAGCTGGCGGACTCGCAGTTAATAGAATAGTCGTTGTTGAATCGCTGGCCACACGCTCGAAAGGGATAATTCGAGCGTTTCCACGTGCTGCCCTGGGGAACGATCGCGGCAGAGACAATTGTCTCTCCTCTCGCACGACCGTCTCTTTTCCCGCGTGTGCGCCTGATTCTTCGATTCGATACCGTTCGTTTGGCCGACGATCGCTGGGACGCGACGGGCTCCAGCGATTAGGTCGACCAGGGAGTTCTTTGTTTCGTGGATGTTTGCGAATTTACATGGGTCACTCGTTCATCGATAAGGCGGATCGATTTGCGGTCACATTGAAAAACGTAGTTGAGCGCGATTCACGTACCCGTGTAACGCTGAATCGATCCCAATTTACGGTTTATTCGCCTGTCCTCGTCGCAATGGCTCGCAGCACATTTTTTTTTTCTCACCGCGTTCCCGTGTGGATTATACACCAGCGATTGTCTGCGTTGAGGGATTTGAAATATTGATTCCGCTTTTATATTTGCTTGCAATATTTCTTTTTATGCCAGGTTAAAAGGTCTCATTAACAACTCAGCACCACGCACCTTGTACTCTGCTGGTGACTCTCGCGACTTTCAAAATCGATATACCTGCATAATTCGTTTTTAACTCGGGAGAACTGGTGGGTCGCCTGAATTTCTACGTGCCACAATGGTTTTGTTTTTAGACTGCTGCAGAACTTTTCAAACTTGTTAGACGACGAGCCTCTAATGTAGGTAAATTGCGAAACCGGTAAATTATGAAAAGGCGTATTGCCGAGACCAGATCCTCGAAGCGTTTCCAACTAATAATGGCCGGTAGTGGAACCGCCACGTTAATGGACACCGATAAGACAAATACGGAAAGAACTCAAAATAGACGGTTGACATTTCTCGCCGAATCGACGACGTGGATCGTCAGACATGTAGGTATAAAACGTACCCCAAAATCCACGAGTTTCCCTCAAAGTTGCCAGGATATATCCAAAAATAACGATTCAAAAATACGTTCTCTTCTGCATTAATTGCGACGGCGCGGTGTAACTATAATAGCACCGACTATATTTGCCGCGATATTTTAAATCCGAAATTGGCATTTTATCTACGTACTTCTATTGAGGCGTATTAGGTAATAGTAGAATAAAAAAATCACAGATATACCTTAAAGCTAAGAAAAGACTTGCAGAATTCTAATACAGTGGTTCCCAACCTGTGGAGTCAGGAAGTGTTTGCTAGGGTGTCGCCGCGATCTTTCTTAGTTGACGATTAATATGGTTACATTGCCATATTCTATTAATGATGTAACACTGATTTTTCATAAATTAAAAAATAATATGTTATAAATAAGATAATTAAATATATTAAATATTATTAAGTATATTTTAAACATATATAATTAAATTATAATTAAGTATATATAATATATATCATTAAATATTATTAAGTATATTTAATGTATGTAATACCTTACCTTATTTGAATATTAGGTATAAAAGGGGAGCGCGACTCAAAAAAGGTTGGAAAACACTGTTCTAATAATTCCAAAAACGACAGATTTTGAAGCTGTACTTTATCCACATTCTTTCTTCAATATCGCAGTCCGAAGTATGCTCGTAAATTTTTTAACATCATTTTAAAAGCACCCCAAGTTTCTGCCACGAAATGATCGCCACCTGATTTCGCTCATAAGCCAACACGTTCCTTGGAATTGTCTCGTTAAAAGTACCGGACTCTCGGCGCCATATTTAAATTCGATTAAATTACCACAGGTCAGAATCGTTAAGTAACGCGAATCGTCCCGCAGTTAGGCAGCGGAGAAAAAAACGTATGCCCGTTTTAAGTGGCGCCGTAAAACGAGCGAGCAGTTTTAACGAATAGCGCGTTAAGTGTCCGCGGAGATCGGACCCAATATACGAAGTTTTACGGGGCAGCTCGAAAAATCGGCCAGAAACGAGCTGCTACGCGCTTGTAAATAATCGAGCACGCTAATGCATTTTATCGTGGCAGCGTAAACCCTGATCCTCTATCCGGCGACGGCTTTTATGCTGCTGACATAAATTCGAAGCTGCATTCTCAGGATGGTCGGGGACCGCGTGCCCCTCCGGTACGTCGAAATTATCTTCGACACATGTTTCGTTGCGTATTTTCGCTCGCCTACGAAAGGTGTCACCCGTAATTGCATCTAGTTTACACCCCTGGTTAAACCTCTACGATAAATCTTCGCTCGTCCCAGCTTACAGCGACGGGGCTGACATTTCGGAGGCAAATAGGAGCTCAGAGGAGTTCCATGGAGTTTCTTAATAAGAACTCAAACCTGGACGGAGTATACGATGAAGAATGCTACCATTCTAATAAATACTTTAATCAATTCTGTGTTTTTTGTACGTATTCATCGGGAATTCACCATACACCAATCCGCAACGCCAATCAAGTCGCTCTGCCAGCCCAGTTTCGACTTCGTCCCATTTGTTACCGCGCCACGAACGCACATGGCATCGGAGGCCACGCATTACAAGAGAATGTGGCCGGCGAAACGATACGGCGGAGACAAGGCCGACAGAGATCAGGACAGAAGGATGAAAAAGGTGCTGTTGGGCGTCGGTGGTTTTGTTGGTGCCAGAAAGGAGATCCCCCGCTGAGAATCGCGCTCAAAGAAACCGACGCCGGCCTTGCTTCGCCCTCCACCCCTCTCCTTTCGCCCGCGTCCGGCCAGCTGATCATAAATCTCTGGGCTAGACAAAAGCAGGAAAAAATGGAGAGCATCAATTAAACCGAGGGACCGGGGCCGGTTTTTGATGACGTTTAAAAATTCGCCGATGAGGGCGTGCGTACACCCTCTGGCGCCTCGGGGGTACAACCGCGATCGTTAGGGAACAACTTGCACGTGTCTTCAAGATGTTCGCTGGTAGAGATCGCCGTATATCATTTTAATTACCGTACAGAATTTTTCTGAATAGGAGATGTATACTTTCGACACCTTTCTGAAGCTCTTGCAGACTCAATTTTCTATCGGATAGTGGACTCCGAAATGAAACAAATCGGTGCGTATCTCTCAGTTGCCAATGAGTTAATTCATTTCTTAATGCTAGGATATATGTAGAAGTGTTTCTGCACGGTACTTTACAATGTTTCGGTGCGACTATTCGGTACCGATATTGTTGACAGTTTCACACACACGGCAGTTGATTCACTGGTAAAAATGCTCCAAGGAACAATCCGGCGTAGTTTCATTAGCCATAGGTAGAAGTAAACTGTCCGTATCGACAGACGTCGTAGCAGAAGGGGAAAAAGAATACGGCTTCCACTGGAGTAGCCGTCCATTTACTTTTGAAAAAGTACATTGACTCGTTTTTAACGGAACTTGAAAGACCGCCATTGAAACACGATTCTATTGTCTTGTCACGATTTGCGGGTGCCTGTACACCGCGACTAGCACGGTTTCGCGAAAGTAGAGAATCCTTGACGTCGAACTTCCGTCCTGTTATGAAAATCTCCACGTTCGTGGAAAAGTCCAATAAAAATAAAATTGATAGGCTCTTGAGAAACTAATTTTTCATCTCGAAAATCTCGAAGCTAATTTTTAGCTACGCTCCTCGACATACAATTTCGGGCGAGCTCCGAAACACCGGTGTTAATAGCATTTAGAGGTCTTAGATCGTGAGTCATGAAAGCTGTATTATTAACTAAAAATTAATGTCCTCTATGTGGTAGGAAGCATTGGATTCAATGAGTTACTCGAAACGTTTCTAAATACTCTTAGCTATCGCGTTCTCGTTGTTCCTGATGCCATCTGATCAGATCGTAATAGCACCTGCGTACCGAAAGTCAACCACCTGGACTTGCTCTACCGCACGTATGATTAATAATTCCTGTCTGGCGAAGATGGTAACGGAATCGCGTGCGCCTAATTCATAGGCGAGAGTTTTTGAGTTATTAGCGTTCGTGCTTTGTCCACCGGTTTCGAGGCACTCAGTCTGAATTCGCAACGTAAGGGGCCCGCGCTACAGGGGAAATATAAGAGTAACGTCCTCATTTATAACATAAGAATCTAACACCAGGAGAAACGAATGTAGGAAACTAAACTGCACAGTGAACGTTTCCCAGGAAAATAATTTTACCGTAGATCCTTCCGAACGATGTTTACTCTGCGAAATTCTACAACACTCTTCGATAATCGTGAAGAATTAAACTTCTCGCATTCGCGCTCCTTCCGCTCTATAATCGTCTCTCTCGCTTGGCACGCTCAGGAAACACAGTATACAAAAGTAATCGTTATGGGAACGAAAAATGTTGTGCCGCCACGCGAGCATAGCCGTAGCGAGAAGTTCGCCGGGCGCCGACAAGAAAATCCACTAGGCATACGGGGGTTCCGGACGGCGAATTGGGAAAACATGTCACCCCCATAAGCCCAATCTTATTTCACTCAGGCCTCTCGCCCTATCTCAGTCGCGAGCCGCGTGCACCTGTAAACATCCGACGGAGACAAAGGAGGAACTAAAACGTGCCCGGACCGATTCCGTTTTAACGGTGAATTTATGGCGGCGCGTGATTTTCTCACGAGAAGATTTCCGCGAGGCGGTTCCCGTCCCCCCTCTACCTCTCCACTAGTGTTGCACAACCGTGAAAATACTTTTCCCCCGCCGATAACGCGGGAACGAGACCGAACGAGATTGCAATAGCTTCGGTGAATGTGTGCATTATAAAGAAATAGCGCAATCTTCGCCCCGGGAACAGGTCTGTTGGCGAGGGGAAAAGAGATGAAATAGGAGGGCGGTCATTTCGAGGGGAGGGGTAGGGGACGAAGCTAGAAACGGGTAAGGATATTCTGGGGTTGAGAAGGAGAGAGAGAAAGCGGAAACGGCTAGGACAAAAGGAGAAAGGGGTGAGTGCCGCAGCAGAGGGAGAAGAATGAAGTCGAAAAGGACGAGGTTACGCGACATTCGGGTTATGCGAGCAGCAACATGCGTGTTCGGGCGCGTGCATCTGCGTGCACACGCACGCCGGGCGATCTGGTAAGGGTTGAAGCGCGTGCCCGTGCACAGGCGCAACACAGGAGAGGGCATTAAGCGTCACTCGCGAGCATGCACTCGCGCCTGCATGTATATACATGTGGCTCCCTAAGAGCTACCCCTCAAGTGAGATATGGATCTTCCAGCTCGTTGAACATACAGAACAGAACGTTACGTTACGTTACGCGCGGTGGGAAGGGGTTGCGCGAGTGAATGTAAACCGCAATGCCGCCCTGCGGCGACCACTCGACGTTACTATTGATACGAACCACCTATCTCCACGTACTTCTGTTCCTCCTCGCCCTTCTAGTGCGTCGTCGAGCCGTCAACGCGAAAATAGTGACCCCGCGTCGTCCAAACGGTCCACATTATTTCGAGCAGGTAAATGGACGTCCTTTCAGAGCGCCCAACTGTGGTGACACTTACTTTTTAACGAGGAAAGGGCAACTGGTTAAGATTCAGCTGCTAGGGGCGTCATAATATTTATCTAATCGCCACGAGGTTTGATATTAAATATTCGAGAATATCTATTAATATTAAAATCTAGTTCCACTTTATTCAACGACCTCTACTCTTGCAGTTTATCGAGGTAAAAATTAAAAAGCGCGTCGTCGAACGTCGCCCACCGTACGGCTAGTGAATTGATTAAGGTTGAAGGGCTGGTAACCGTAAACAATAATCGTCCGTCAATAGCGAACACTCTGCACGATTATATGCATAATAGTATACCACTCTGCGCATCTATACATATAACAATAATAGGATGTTAGGTTACGTCACGCGTAATGGTTAGGGGGTTGCCCGAGTGAATGTAAACCGCAACGCTACCCCCGTGACGTTCATGCGACGTTACCGTTAATACGATGTGCCTGGTCGCAACGTTCGTTGTCCCGTTCGCTTTTCCATAGTGAAGCCGAACGCGCCGCGGGTTACTCTACCTCGAAATTCATAGATTGTCTGAGATAACGTGCATGTTCCATCCCCACGCCGTCGAAAAGAAAGGGGGTTGCTCGTCGCGCGAGTGATCCTCTCAAAAGCATTACGGGTCGTTGAAGGTGTCGCGTGAGAATTCGATGGAATTAATAGCAAAGGACTGCTGCTGAATTATCGTATCGCGCTACGTACTCAAGTGCCGCAATGGGGATGAATTAAACCTCCCCCCCCCCTGCCATCATCCCCTTTAAGCGTCAGACAAAGCCTGAAGTTTAAGCGGGATTCGTCGGACCATTCTGGTGAATACGCAAGATAAATCAGCTTCATTATAGAAACTGCACCGGAAGGCACCTAAAAGAGAATCTCGTGATACATAATACAGGAGTCAAATATAGTAGCCTTTGCACTTCCCTTCCTGGGATTCAATTAATTCGTGATTACACACGGTCGCGTAACGAGTTAGCTATATAGAATTCAAAGTTTCCACGAAGGCGGAAATAAGGTTCTGTTTGGCTGTAGAAGAGGGATTCTGCCCATCGACAAACCCCCGTTCCAGCCATACAAACGAATCTCAACGTTTTCGCGGACTAGATAATGGAACTTTGTTAACCCAATAGTGCGCACGTAAATTAACATTGGGTTTCACAGACCTTTATAATATCTGTAATATAGTTGTTTGCATATCATAGATTTAGATCTAGGAATACACGGATATTTTGAGAGAAAAATATTTTTAGACTCCACGTAATCTATTGCACTGAATCTTTATTAAGAAAATATTTATAAAAAATGATACACTGAACAAATGTCTCTTTAATACTGCGAGTCATCGTTATCTAAATGTTTTTCAATTTCATCAGAACTTGAGCGTGTCAGGCCCCACGTGTGCACTGCAGAGTTAAGCGAAACAATTGCTTCTAAACGATCTTAAAAATCGTGTAAGAGGTAAATAAGACGTAGAAAACAATTTGAATATACGAGATTTGCATACAACTCTAGAAAACTTAAAGCGACGTCTAATTTATTGCGACACATTTTTTTTCTATAAAGGTTTCCGCTTTAAATATTTAAGTGTTTACTGATTCTTCAATTTGAAACAATGCGCCATCTTCTTCTAACTAATAATTGATCATTTAAAACAATGCTATTTATGTGTCAAATGATACACTATTTCCTACATGAATTTCGTTTAACTTTTCGCATGACCGATCGGCAAAAAATAATATCCAGCAGTACATCTACGCTCAAATTCTCCAAACGTCGACTTCTTCAAAAACAGACTCCATTTTATTGTCACCCCCCTCCCACAATTCCCAGTTTCAAGATCAAAACAAGTAATTCTTTAAAAAGTCAAATAGAATCATCCTCATAAACTATAGACCAAAACTCAAACGTACCTACCCGAACTGTAGCATTTCGAGATTATCTGGTTCTAACATAGTCAGCGAATTGGGTTGAACTTGACAGGTTTGTCGGAAATAAATGAAATCGGGGTGCGCCGCGGGATCGAAAAGTCGGTCTTCTTGTAATTTACCACTCAGACGGTTAACCGCGGGAATGGCAGAACTTCGTCGAAGCAATTAATCCGATAACGATAACGACGTTACCGATGATGAAGTGGAGTCGTGTACTAGCGACCAATCGTTTTACAAACACCGTGACGTAATCTTGTTCTAGAAACTGATCCCTTGGGACTGGTGGATGTATTCGGGGCCGGTGTGCACACGTTATGCAACCTAGCCTACCTCATTCGCTCGTGTAACCGTGCATTGTTTGTGAAATAAACAGTGCCCTCGTATTCAACGATCGATGCAAGTAATTTGTGCGGTCGCGACATTATCTAAACAAGCAGATTTTTAATTCTTCACTTAACCCGAAGCTTTCGCTTAAAAGTCCTATCTGCCGACGTTTCGGGAAATAATAGTCAAAGAGTGATTGATTTAGTATATCCTTCTCAGAGTACAACGCAAACATTTTATCGTGAATATAAACTATCGGTTTTCGAGCTAAGTACCTCTGCCTTTTCGGAATACATATTGTGGACGTATGCGTGAGCTCGTAGGTGTAGGTGCCTACTTGCATTTACTCCTACTTTCCAGAAATTAAACGCAGAAAATTGTAGGTTGCCCGAAGGTTTCAATTTCCTCCTTTTACTCCCTTTTTTCTAAATTTTTTCCTTTTAATGTATTGTGGATAAATTGATGTGGTTAACTTGAGAAAAGGAGCGACAGTTCGGTAAGGTTTGAAATGATATTGCGGAATGCAGATTCTGGGATAACTGCTTTTATTCAGAAATTTTTAGAACGAACGTTATCGTTATATTAATGGGAAACGAGAAAATTGGAATAATATACCGCTCGAATTGGAGCGATTTGTTCTCCGGAAGGGGTGGTTGATTAATCCGAATCTTTTCAGGCGAGTGATGGTTGCTGAGTCGTTGAGAACTTCATTCTATCGGCCGGGTGCCGATCGATGAATATATCCTTTTGTCAATATGTCACTTCCAAACGAGAGTATAATCTCATTTTCCTACCTTCGTCAAGAGTGAACCACGTGACGCGACATAACTGCCACAGCAGCATATCAATCTGATAACGATAACGATATTTTCGATGATGAAGCACAGTCGATCAACCAGTTCTCCTTGGACCAAAATCGTGCCCAATTTCACTTCGTCGTGCAAATACTCTCCTGTTTCTCTCTCTTTTATTCCGTTCTGAGATTATCGCTGATACTTTTGCATTATTATACTCAAGTAGTCAGGAGGCCGAAAAGAGGCAAATGTTTGTGAATTTTTTCTAAAAAAACGGAAGCATATATTTTTACAGAACTTTTTGCACATAAAAGAGCAACATTTACAGAACATTCGGTAAATTTTTCATAGAAAAATATTTACGTTTATAATAAAGCAACAACCGACATTCAAGAAGCCTTTTTAAAAATTTGGTTTTGCGGTGAGCACAGCCATTCGGAACCCGATTATTTAAACTCAAATATTAATGTATCCTCTGCTTAACGGAGGAAATTTCCGAAATATTAATTTAAGAGAAATTGTCGGCTATTTAAAGTTAAAATCCTGATTTTTTTCACGTGATTGTTGTACGTGAATTTTTCGTGATTTTTCGATTTATAACATATTTTGTTGGTGGCAACTGATCAAATGCCCCCGCAAGATAACGTTAAACTTTTTGTATACTAGTTAAAAACAGGTAATGTCCACTCCACGCCGGAACAAAACACTTAATTTTCCCGATAAAGCTATTTTGTGACATTCCCCATTTGTCCCTTACCCTTTTACATAAAACAAAGACTGTTAAATAACAAACAAAGCATTCACGTCACTTTGTACGAAAATAGGGTGACATTCTCTAACGACCCTCTTCCCCACAAGTCTTTAATTTTAATAAAGGAATATTCCTAGTTCTAATACTACAGAAGAATACATTCTGGTGCATAGGAAAGAGAGGTTTGATTACCATAGCCAACAAAATCTGTATGCAATGTTAGTCCAAAGTTCACTCTGCATCGCAACCACCACACTCCCAACACCTCACATTGTGTTTGCTGCCTGAGGGGGCGCGTTTGAACCGCGAAAGCTCGACGAATGCCAATTACCGATACATACCGCGAATCGATACTGATATTCATAAAACAAAGCGGACGGACTCGTCTCCGAGGGGAGTGAACTCTTAAACGTCAAGTTGATTAAACTGGTTCAGAGCTCGATTAATTAGGCCAGACACGGTCAAAGGGACATTACGTGTACGTAATCGGATTGTCATGACCGGACGATTCGAAAGAGGCCCGCACGGCGAGACGGGGCCATAGGTTATCGCTGCCGTCGAGAGCCGCAAATCAGACGTAATCGATAACGATAACGACATTCGTGACGGTGATGCACATTCGGCCGGGGCCAGTCAATTGTTCCCCGCGAACGATGCAATCTTGCTGCAGAACGCGATACCGATTACTATGATCAAGCCGGAACGAGGCGAGCAACGGCGCATGAAATGCAGACGGAATGATTTCAATTATCCAAATGAACATCTATATTAAGGTCCGCGTCGGCCTGTGCAACTGCGGACGCCATCTTCCCGCCCAACCGACGGACGCATTGAAACTCTATCAAAGATATTGCTCGACGTCCCTCCGACGAATCTCGAGCCGTTCCTTCATTGAACACGTCGATGAGACTTTTCACTCGAGTTGCCAGGAGTTTAATTCCAAAGGTGGGCGCCCCGAACCAACGAACGAAAAGGCCAGCTGTTAGGAAAGACGGAGGGCCACGGTGACCAGAGAACGAACACCGAAGATCTCTATTTTCTTCGCGAGAGAAGCCCGTCGCAGAGAACCCTCTATAGTGGACACATACGCTGGCAGGCTTCTCGTTCCGAACAGAACAGAGCGCAGAAAGGCCTCGGCTCACAAAAAAGTTAATTACGGAATCATCCTGAGCAAAGAAACCGCACAGTTCTCATCTTATACCTCATTCTTCTTTTTCATCGGCCAGGACCCTCGTGCCTTCTTCTTTTCTCCTGCTTGGTTATCGGCACCGGCTCTTCCCCCGAATTCAATGGCAATTCCCGTTCCACCCCGGCTAATAATATGGGTTCTTGCCACCCCGCGGAACCATGCAGATTATTACGCGCGCGAATAAAATTTCAGCTGTTGGCGCGTCGGCCGATTGATGCTCGCGGCGTAACGCGTGCAAGAAATACACAACACCCGGCACGCAGTGCCCATTTCGTACGGGGCAGCCTCCAGAGATGCAACGCACGGGTCCGTGTAAGAAGAACAACGGTAAGTGTGAAATCGATTCGCTCGCTTCGGGGCACGAGGATATTAAAAATAAATAAAGTTCCATCGGAGAACGTTCCGCTGAGCCATCGTGGCCCGGCGCAAATTGATTTCGGGCGTTAAACGAGGGAAATTCAGATCGGAGTTAATTAATCGCGGCATCGACGAGCACATTTCGCTGGAAACCGCGGGATGGGAAGGAATTCCGACGGTGATCCGCGTGCAGTTTTAAAGCAGAGCGCAGAGGCCGGGCGAAAGGTGTCAGGCTGAGGGGCAAAAAGAGGACGAGGCCAGTATGCGAGGAACGCGTCTAACCGAGTGCATCGTCCTGCCCGCGATCGCAGATAGGCACGCACGCGTTTTACCAAGAGATTGATTAGAAGCGTTGTCTCTATTTGAATCGTGAATCCATCCTCAAAGACAAATGAGCGTCGCGTCATTTATGTGAACGAACCACCACCCGTGGTTGCACAGCTGGCCACCTTCCTCCATCACGGATATTAATACGCGAGTATACGTCATTTCGCTGCGTGGTCGAGCAATGTTTATCGTCCTTGCAGATCAATCACACGACACGCCACTACACCAAATTGCTCTATGATCTGGCGGCCGCGCCGTTCTGAATCGCGGCCCGCGACGACCACCTAGCCGTTCCACGCGTTTCAAGTTCAACCAAATTGTTATCCGGCCATTCGATTATTTTTTCAGAAACTACAACGCGCACCTTCTTTCTTTGAACAAGAATAACGCGAAGGATATTAGCCTTGTTCCTGGACAACCATTCTACCGGGGTCTGTTGCCAGTTTTACAGTTCCCAAACGGAATATGTAGTCTGATGCGGTAATTTTGAAATTGTAATCATTAAGTGGGGAAGCTGGTGTAATTGGCAGAAATCAAGGTTTTTGGGGCGAAATTTTTGTAGGGAAACTAAACATGCAAACTTTTTAAAACTGTCAGGCTATATTATTATATATTTCAAGAAGTGGACAAACACTTTTTTCTATAAAAATAACGAGGTAATTCTAAATAGAGCAAGTGTTTTGGACCGGCCTCGGTGGAGAAGTTGTTCAACAGCGTGCAGTCCAGGGTTCGTTGTAGTGGCCTGATGCCAAACAACCAAATAATTTTGTGTTTTTAATAAAATTACGCTACGGATGGCCCTCAGTCCGCATTCAGAAATAAAAATTACGATAATGATGAGAGTTTGAAAAAATAATTGCATTTTTCACTAAAAAATTCACGTTATTTGATTTCAGGCCACTACAGTGGACCCTTGACTGCGCGCAGTTGAACAACTTGGCCGCTCCGAAACACTTGTGCCATTTGGAATTAGATACGGCATGAGTTTTCTATTTCACTTCTTGAAATACATAAAAATATTGCCTGAAAGTTTTACAAAGATTTGGTGTAGAGTTTCCTTACAAAAAATTCCCCAAAAGAACCTTGATTTCTGCCAATTACCCCAGCTTTCTCCCTTGAAAATATCCTCTTAACAATGATAAACCATTACTTGTTAATAATCTAAGATTTATCCATATCCATTGGCATATGTCTCTTAATTCCAGTTCCATCCAAGAAGCATGTATTCGGGCCATGCTCCCGTTGTGGTTCTGCTCTAACGTATTCATCGCAAGTCTACCTACATATGTACATAGCAAACTCATTGCTTAGACAGAAGGATATTCAGCGTTAGAATTTGCAGGAATAGACTCTCCCAGAAATCCCTTTGCTGGTGAATATGGAATCCGTAACAAGAACAATTCCAGAACTCCTCGCCAATGGTAATAATCAAAACATCTACAAGTCTCTTTCCCACGATGCGATCCAATTCCTCCCCCAAATTCGAAAACGTTTAAGACCACGATCGCCCGAATACTGCGTACCATCGTGACGTATCTACGTAATCGGTAAGGCGCGCGTACAGAGAGACGTTTACATCATGTCGCGTATCCAGCCTGGCCATGGATTAGACTCGGTGGTCCCGGCACTCGACCACGAGGAAGATATGTGTGTGACCCAGCTGTGATTCTCATTGAGCGCGTTCATCAATCATTTAAATGTAACACACGGTCTGATATCGAGCACACCCCTTTCCTGGCTGGAGGCTAACCGGCCACTCGGCTCACTTTGTCTTGACATCTGTCAAATCGCGGCCCGCCGTGGCTGCAACCCCGTTCATTGTTCCTTTTTCTCCGTCAGCCCAACCACACCGCCCTCGTCCCTGTCCCTTTCTCTCTCATCCTCTCTCTCTCTCTATCTCCCTGGCACTGCTCGTGCATAATTTCGTATGCGCTCCTAAATAAGTCCGCTCGGACAGCCATTACCATTGATAGCGAGTTCTCCCTGGCTCTCTCGCTCCGTCTCTGGCCCTGTCCCCTTTCTCTTCCATTTGTTTCGTCCCATGCAAAGCCTACGTTCCGCAGAACGATACCATGGAACGCCCGATGAGCGCGGGCCCCTCCCTTTGCCTGTACGCTCGAGTGTCGTATACATGCTCAGCGCCGGAACAGGTTCGTGAAATATGAAGACTTTAATCAAACGGATGACAGAAGAAGAGCGGCCCGCGTTCCGACTGGAACCGTAGCGATGCGATGCGGGGAATGAAAAATTAATGATCGACGCTCGAGGCCGCGCGCCAACGCGGCTTATCAACCGTTTCGCGTGCACGCGGCCCAGTTAGCCCCCAACAATTTGATCGAGCTGGATTTCTTGCTCGACATCGCTCGGGTTGATGGAACGCTTCCTCGGTAGGTACACTGTCCTCGTAACGAGTGCTGAGAGACACATTTTCCAGCTTGGCATAGAAGAGCATAGGTATCGCTGAAGCCACTTGTGCGTGTTGTATCCACAATCTTGTTCCATTGTCAACAAGCAGAGAGTTACAATTCCTGAGATGACACGCTCCTTGGCTCAGAATCCATCTGTAGATTCCACGTTGCTATTTAAAATTTGTACGGGCTACAGTCAGAATAGTTGGCGAATTTTTACCACTTTGAAATATATCGCGGCCCAAGTGGTGCGCTTTTATTTAAGCTCGCGTCTTCAAGAACATAAACACACAGAGGGGGGTAGAAATAATGGGGCGACGTAAAGTCGAGGCGGATGAAAAATTAAAATGCTGGCACCCCCGTCGTCCATTGTGCATTCAAGGCACGCTTTCCCGATCGATCAGCGGGCACGGTACATTTTTCAGTGGAGCATTGTGCATTAAACATCCGATAAATTGTATTCGCCGCGTGTTCAGGTGAACGCGCGACGATTTATTTACGTGCGCTGCTCGCCTAAGCTGAACTCGATGCCGGCTCGGAACCACTGTGCAAATACGATGCACAGAAACTGCAGAGCTTGATGTAATCACCCACATCCAGCCTCCGTAGGAGATCTAGTTAAAGCCGTCTGATTCGGTGCCAAGTCATGATCGAGAGAGGGCCGTGCAAATGAGGACATCGAGTCGCATGAAATCCGTGGCAAGCTCATTTCTGTATTACCAAATATTTTTCAAACCGCGATATTGCAGCGAACTACGCGCCAGAAGAAACGCAAGAGATTTACCTAATGCAGCGTGATAAATGTTACGCAATATGCATTGGATTATCTATGCAATACTGTGCTCGCAGAGTTAATAAACGGGCGTCCTAAACGTAAAAGAACAGGAATCAATTACACCGGCCATCCGCACCACCTTAACCTCAGAAATCCAAGCTGGGGGCAATTTTTCTCTTTCCACTTTCAGTGATTGCCAAAGAGATTTAGTACCGCGCTCGTGCTCGTGCCCGCCCCGAGTGAAGGTGCACGTGAACCGATGCTCGAAATTCATTCTGCTGTCTATACTAAACGCGTCCGCGATCGTGGAACGTGAATTATACTGTCTTTTTTATCGCCGCCTTTTCGACAAATGTGCATCGAAAACAGGGACAAGGGATGAAGAACGACCCTCGGGGTACAGCGCCGTCGACTATTCTCTCGCTTTAACGTCGCGTAAATCTTTGAGCGGGGAGATGTATTAGAAATTGACGAACGCGACGATTGCACGTGAGATTTTCCTCCCATTTCTCCGGTATTATGTGAATTGTGTTCGTCCGAAAGTAGAAAATCCGTGGCAACGGTGAGGATCCGGCGAAATCAGAAATGCAGAGACTCTGGGGCGATATTTAAATCCGATGGATCCTCGAGCGCAATCGTACAAACGAAATCCAGGGTGGATCTGCGCTAGACGTAAAGATCATTTCTGTTCCTTTCAATGCAACATCCGCGCCAGCGCTCGGCAGATATATCGAACCCGCTGTATTTGATCGACCGGGTGCCTTGGGGAAATTACCGAGTCGCGCTAAGGAAATCCTCGCCGCGATTGACGTCCAACAATTTCTGCGCCAATTGCGGGGAATTCTGAACGCGTTCGATTCTATCAATTGCCGCCATCGGGGTCGTCACTATTTCTTTGACGTGATATCATTATGGAGACGCTGATGACGACGTGCAACCACGAGTATCATGTTCCTGCTTAAAATGCTATTTTCAAATATGTATATATTCCATCCTGGCGCCAGTTACATTAATATGCAGGGTGCTTTATTCAAAAGCACTGCTCCGAACATCTCTGTTGCTTTCGATAGTGCAAAAATGTAAGAAAGGAATTGCCTTTTCGTCTGGTTGTAGGTAGGGGAAGTGCAGCATATATGGAATACTGTTGGTAATTTGGAATTCTGAAGTATCTAATAAACTACTCACGTTATCTAATTTGCAACACTGCAGATAATAGGGCCTAATGACCTGTTAACTAATGACATTTGGGAATGAACCACCATTTTGATATTTTCGACTTAATCTGCAGAGTCTGCAAAACTTTTTCAGCAAGTATTCAATCATTCCAATGATGGTTGAAATAAGTCAAAACTTTAGAGTTAAACACTTAATCTACTCATTTGCACGTTCCTTCTATGGTTCCGTTTCAGTTTTGCGATAATATCGAGAATACAAAGTGTGCCATGAAGTTTTAGGTTTCAATGCCATGTTGCTAATTCGGAATACAGAAGGTGAAGGTAATTAGGAATATTCCAAAGCTTAGCGATGCTTTTTTTGTTTTACGCGCAACGGTTATAATGCCGCGTCCGTTTGGGCCAGTGTTGTCCATTTATATTTACCTAAGATTGTTCCTATATATTCTAATTTTTGAGCCTGATTAGATTATAAAAGAAAATAATTTTATTATCTACATGTTTTTTAAATTTATAAAGTGAAGGTAAATTCGAATATCGATATTCCAATTTACCTGCACCTTAACGAAATCGATACTTCCTGTAATTTATTATTTAGACCAAAGTTTCAGTTATTTTTTGTTTTTTATTATTACTGAGAGTTTGAAATATAAAAGTTCATTAGCTTCCCTACGATATTATGCAGTTTTATTTCTTCTCATACTCTGCCGTAATTTTTTATTCCCCTAAAACAAAATAGTATTCCAAATATATTGCACTTCCCCACCATTAGCTTTACATCACCTTGAATCACATATAAATAATCAGTTAAGCACCTTCAGATCCTCCACCGCGATATCACGATAAATTAAGCTCGATTTAAAAGAAAAATAGAAGAGGTCCGATTGACAAAGGGTTTTAATTATCACGATCGATCGAAAAGTATGCCCTTAATCGGGTGGGCGTGGACACGTCGATCCACTAGGACAAAGAAAGGGACTTTCCTAACAGGCGAACGACGAGGGGATGTTTTTACGTGGCATTCAAGTCGGCTTACGGTCAGCATATAAATTGGGGTAAACGCGATGGAATCGCGATCCTCGTCGGTTTTGTCCCAACCAAGGGGCAGCCCGACGGATCTGCGGGGTGTGGTAGAGGTTCAGATTAGGAAGGTTGACGATCGGCCAGCGTAGCAATGATTAACCTTAAAATCGGTAGAGCTTAAACCCAGATCCTCCGACATTTCGTCGAGAACGGTCGACGCTGGCCTGCGTACACTTCGATGCTTAATTAACGTGGTCCATTTGCTCTGTAAACTGGGAAAAACAGGATATTCACCAACGGAGTAGCTGGACTCTGTTGCTGGTCAAGCCTCGCGCATATCGAGTTTTCATTTTCGGGCTTATCGCGGCAACGTGTAGCCTCTATTTTAATAAAGCGAAGAGGATCGCGATGGGATTACATTTCTCTCTCTCGCTCCCGCCCTTCTCTCTTCTTTTTTCGCCCTTTTCCCGCACGGCACAAAAGCTGCATTTTATGTATGAGTTTTATCGATCGTACAGGGTTATCTTTGATCGTTGTTTAAAGCCATAATCACGTTACACAGAAGGGAAGGGCACGGTGCGCGATAAAATTCCGCGGGAAATTTTCACTGGACCGGCTATCGTGGCCAATAATCGCCGATGTTTTGCGCGAGGCTCGCGAAATTCGACCGACGAATAAAACATTCAAGGGCTATCGGGTGGAAGGGGGAGGATAAAAAAAATATATACTGTATAACGAGAGGGAACCGGTAGCCGAGGCAACGTTCGTCGATTTACATACAATCGGTCGATGCGAGCAGCAGCGTTAAACGTCGAACAAATTCCGGTTTTAATCAAGCGTTTGATCGAATCGCAGAAATTTCGGCGCACTAATTTACTGTCCCGCGTGCCTTTCGGCGGAGACCCGGGACCTGGAATTGCGCGACGCCGAAATCTCGGCGGGAACGTTTTGATCTAGCCGCGGCGCATTCAGACAGCCATGACGGAGAGGAGAAAGAGGGTTCGATTAGGGCCCAAAACTGCGAAGGATCGTAATGAAAGGAGGAAACCGGGCTGGCTGGAGCAACGTCAAGAATCGGAAGGGTGGTTAGCTCCGAGATTATACGAGCTCCCTCGGCACTGTGGTCTAACCTTCCGAAACCAACCACCCAGCAGTATTTTGTTCCCCAATCCCGTACTACCAGTACTCCGTCCGGGAAACCTGTAACCTGAATTCAACCTATGGATGCTTTTATTTAAAAAAAGAAACGGGGAGAGGAAAATGAAGGGAGCTGGTTGGTAACCAGCGTTACAGTTTTACCTACAACATTGCGGGGTTCAGGGAAAATTAAAGCGATATACATAGAATTTTATAAGGAAAATACTGTGCCATTTTTTGAAGCCGCCTCTATAAAATCTGTGTTTAAATGATATGGAGCGACTTGGGGTATATCGAAAAGAAAATGGTACGTGGAGGCTACGTTCCACAATGTAGGTTGGTTACCTCGAGCATCGCGTGTTTCGAGTAAATGCTGGACCATTTTATAAAAATGGCGCACTTCGTTTATCAGCAATCTCATTATTCTCGAAGAGCGTGATTAATAGCGCAAGAAAGAAGCATTTATTCCACCTCCGAAGGCCGTACGAAAACCAGGCAAAGCGAATCGCAATAAATAATCATCGGCCTAAGAAGATTCCTCAGGAAGACCGGTTCGCCGCGCCGCCAAAGAATGCTCCCATCAAAGCGCAATTAAATCGCCGGAGGCCACAAGGATTACATAAAGCCGAGTTATTGGCTTTATTGGAAATTCGGCGAGGCGAAATCTTTTGAGCAATCGGCCGCTTTTCTTCTTGCCTTCGGCTCTCGCCAGGCTTCGGAAGCGTTCGTCCTTAAACAAGCAGCCCCGCCAACAAAGCCCGTTGCACTTTTTCGCTGTGGAATTCCCCCGCGATTAAATATAATTGCGACGTTATCGTGACGAAACGGGACAGTGCACGCACGAAGCGTTAAATATTCTTTTATCACCTGCCCAGTCACCTGTATAGGTACATTATCCATTTACTACTGTGCATCGCTAGTGCTGCCATTAGCTACTTATTTAGTTCGTCGCCACATCAATTATTTCTCCATTATTCTAGAGACCTGAAACATGTACAATCATTTAACACATTTTTTTTTATTTTCCACAATTGGAATGAATAGATGAGAATTGAATAAGTAAATATATTTACTCATTTAAACTTGCGAGATCGTGGAAATTTATTTTCTTGAGGAAGTTAATTATTCTTCTCAAACTTCACTTCTGTTTCCTCCCCTTTCGATACATTTTAGTAGAGCACGGATTCAATCTGGGAATCTGCGCTGAAATATCTCCCAAAAGTTCACGCGTATTCAGAATAAAATCGACACTGATAATTTTATCAAATAAGAGGTTCAAATTCATAATTCGATCTTGATAAATCTGAAACATCCTGCTCGAAATCTCGTGGCCATTCACACATCTCTGTTCGTACATCCGGCACGATCTAACCTGGGAATAGACGATTCCCGTGGTGATTCGCCTAAAGCGTCTCCCATCGAAACGATAAATTCGGGACCCCCCAAATGGATCTTCTGAAACGGCACGCAATCTAGAGCGGCCCGCCCGTATCCCACTCGACTTGTGGATTTAGTTATGATGAACTTCGGACGAAGTTCAGACGATTATGCGACGTCCTTTTTATTATTACGCCTGCCGTGGCGGATAATTTATGTCTGATGGAGTTTCGGAATTCATTTCGTCGTTTACGAGATGACAAAACTATATAAAGCGCCGCGGCACGCTGGGAGATACGAAGGAAATTGATGGCCGGAAGGAACGAAATAATCAAGCGGAATATTCTTCGCCTCCCTCCCTTTCTTTCCTCTTGCGCCATCATTTCTCTTCCCGCTTTATAGCCACGAATCGTCGATGACGATGACTTTCTTTCTCCGTTCGTGGTGGTTTTTTAATTCGCGGATTATTGGCGTCGTTAATGCGTCCGCAGCCGCGCGTCATCGGTACGCCAGGCACTCAGTCGACGCTTATAAACGACGGGATAGCTCGAGAAATACTTTCCGACATGGTACAACAGCTTAATATTCATTTATTAGAGACCCCATTCTTACGGCTCGCATTCTGGGTCATATTGCATTTAAAACCACTCCCACCGCTCTCTGTCCATGGTATTAAAGCGTTTTACTTCTGCCACCCCTCCTCGAACGTAATTCTGGAATACGACGACGGGAATCTCGATGCTCCCCATTGTTGCTCGCCTCTTCCCCGGTTTTAACTTCCCGCTAAACATAAACTAGTCGATACGCTGACTTCGCGAAACGAACTCGAGAGCATTCCTTCGCGTCATGCCCCGTCCGCTGCACTTTATTAAATCAGCCAGTTACTTTGGAATTTGTTTAATTTCACGAAAATGCTGTTTCCACGCAGAATTCTGGGCCAGGTGGGGAGAACTAACTTTCCGCGAATAGAAGAAGAAATTATTAAGATTACGTTGCAAGCGATTTAGAGTGCCGCTGAATTCGCTCTCTGACGATTTAATTTGTCAATATGTACGCACGCGGCGAGGTTACGATTGAAGTCGTGCAAAGTGTGACGTTTCATTCCCGCCCACGTGTTTTGCTTTGATCGCTCCGTAATTTCGGCCGAAGATGGGTATCGTTTCGCGACAAAATCAAGAATAATCGCGCGCGGATCCCCGGTGACAGCTGACGCTTTCGCGTTGGAAGAATTATATGTACAATAGACTTCTACGTGTACTGTCACCCGATGAAATATCGTACGGGATACGATGGACGCGCCTCCCACCGGCTCGAATCACAGTATACAGATTTCGCAATGGGACGTTGTTCGTGACAGCTTTAGCCTATTTCGTTGATGACAAAGTGGTTATCTATATTCTTGCCTGATCGCGTCGAGTGGCCATTAGTCTTCAATCAAAACGGTCCGAAATAAAGTTCGATATACTAGGCATAAGGAATTACGACGTTCCACGGCAGCGCTTCATATAATTCGCCCCTTGTCACAATCCATTCAATATCCTCTGCATCTTCAAATAGGTATTCCACCCCCCGGCGGGTAGATTTAATTTCAAGAAATAACAAAAAGTTTCGCAGGGATAAATCAATGGTGCGGAAGGGTGATTTAATTCAGGAATCTTCCATTTAGGAACATGAAATCCCGTCTCATCATTAAACGGCAAGCAGCTTCCCCTTTTTCTCCAGAAAAAGAAGGAAAAAGGAAACTGGTCTTCCTCGATGAAGTCTCTGAACCGAACTTATTCTTTCTCAGAAGATTCATTATTCACTTAAACTCTCGCAACCCCGCGCTCCCCTATCAATCTTCCCTTTGCCGCGAAACCGTCAAAACAGAAACAACTCGTCGGTGGAAGATTCGCGTCGGTGGCAAAAAGTCTAGCCACTCGTAGCCCGGGGTTCGCCCACGCGAGGCGCTGGTTAAAAAGGATCAACGATCAAGGACTACCCGGCTCGTACCTACCAATCCTTTTCCGCGGTTCCCATTGATTACAACGCTGACCGACGAAATCGCGTGCGATCGTACGCGATCTACGAGGTGCTTGTAGTGGACGTACATGTGTACATACCGCTTCGGGGTAAAGGACGCCAGGGGCATGTCAGCCGAGCTAGCCGGACAGGCAGCCCGAGCCAGACAGCGTCTAATTATTATCGGGAGAGCCGAATGAAGGAGAACCGGCGGCTGCATGGCACGATGTCGATCCTTCACGTGTGTCCCCGTGATTGCACGTCGCGCTATTGCCTTGTAATCTCACCTCTCCACTCGGGGTACCCTTCCTCTCGTAGGGTACCAAGCGATTCCAACGCTTGCCCTAGCGTTCCTCCGCAGTCACTCTCCCTTCTATCATCGATTGCCGATTACATCGAACGACGTCATCACCTGTCCCGATCGCTTTCGATATCTCTGCACCTGTTTCAATCATTTCTGTCCTCCTGCGCTTTTTCGTTCAAACTCTGGCACGCAGATGTGGTTCTGAGGATGTTTGAAGGCGCAGTGAGGAAGAGCGCATTGTAATTAGGGATTGATGGAAGATTGATTTACGTATCGACTCTCAGTTCTCTTATTCAGTGTCAGGACTTGAGGGCGTTATAGCATCGAAGCTAATTCAGTCCCAATTTGTGGCGTCGGGGTTCTATGCTACTGTGCTTCGTAAATGCCGTTGTTCATGGCTACCTGACCTAACAGGTAACTATAAGCTTACGTTACGATTATTCCCGCCACCTTCGCCGTGCCTTCATTGTCCATTATACCGCTTTTGCTGCTGAATATCGATTAATTGCGAATGCAAACACTATCAGCCATGAATCTTAATCCTATTTCCTATCCCTGCCACTTGGAATCAATCACGTCGAAGTGTTTAATCGATTACCGACCATTGCGTAATATTGGTTCATGCGGAAAATTGGAGAACTCATCTGAACTTACTATCTAACTATAGTCCCAACTTATCTACTTCATAAAAATTTGCAATGATCAATAATTACACAGAATTTCCATAAAATTGAAACATGTTTACGGCTTAATCTAACTTGACACGCGACTTCCTGCAGCTTCTTGAGTAATTACGGCGAAGTCCGTGTCATTAATTATTGTGTCGCATCTGCGTCGATAAATCAAAGATCTTTTGGCTACGTTATCAATAATTCAACGTCGAGTTTCGAATTTTCGAGAGGAAATCGAGTCGCCATGGTGTGTCTGAATCCAAATTTACGGTTGACGTCTATTTCGATATGATCTCGCCTCCTTGATAACAGTTTGACCGAGATATCGTCCACGTTTTTGGTACTTATGAATTATTACCAGAAAGTGAACCATTAGAGGCCGTCGCTGGAAATATTATAACTTGTCCGTGGCGCGGGCGCGGGCCGATCGATCAAATCCTTCACCGGTTCGCAGGCGTGCCGGTATAATTAAAAGGCTGAAGGATAATTAAGGACTTCGTCAGTGTCAATTTTCCGGTAATGAGGCAGGGTGGATGTAAATTAAAAATTAAAAACATCGACGCGTCCCGATGGCACGTACCCTCTCGTGTGCAATGCGCAAACGCGCCCGTTAATTATTTATTTGAGACTCATTAGCGGCCGCATTCCACGGGCACGAATTCCTTCGACCGCGTTTACATTGAGCCTCGACACCGTTATTTCAACGCGCCGCTACTAATTTCGACGTGCTTCTATTCCATAACCGCGACCAATCTGCTTGCTTACGGTGGATTTGGTATTCATCGCTCCGTTGAATTCTTTCGTTTTTAGGCAGAATAGATGGATACAAAACGGAAGCGAAGCTTAAGAGTACTACTTAAATAGGCAGTCGTTTCTGTCGAAAATGAAACATTACTTTTTCAATTAATTACAAAGAAATAAATTGAAGGTGAGATTTATTTTTTGAGACAAAGTTTATTAACATCATAAGCTTTAAAAAAAACATGTCTTTAGTTAAAAATATGCTTTATATATTCAGATGGATCATTAAAGAGGCTTTTTAAAAAAGTTGCTTTTGTGATAAACTTTGTGTGAAGGAACAAGTCTCAGTTTTAATTTATTTCATTCCAATTAGTTGAAACAGAAATGCTTCATTTTCTACAAAAACAACTGCCCAGTTTCCTTAATGCACTGCTTAAAATAATTGGACGATCATTTGCTTAAATCCCCGGTAAAATTAAAAACCAGTGAGTAAGAATGCAATCTTTTAATGAATCGTGCGCCAAATTGTATGGACGCGACTTTTAAGGAACACTCCTCTCGAATTTCTTAATCTCACGAATTGATGAACACAATATTTCTTCGAAGCGGAATTAGAATTGTCATGAAACTTCCGTGGCCTGGTAAATTCAGGCCTATCTGGAAAGTGTGCAATCGCTAACGAATTCGAAAGGCCGCGTTATTCCCGACGATAAGGAAACCAGTGCAAGCAGGTCCTCGGCTTTAATTTTTAACTCTTTCATAATTGAAAGACCCAGCCCGTGGCTCGGTTTTCTCATTAAAAAGTTTCTCATCCACCATCTGCGCTTCTCGCTTCGTCTTCATATTTTATTCTTTATAACAGCATAAGCTACTCGGCGAAAGAACCACTTTATATTCGTTGAGATTAGTTGCCGAAAGTGTATCTTGCTACTGGTTCGCCATCGTATTCGCGACGACGGACTATAGCGCGAGAAAGGCGCGCGATATTAAGCATTATAATTCAATTTTACAAGATTGGGGGAGGGGACTGTTTTGTTGTTCGGAAGGGAAACTAATGGCAAAGGTTCTTGAACGCAACACGGGAATTTTGCTCGGCCACACGCCGATGTCGTGTGCACATCGACCTTAATCAGGTCAGCTTTCTTCTCGAGCGTATTTAAATTCATTGCAGCTCGCATAATGGACGCTTTCGATTACGCCCCTGGCATAGCGATATAATACGCGTTATTAAGAATCGTATTTGCAAACGACGTTGCTGCACTGCGACAATACGTGATCCGAAAGCTTCTGGAATTCATACGCGCCTTTGAAACGTAACCGTCGTTAATTGTACGTGTTTATTGCGCTAGGTTCGTGAGCTATAAAATGTCAGGTAGACGTAGGGCCGAGGCACACGTGGAAATATATTTTTTATGGACCAATGCCCCTGTTGCATGCTAATCACTTCCCTTTCGGAACTGATAACGGGAACGTGTAGATTTATTACTCGCTTGGTCTAAAATATCTGACAGAACTCTGTTAAACTCTGCTATTTCGATTGATAAAGGCATTGAATTCATTATCCATTTCCAGCTGCGTGGACATTTATTCTGCGCTTTAAATTTACATAGTAATACGTTCATCCGACGTTCATTCATAATTAAATTTAATTAATATTTACTACTTTAATATTTAGAGTTTCGATTGACGTCACGTTGGTTTGCCGATCGGAATGAATTGGAGTTGCGAGCCAACATGACTGAAATATATTTCCGGAATCATTTCAGTGATCCACTCGAAACTACTGTACAGTCGGTTCGTTGGCTGAGGAACTGTGATTATAGTGATTCGAGTAGGTATAGGAGGACAGAATGATGTGGCTATGAAAGGTTGTATGGTAACAATTAGACATTCTGCTCAAAATACCATTATTGTCCCTTCAGCAACACCGTCGCCAGAGATTAATGAAAAGATACACCCAAGCGTACGTACGTGTGCCTCTGCACAATACGTGTGCCTCTAGAGATGCGTCGATCGCCCGCTGACTTTCCCCTCGATTATGACCAGTCACCGTTCGACAATGAGCGTGTTCAAAGCGATAAGTTCTCTCCAGCAGGCCGGTACGGTAACAACCGCAGAAGGAACCTTGATTACCTGCCCATTATTAATGCAGGCTCGATTTAAAGGAACACTGCCCGACAAATTGTGCTTTATCTGTATACTAATCAAGTTTAGATGCTCGCGACCACACAAAAGGAATGTGGACGTCATTATAGCTGGATACAGCGATAAACGGTAATGCGGGTTATCCAGATAGAAACAGGTTGATGCGTATCCTCATCTCTCGTCGCTGAAATTGCCGGTACAAATTTCTTCTTCTTAACTTTCGACGTTCCTCGACGCGTTTCCAGTTGTCAGCGATAATCTCATTAACAGTTTGTAAATATGCTGATAAATATTACAAAAAACTCGTTGATTTTATGACCACCTCGTCGGTTGGTATTCGCTGTAGGACTTTTTAATTGAAAGGATCAGTCGTGATAACTCGTTAAAATCATCATTCGTGAGCGACGCAACGTTCGCTTAAGTACTTTCAACATTTACATCGCATTGGCGAGCACGAAAATCCCAAATAAGCTCGGCTTATACGCCTGTGAAACAGCGTTCACGAAATCTGCTAATCCGATGGTAAACGAATAATTGAACATCGAGTCACTAGTGAACGAAGCATTATCAAGCGGCCTACCCTGTATTATTATAGTCCGCTATAGTTGGCATGACCATCGCTGCGTCTGATGGTGATTAGGCTGTATCAATTAACACAAGCCTGCAATTGCTCGCATTAATCTCTCCCCTCTAACGGGTGTCTCTAACAAGCAGACAGTAAATTCACCTCTATTTCTGTCGGCGCGACATGCAGAGAGAGAGAGAGAGAGTGTGTGTGCGTGTTGTAGATGGGTCGTACGTATGTGTGCGCGCGTGATCAAATATTCTATTAATCGTATGGCCGTCAAATCGTTATCATTGTGCTTCTCGTTAACCAGAACACACGGGGGAAGGGGGTTATGGCTAATGAGAAACGACGGGGCCTCGAGGCTCCATTATTAATCGCTGGACACGATGTCTAACGCGTTTTTACCGCGCTTTTGTACCTCGTTCATTTTCCCTCGACCACCAGCCGTCGTTTCGCCAACCGTTTCGAAATGGAATCGCATCCGAGCCCCGACGCCATAGCGGTGTTTTATTAATACGTTTTAATCGCGATACGCGGCCAACTTTGAGTTTCGATTGGTATGTATTTTTAAATGTAATTGTCAGGGGAAAAGAGAGGGGATGAACGTTTTCGTTCATGCAGCCGGTACCGACGGTTGAATATTCGTCGGCTATAGTTGTCTGTGGATTTTCGAAAAGGGGTATCGCTGGAGAAAAGTATTGAAGTAATGGAAAGGAACTGTTTAATGTATATATCCTCCTGTATTATTCCCTTTTTTTAAAATGTGTATCGTAGCAGAGGAGCGCTCCGCGGTAACGCAGAAATTTCCCGCACATATTTCGAATTGTCCATTCGCAAATGACGGTAGGAACGGCGCCGAGGAATGAATTTAATAGGTATCTACATATTTCCCTGGCCCCGGCGCACGCTCGCTGCGGACCGATGGAAAAGTGGATGGACTGTTGATTTCCAGACTTATCAGCTCAATATTGATTTACCTTCGTATCGGTCTGATTACATTTTGTTGTTAATTGCAAAACGTAGTAGATTGCCGCGGTAGAGCCATTACATATTTGGAGTATCGGAATTCATGGGAATTCGCGATCAAAAATCGGTGAACCTTGTTAAACTTTCGCTACAAAAAATTGTGCTTACTGGGCGTGCAAGAATTGTATTGTTGAGGGCAGAAAATTAACGAAGTGGTAAATCAGACGCCACCACAAATGGGAGCACGTGCTGATATAATTTAGTTGAATAGTTGAAAGGGATAAGGTGCTTGTTTAGAGTAACAGAGTTTAGAGGGGTGGGAGGCTAAAAAATACGATGTATTATGTATTTTTAATAATTTATAACATGTATTAAATAACGATGTTCTTTCTAAACCTCGATATTTCTTCCTGACATTTGTCGTGTCAATAGTCGATTCTAACACTTAGGATGACAGTACCTAATATCGCCTAGAAAAAGTTAAATTGCTGTCAATTGAATGAATAATAATTTATATTTTTGTATGCAATTCATTTCAAAGTAAAGAGAAATCTTTCATCTTTCATGTATCAGTTAGACTCACTGAAACCTACAAATTTTTAATTGGCAATTAAAAAAACGTGAATCATGCAAAAATCGGGTCCTGAAAAAAGTGTATTTAATATCGCGGAGGACTCGTCAATCTCTTCCCTCGTATTTAATTGAATAATAAATGCTTCATTTTCGACAAAAACGACTGACTACTTAATACTCTGAGGCCCTTTAAGTACATACTGTGCGCTCACCGACCATTTATCGAGTTGAAACTAGGTTGCAGACAACAACAATTTCGAATACGAGAGATATTCCTCTTCGACACATCGTCTCGCGACTAAATGCAAATCAAGCCCGATTTATTTGTCAATGAAAAAAACATTTTTTGAAATAAAGCTCGCGTAAACGAGGGAGGGGAAAAATTTACACTCGGCTGGTAATACCGCGGGGCTATAAAAGCAGCTAAACATTCGTGTCCAGGCGGAGCTGCTTTCGAAAGAGTTGTAAAGTGCCTCCCCTTTTTATTCCATCTTTATACCTTTACTTTGCCGGCGTAATTACTTCGCCCAGTAATAAGTAATAATTAGAGCCGTTTCGTTGGCATTGCCTCGTTTCTTTCTACGATTTTATACGTCCGCGAGGGCGGTGCGTGCCGGGGGCTACCGAACAGGCCAATACTTGCCGCGTCAAGAATAGGAACGGTCTTTTAATTTCCGCGATTACAGCTTCCTCTTTACGAGAGGAGTTCCCGCGCGAATGTACGTGCACGGCAGAAAGAGGGAGAGAGAGAGAGAGCGAGAGAGGGATAGCACTAAACGCGCTTCCTGATACGATCGAGGGCCTCGTTAAAATGTCGTGATTCCTTTAAAAGCTTCTGAAACGAAGTCCACCCAACTTGCAGTCGCTTCGTGTCCCGAGCGTACAAACAAACACGCGAGCCACAAGTAGCAGCCAATAAAGACGTTCGCGCGAAATACACGCGAAATGGAAATGCTAGCTTTTATACCGTTTAGTATGTCCCGACGATGCAATGCATATGCATGGGCCGTACGTCTAATTACTCCGCTTGAAAGCATACAGAGAGATTCACTCAACTCCACGTGTAATTGATGTTGATTGCTTTCGCAGGATTAAAGTCGTCGATAGAGGTCGATCTGAATTTTCTCCTCTCAACGCTTCACTTCCAATCACTTTAATAATTAAGCGGATAGTCAGAACTTGTGTAACAAAATATCGGAGACTTCAGGTATTCATAAACGTTCAACGAGGTCCCTCGAAGGTTTCCAACGAAATTTCGAATCACTTCGTGAATCGTTACTTAGTAAAACGGATTGAAATATTTAGGAGTTTTAAAAGTCGAGCGCACCTCAAACGTCCCTCGAATTTTTCACGAACTTCGCCTTCGACTTTTGTAATCATCAATTTTGCAAAGTCTTTGACGTTTTAAAATTCACGGAACGTTCTCTCGGTTCGTTACGAAGTAAACGGTTCCATGATTCGTTGCAAGATATTAATCGAACGCCTTACAAAGGCGCCGTATCGGTTATGCGATCGATGTAAGTCATTGCAAATGTCCCTCTCATTTTTTTATTAATAATACTCCTTTGGCGCCCCTCCTCTCCTCATCTATTGAGGAATCTTTCAGAAAATTTCATTTCTCGCCGATGCACTTTCCACCAATTTAATATCTCGACATTCACTTCGTGAAACGGACCAGACATCCGAATGTAACGTGCCGTATATAGAACGGCGGGACCTTTTAGACTAATTACTGTGTTCGGATGGTGGACGCCCTTCATTCCAGCAGAAAGTCGGAGGGAATGAAATTCACGTGTCGTTCGCATCGACTTCGTTCAAAAATGAATTCAACGGAGGAGTATCGTGTCATATGTACATATATACATATATACAGTTCACGAAATCGTATGACACGCATTCTTTTAAATCCACAATGAAATCAGTATTTTTCCCTCCCGGCACCGATATCATTTCAAGGTCTTTTGTTCTCATTATGGGTAATTTCATTCTGTCAGACTATTGATCGGAAAGAGGACTTTCAGAGTCATCTTAGTATGAGGGGAATCGGATCGAATCTATTACGAAGGACAATTAAAGGCTTTTTGCAGCTCACCGTCTTAATTACGGAGCGGATCGTTCGGGATGACGTGGAGTGTAGAGGAAGGTTCGACAGTCGGCTAAAGACGGTTAACCGTTGATGACTATAGGCTGGTTATTTCTATTGGAAGGCAGCGGAGTCGAAACGGTCAGGGCCCTCCCGTTGCGCGACGTTCTACCTCCCGCGGCTCTTTGTCCTTGTTTGGATCACTCATCACTGGGCCCGTGTGCCCGAAAGAGTCATTATACAAGCTTGATTCTGACCGCTCATTAACTCCTCTAAATCTGCCCAGCCGTCGTTGCTATTTCTGCCGCATCCCACCACTTCATTTGCAAACAGGATCCACTGCATTCTTCTCCCTCCAGTTTGCCCAAGTGGCGAGAAGTTGTTGGCTGATATTCCGGATAATATTTTCACAAATAACCGTAAATAGGTAGCCGGAGTACCAAACTCTGAAATCAACTTCCATCATCTTCAGTCTCGAGGTATCTCATTCTGGAGTCTCTCTGGAAGCAGTCGAGAGGTGTTGAAGCAGTTCTATACCTAGTCAGCAAATTGCATTCCGAACAGTCGCGTACACGAGAAAACAAGATAGAAATAAATTCGAAGCTTGTCACTCGGACGGCCAGAAAATCCGCTCCAGTAGTATAGTCCGCGTCAAGGTTGCCGCACTCTCGCAGTAGATACACACGAGTTCACAAACTGGAGTTTATGTCGTTGTAGACAAAATTCGGTGAATGTAGAAGCGTGTCGTTGACCTGTGTAAACGCAAACAAGGTAGGATATAAAAAGCAAACGTCAATAGAGTGTCAGCTATTGTTACACTATGCACGCCAGTTGTTCGGTGTGGGCCATCAACGTCCTCCTATTTTACTATTTTCTTTTTCACTTTTAACGCACGCCATTCGTTGTATATACATCCTCGCGAATTCCGGCTGTGCTTTTTTTTCGCACGTCGATCATTTTAACTGTAGGCAACGCTTCGAAATTGCTGGAGCGCGCGCTTCGCTGAAGGTAACTCGTTACAATTTGAAGCGCGATTAGGCCGACCTGAATGCCGTCCGCTCTGGAACTCATTAAAAATTTCATTCGCCACCCTTGACACGAGTGCCGCGGTTAAGGATGGCCGCAGCCCCGCGTGGCGCAGCGCGAATGCAAAGGCACGCGGTCGCGGAATTTGTTTCTGAATGCGTGACGCGAGCCACGGCCGCTCCTGCGATTTGAACATTCAAAAGACGGTGCAGCTGAAAGATGGAGCCGCCCGCGGACATTTGAATTGCATCCCTTGGATTCAGGTGAATTCAAGTTTGACCTGTATCCGCGGGCCCGGATAAATATATTCGTCGTCTGCTACAAAGACAGTGTATGCATTCGCTTTCAGCTCTAGAAACAGGCGAGTGTTAACCCTGGGATAGAGAACTCGCGGCTTCTGACGCACTTGCATACCTAATATCCGAATTCACCGTCGTTTCCACCATCCTCCTACCACTCAATGAAATTAGTCCCCTCCGCGGCGATCCCGAAGAGTTCCAATTCGAAAATTAATCTCAGAGATACGTGATATAACCAGCGCTGGTAACTAAATAGTTTCAAGTCAAAAACTTTCAGTCCTCCGCGAGGTGAAACTTTGTCAAACTCATTGTCAGTTGTAATTTACCATATTCATTGCGATGCAGAGTCGTCGGTTTATCTTCTCGCCCATACATTGCACGTGATCCGCAGCGTGGATCTTCAGAAATTGCACGCGACGCTCGACCAACTGCATCGTCTTCATTACCGGGCGATTTGATCGATGACCAACCGATACGGGGCATTTCCACAGCGACTAAGGAAATTTCATAACAGCTGCGAATCGGCGATCGTCTGGCGAGCAGAGAGCAACAGGAAAAAATGGCCAACTGTGTTTTAGCGATCAGGAACCCGCCACGTTCTCCAACCATGTCAGTCCAGCGAATAGAAGGTCAGGTCTCTAACTGGTTGGTATAATTTTTCGATCAATTCGAGAGAAAGCTGGATCAAAAGCCAGTGGATCTGGGCTTGATCGGGCAGCCCTGGGCATAATTGGCCGGGAAAGACCGATAATACGTTGGTAGCCTTTTGACAGATGGTACGAGGCCCGGGCAAATTGCCGCTTGAAGCTCGTTCGCTAGCTGGATGGCTCGCATCGTACGCTGGCCGTCTCTCTTATCCCTTCTCACGCTAATACGCGGCGGCCGGACGTTGTTTTGATAATTTATTGAAATCGTCGAGGGTCTAAGAGCCGCCACTACGTGTACGAAAGGATCCGCGCCGGTGAAATATGGCCGTGCGAATTACACGAGACGTCGGACCCGCGTCAGTCGGCCAGCCCCGGCGATGCGGAATTTCCCGGCGGAGAAACGAGCGGCGTGCACGCGCCTCACGCGACTCCATCTATCGCTGTTGCGTCTGAAGAGGATGCCCGCCGGTGCTCTGTTTCGCACAGTCTAGCTTCCAACCATCCTGCTGATTGTTATTTCGCCCCCTCGGAATTTAACCGGCCGCCCGATGGGCTCGCGTATCGCGATCCACTGCATGCGATGGAGGGAGCCTATCTTAGAACGTAGAGATTCGGGAATCTCGTGGCCCCGCGGTAAGATTGCGAGATCAGACAGCTTTAATTTTGAAAGTTGAGTGTATTGAAAAAGGTTTGAAGTCCCGTTGTCCTGAATAGCCGTCACCTTAACAGTCCCGTGCTCCAAAAGAGCTCCAGCGTTGAATAGTTAAGGAGACAGGTCTGATTTTGGAAGCTCGGTAGCACAAAAAGTTTTGATCCCGTCAGAGGGGTGTCAGTACAAGACTGTCAGCGGATCCTTTCGTTTCATTCTATTTAAAGAGTTGGCGGACTCCTGCCTGAATCTAGTACGCCAAATCAACACTCAGTGAAAAGTTACCGTATAGTAGATCTCTATATTGTAAGTCCGGGAGAGTTCGACCCCTTTTTGGAAAAGAAATTGTAGCATCGTTGTTTTTCACATTTTTGTCAGTTTATGCACATTAAAGCAAATCCCAAGCAATTTAGAGTATATATAAATTATAGTGTGCCATAATTTAAAATATTTATTTTCATTTTCAACGAAAAACATTGACACTGCAACTGGTCGGTCTCACCCGTATTTCGGGGTTAGGCCATCCACCCCCTACGGGTAATCAAGGGAGCGATCGACCATCTAATAAAAAAAATTAAAAACGAATAGTTATATGCATATTATATCTCCAATATCGGAAGAGTGTAAACCTGATTTTCAAATATCATCACCACTGTAACATGGTCTAAAAACTTTCAGCCTCGCATAAAGTCTTAACTGTATCTTATAATTCAAATACGGATTTGTGACAATGGTCAATGTGAGATAAACAACAAGCGCCTTCGTTTCTTTTGTGTCAATGACACACAGTGTTCTATCTTCCGTCTCTCTTAAAATATCAACACTGGCCGGACTCTCCCGGACTTACCCTATAGGTACATTTCGAGATCGTGTTTGTGACTTTTAAGAATTACCCTCCCCTATTGAAAATAGAACACGCACCGAATTTACGCCTATCCCCCGCATAAATTCATGCAGGTTTATGTTGTTCTCGAACGTACAACACATTCATCCGAATGAAACAGCACGCGACAAATGGAAAGAGACGAAGAGCTCTAGGTAGTACCATATGCTCATGAAGCGTTTTGAATAATGTGACTAATATTTGCGCCCTGCGGATCGCTCGATTACGATGCCAGCCTCTATTCGAGGATAGCTCGCGTTCAATGTATGTAAATGAAAGGATGCGCCGATCGTAAAAATGACAGTCATATATCAGCAGGCCGGCCTTCTGCTTCTGATACAGCGCTATTGAAATATTGAGCCAGCGAAATGGCATTTCCTAATGGATTGAAATACGCCGGATTATTAATTCAGCAACACGAGCTTGCAGCTTGGGAGCGTAATTACCCGCCGTTCTAAGTACACAGCTTCAAAAATATTGTCTGCCGCGACAGATAGGGAGCAGCACGCTAGAGGTCCTCCGAAAATTTCAGAGTTCACGGCGGACCATTGTTTTCCCACGGCACAGTAATACAACCTTTATTTGGCAGCGACGGTCCTTTTGTCTCTGGCTGAATTTCGAGTACAATAAACAGCTAGAATGAATGTTCTTTGGTCTGACGAATTTCGAGATTGCGACAACGAAATGACAAAACAGGGGCAATCGAACCGTCTCTACGAGTAACGAGTTGTCTCGCTATAGTTTACGACGGGAAGCAACGAAAGAGATGTTCGATAATTGCCAGTATCCTCGTTTTAGCGATTGCCATTAGCAACTAATTGCCATCAGTGAGCTGTAAAACGCTTTTCTTCGTCAAAGAACAGAAATAAAAGTAACGCGGAATTGTAGGCTCCTTTCCAGGCGAGTGTACATCGCTGGTCGATTACGTGTTAACTAAGAGGTTCGCGTCGATGAGAGTGAATAAATAAATGATAAGAACTAAAACTTGGGGAACGATGTTGTCGCGTTTATTCGTTACGTTTTAGGCTGGAAAATTCAGCGCAGCGAACGTTCCTCGCCCAGTCAATTAACCTCGATAGCTCCGTCATTTATTTACACAAAACTCATCTTCCAATAATAGACTAATCGGCCATCATCCACTTGCCCTCCTTCGCAGCCGATCATTCAATAATCAGAAAGGGTATCTAACAAATTGAATTCTATTCCCACGTGGTGGCCATTTCCCTTGGTCAATTATATCAAGGCCCGGGCACGACGGATCGACGCCCAGAGGCGTCACGACATCGGAAATTCCAGCAGCGTTTTCCGAGGTACCGGCCGATTATGAAAACGGTCACGGCGGTTGCACCCTCCGTAATTACGGATAATTGGATGGAAAATGCTGACAGGTAGGGGCACCCATGGGCTGCTCCCGTCCTTTTTCTCATTTGCGCAACAGGCGGAACGTTTCGCGATCGGCCTTTGACGTAACACGCGCCACGAGCTCTCCACTTGTGCCCTCCTTTTGATCTTTAGCATCGCGCCATTTGCAGGCATGGAAAGGTTACTACCGCTTTATTCGAGATAACGAAGCACAGCGCTCTTTAACTGATAGCACCTGCAAAGATTCCTTCGGTTCCAAGTGATTTCCGTCGACGGTCCCTTCCCCTTTGTGTGCCTCGGTGGATTGCGCCGATCATTCCCTGCAATTATGCATTTCTGCGTGCCGCTTGGCTGCGTCTCGCCTTCCGGAAAAAGCTCCTCTAATTATGGAAAAAGTATGAAGAGAGGAAAATGGAAAAGATAGCATTGAAACTCTAGCTTCTTCCAGTGCACGCCATTATTCTAATATTGAAGTGTAGTCGCTACCGGAGTAGAAGTTTTTTATGACACCCAATCCCGACTAATTGGTCCGCACCTACAATCTATATACAGGCTCTAGCTCTCAGATTCGTCATTACCTGCTGCGCTTAAGTAGCGAAAAATTCAGCGCGACGGGGACCGGCGCCGGTCAGTGGGCACAGCCGCGCCGCCGCCGTCGCGCTTCCCGTGGAAAAACAATAGCTGTCGCGCGATCGCCGCGGAAAGCGTTGCATCGCCGACGGTTCATCGGCGCGTGTCGGGCGCGAAACGAGTAGAGTACACTGGTAAATGAATTGCCGCGTCGAACCTGATGCACAACGACGAAATATGCGCGCGTGAACGAGCGAGCGGAAGGGAGCCGCCAGGCCGGGTAGATTAATGTAACGAACGGTGACGCGCAACCCTGGACCGCCGAAAATCGGGATTCAGGGCCAGATTTGCGATAAAAATGTTTTACGACGGCGGGCGTCGCCGTGGCATGTCACACGATGTACAGCCAGAGCGTTGTTCTACAGCCTTCGAGAGTGAATAGAGGCTGGGAGTAACGAGTTTCATTCGTCAGTACTGAATCAGCTTCGAAATAGTGTTAGATTCTTTTCAACTGCAAGAAGAAAGAAATTAATATGTATGTCTGCAAGCCAGAAATATGAATTCTCATAGAATAATGTTCTATTCTTAATATCTGACGTAATAACCTCAGCCAGTGGGCTGAGTCAGAATTTAATTTGGATGAGTCGATTTGAAGGGATAAAAATATATTGAATATAAATTCAATGATATCCATTAGGTGATAACAAAATCTTATTATACAATAAAATCTACTTCTCTTTCCTTTTTGAAAATTTATTTAAAGCACACAATCCAGTTGCCTTTTATTTTTTAAAATTTATTTGAAGAATAGAATCCAGTTTTCTTTTGTTTTTACAAACCTCTTGAATTAATTCACTCGTGGATTACATTAATCTCTTTTTTCCTTCTTCTTTTGGTGGTGCCAGGGCCCTATGGCCTTCCTTCTGGGTACGTCACTGACCTCCAAGAAAAAATTCTTGTCTCCTTTATATCTACTGTACTTAGGTACATAGAAATTCCGGATGTTCTAGCAAACGATGAAATAATCGCGTACCCAGTATTGCGAGAAATCATACATAATACGGACGATCAGCTAACGACTCTGAAAGCTCTGGTTTGGACAGAACGAAGGTCTTCAACTTTTTTACGCCACCCCTTGGTTGCCATTTTCGATCGTTCGCGAAGAGCAGAGATATTAAACGCGGTCCATCGCTGAAGAACATTTTTTCCTGATTCACGATCCGGCAGACGAATTGACAGTTAGTAATTTCTTGAGATCGTAACGGTACCTTAATTATCGGATTCGCTAAATCGATCCTATTGATTCTCACCTTGGGCAGGTCGTAACGAAGGACCGTGGCAAAGGTGAGAGGATATTCTCGTAAACGTGGACGCCAGCAGGCAAGTAGAATCGCTTTACTTCTCTCCCGGGCAGCGAGAGCTGTAATTAAGCCCCTTAGAACGACGTGTAGCGTTCGCAACAATTAAAATAATGACCAGAGTCGTAGCGGTCCCGAAACGTTTCGCCGGAGTGTAGTAGGAGTAGCGTAACCTGGTGATTTAAACCGATACGATATATTTTTCGGTGTGCAATCTGGCCGGTTCCTCCTAATCGTTATTGATTGCGCCAGAGCGGCACGCAGCAAGCCGATAAATTACCCGTATGAGTCACTTTTGCCCATGTTTTAGGCCACAGATTCAAAATCGCTTTACGATACCGCAAACGTCAAGAACGCACGAGACGAAGAACACGCGAAATCGAAGTCGATCGTGAAACGCATTCGCCGAAGGGATATTTAGGTCGACCCGAAGGAGAATACAGAAGAACTGGTTCTGAGGGATAGTAAAAATTGCGAGGGAGTTCCATCATATTATAGCGGCTATAGAAAAATATCGGTAAACTATATAAAAGCGCACCGACCCATAAAAACAGTTCAGGGGAATGAAATACGGCCAGGAGCAGTAAAAAGTAAACTTATTGGGCAAGGTAAATCAGTTCCGATTCTTTTAAACGAAATACAGCGGCTGTAAAACGGAATATGTAGTCAGAAGCCCGCTTCCCCTTGCAGCGTTATATCTGTGCCACTTGTGCCTGATGCCGAACCTCGAGCATCCTGCACGGTGCAGGACACATAGCCCTGTTCGAGGAAAATCGAGCCACTGGAACGCCTGGAGTGCTAAAATCTCCGTAAACGAAGCAGAACGTGGGATATCCTCTTATCAATTTCACAAACATAGCCAGCATCGACAGAGGGTTTCGCTTTTTCGCGTTTCCATC
The DNA here is from genome assembly GCA_960531205.1 of Andrena bicolor. NCBI lineage: Eukaryota > Metazoa > Arthropoda > Insecta > Hymenoptera > Andrenidae > Andrena > Andrena bicolor. Next base: position 32,566,567 of record OY482666.1, on the reverse strand, counting down.
GATTAAAAATAACGACCCATCGGCACTGAACAGCGAAATTTCATTCGGGACTAAATTAGCCGAAGTTTCTCCCGTCGGGGAGAGGAGCAACAGTTGTCTTCCAACCTATTTCAATTCTCCGATACTTCCGAACAGAGGAACGCGCTACTTCTGTGGCGGCACAATTCTCCATTGTGCCCCTCGACAGTGCAAGGTAACGTCAGCAAACGCCTTGAAAGGTCCTCGAGGGAGGAGAGCGTTCAAAAGGCCATTGTTCCTCTCGTGAAACAAGTGTACGAGTCATTCTTTTAAATTTGATTTAGCCGCGCGGCCGAGAGCCGTCATCGCGGATCTCTTCGAGCCCGTTTCCTTGGCCGAGAGCTCGCCCCCGAGTGGTAATTCCTACGAAAGGGTCCGCGCGGCCACCCCACGCCCTCTTTTCCCTTATCCGCGGAAAGTTCACGGCCGTAACTCGAGGTTATCTGTTTGCAAATTAGCGCCACGGATTCCATAAGACACACGCGCACGTGGCCAGCAATAAAAATGGAAATCGATAGCAACGCTTTCTGGGACTTTTCCAGCAGCAGGCTTCAGGAATTTTCAGTAGATTTTTGTCGATGAATCGGGGACTTAGACTCGGAGATGATCCATGGAGTTCTAGCGGCTTTATTCTGGTCCAGATTGTTTGACTGCGATGAGACGCCCGGTTGAACTCTATTGTGATAGATACGAACAGCGGGTAGATAGGGTAAAGGTAGGTAATATGGAACCGCACAAAATGTGAAACATCGCTTCGATAAAGAAATAACGAACTATACAGACAATCGTGTGTATTATTTAGTTCCCTTAAAAACAATAGACGATCATACTGACAATTGAGCATCAGTCGGGCATCCATTATAAAGAGAAACGTTTTTATTTTTCGTGATGTGCAAAATTTTTTGGAAAGTGAAACAAATAGTTAAATATTGTAGTGAAGGTAAGTTATCAAGTATTATCTTTGTACGATTTATCATTAAATATGTTTGTTTGTGATTATCCAAAAATAGTTATTTTTAAAGTTATTTCCTTCTTAATATAATTCGGATTTCTTTTCAGAACGTGTAATATGGAACATATTGTGCCCAACATGTAGGAGACGTAGAAAGCAAACTAAATTCCAAAAAATGATATATATTTGTTTATTTATATCTTCTACTAAATAAATCTCCATTTTTAGTAACAAATGTAAAGTTTGTTCAGTTTTATTTCGAATTGCCACTTTTTCGAACTGCTGATTTTCACTCTTTCCATTTTTTTTAGTATAATTTCAAAACATTTGAATATGTTTAGATTTGACTATGTAAATATGATTTTGCATTAGTTCCTACGTCCCCTCGTGTCCGTTTTATTAAAGAAAACAAACTCCCCTACTTTTGGCAAGCTTTCGAAATCAGGTCTTCCATATTACATACGTTTACTCTACTCAATGCAGGGTAAATGTTTTCTCTGTGTATGTAATTCGTTGTCCCTTTGGAAAAACAGCTACGTCTGAGGAGGTAAAGAAGCGCCAACGGCGTGCAATAGCACACAGGCGGGTTCGTGTCGAGAATTCTTCGCGCAATGCTGTTACACTTCCGTTTACGAGAACACGATATCAATTTGCGCGGCCTTCCTCGTTCGCGCCGGGGTTCACATCGTAATTAAGGAACACCAAGAGATTAGGACGCCGTGGAGACGCGGACGGCAGAAGTCGTTGCCGCCCGTTGGACGCTCTGCAACGTCGGACGATTCAACTGAAGTTACGATGCGTTGGAGAAAGAAAGTTTATTCCGTGTCTGAAAGTTTCCACGGCGGGGCTTGGTAGTCACAATGACGCGTGGGTCCACGCTCCTTCCCTTCTCCGCCTTATTCAAGCAAGTTACAGCGACAGAATTTCTGTTATAGGACGGACTCGTCCTGTAGATACTTTCGTGAGCACTTTGCCCATTCTTAGTCAAAGTATCTGCGACGAAATAATTCAAAGGCTGCCTGAAGCGCGGCGTCTGCTTTAGACGTGCGCGGCCGAAAATACGAAACCGGGACTCGCAGAACGCGCAGAACATCGTTTCACAAAGATTCAGTAAAGTTTTTGAAAAGATAACGTTGGTGGTGACACTTTTAATCTAGAACTGCGCACGTGTAGATTAATTATGGATTATTTTTAGTCAGTAACGGGACACGTTAATGGAAATAAACAAAATGAGATCAATTGTTAAAATATCATTAATAGCACATAGAACAAAAAAAAATGAATATGTACCTGTAACCTTTATTTCGCATGACTCGCTGGCCCGTTTTTCGCAAATATTACATTGGAACCAATCTTCTTTACTGGTAGCAAAGTTTTCTTTACAAACAGGAAAATAACTTGTAGATACCTCTGTGTAATGCGTCTAGAATTTGGTTAATATTATTTGTCCCATTTAAAACCTGTCACTTTTATAGCACTTCTCTCCTACTAGAAACCATCAACTACCCCCCTAGCACTGAAACTCAATTTCCATATGTTTTTATAATGAAATTCTTCTATTAAATATAATTACAAATCGCGTGGCTTCGTACTTGTTCCTAGAATAATAAATATACTAAGCGAGATAAAAATTTTGTAACGTACAGAAAGGAGGATAAGAAGAGGCTGTTGTTTTCCGAATGCAGTGATATTTTTCTGGCTGGATGTAAACGGAACAAACAACAACAGTAGTAAATAAATATGGATCGCCTGCGTATCGTTTATAAATCAGGATGAACAGGTCGAGGAAAACATCCAGCGAAATTGGATGTCGGTATTCTCCTGTCATTGATTCTCTCTCCCCACTGAAAACAGCATTCCATCACTCTTCGATTACTCTGGAAACCAACAATATCTATCACGGCAAGTATTGATGGGGACTAAAATATTCGCTATTTTCATTTGTCAACGCAAAGGTCACATGGTAGGTACTCTATCTTCCTGTAAAAAAATTTCACACGTTTCCGAATCACTGAAGCATAAACATGAAGCAACACGAATCTGTTATTATAATTCATAGCACAACCTCAAAGAAGATGGTTCTTAATTTATAAATAAGTTACAAGTGCAGAAGATTTCCTGAGCTTCGATGACACATGGCAGAGATGGGCAAAATTTTTATTTAAATAAAATTTCCAATAACGAAGAAAAGTAAAAAAATTATTCGCCATGTGTTGAATTAAGCTAACTCGAGTTAACGAATGAATGACGAATATTTTTTACTTTTATTCGTTATTCGAAATTTTATTTAAATATAAATTTCGCCCATCTCTGTCGCGTGGGGCATCTGAGCAACTTCTTAGGTTTCATTTGTCGACTTATGTTTAAACCATATAGGTAACACACAGCACAGAACATTACAAATATGTAGAACTGTAATTTTATCATCGGTAACAGATTTTCAAAAGCAACTTTCCCGTGGTAGAAGTCGACGCATCGGCTTGAATAATCATATGACCGATGCTTTAATTGTCGTTAAAGCTGCGTGACACCGCGCCGGGGCCTTAGAGAATCGGAACCAGCAGGGAGCTGTTTAGCGGACAGCAGGGAAGCGGACGTGATCGCAAATTAGGAGCAAATGAAAAAGCAGCTCCGTTGAAAGGCGTGTTAAACCGACAGTTACGTCGGACCACGTGCCCGATGACGGCGTTCCCCATCGGCGTGACAAAAAAGAGGACAGGAAATTGTATCAAATTGGAGAGCGTTTGGATTAAGGATCCCTCGAAAGCGGGAGCGTGGTTCGCCGAGCGGCGGGTTCGCACATGCCGCGCTGATCCGACCATTGTTGTGCAAATCCAACAAAAACCAGCCCTCTAATCTCGCGAGCCCACTTGAGATCGCAATGTGCACCCCGCAATCGTACAATTAATTTATATAGGTATCTAAAGTACTTGCGTCGCCGTCCCCTTCCCCGTCCCCCTATTACCAAACGCGGAGATTCCCAACCCTGCTTGTCCGTTCCATCGCTGATAATCTTAAATAATCTCCCAACGATCCTGCACTCGAAAACGCCACTTCTATCCAGATAAGTTCCCCTCCATTGTATACACACGCGACAACTGTTTCAGCCCCACCGAATTATTAAAAAATCCTAAGATATAATTCCTTTTCCGACGCCTGTGCCTATCGCTCTTTTGCAGTACGTTCAAAGCTTCAGATAGTAACAGAACAAAGTTATCATTGAACGTGCAGAAAATTTTGTGTAAAAATTGCTAAAAGGCTAATTTAAGCATAAAGTATGGTGAGGGCACAATAAGGAATAATAAATTGTTGTTAGAATAAAAATACGCTTGAGTTTTATTAAACCAGCATATTTGAGTGATATTAACCGGACAAACAACGTATGTATTTACCTGCATATCTCCTATGTTATGACTTTACCTTTATGTCGCATGGGAAATACATTCTTCTGGACCATATCTTCAAATGCTAATATTTGTTGATTAAATATCAAGCAATAAACCATTTTCCAGTGTATTGTTATACATATTTTGCACCGAAATATTATAGGACCACCGTTGACCGATGGGCGACAGCGGGCTTCGATCTTTCCCGAAAGGCACGGTGATTGATAATTTCCACATCGATTATAATTTAGGACAATTTTCCATGATGCAGCCGGGGAAAACACGCGTTATGTAATTAAAACTAATATCGATTTATTTGGGCATTTCGTATAACCAACGTATCACACCGGACCCGTTATAAATGATTTAATTAAAGTGTCGCGTTGTCGTTACCATCGCGTTAATTTGATAACACGTTTAATTAACGCGGGATGAGTTGTCGACGGTACAAGTTGCTAAATCGTCGGCTATACGGATGGAAATAACGATCGGAGTCGGTAAAAATGGGGACACGAATAAATTATGATCTCGGGGGATAGTAAGGTCACACTTCGCGCGGAAATGGGGGCGAAATTACGCAACGGTACCTACAGCTGAACATCGTTAATACATTTTGATACGATCTGTGTATCGGACCTACGTTGAAATGTCTTCTAGCTGACGCGACAGTACGGTGAAGCAGTACGCGTGTGATTCGTGGCATGGCTCTTGCTCCCGATGCGCCCAATTTCGTATTTACATTCCAAATAATCCGAAATCGATGGACAAACCATCCACTGTTCCCGAAACGTCATCACACGGGACATTTCGTCACGAACGTACAAAAGCAAATGTCGCTCGGCAAATACGAATAATCGGCGAGGATATCAGCAGCGGACGATAAAAACTCCGCCGAATTCCAGCGACCGTCCCGAGCTTGAGCTTCCGGATCGGAAGCTGCGTTAATCGCAGCGAGGTGCCTTATGCGCCCGTTTAAGCGACTATCGTACGGCGCGGCGGCTGGTATTCGCTGCACGATAAACGCAACCCAGCCGAATTACGCACGGTCGATAACACGAGCGTGCAACGGTGTTTGCACCGACGTCGCTTTAAATCGTGATCGAGCAGTCGTTGCTGGCCCACGCGACACGGATTCATTTCCGAATGGCATGCCCGCCATTCGCGACACTATCTAACTTTTCCACCGTGTCCCCGATTCTCCTGCTTCCCGTATTTCCACTTGTGCCAGGCAAACGCTCGTCCGTTCCTCTCCTATCTCAAACTTCACCCCCCTCCCTAGAATTTTCTTCTGAATATCTGTCCTTTCCGCTCCGTCCTGTTCGCCACTTGACTCTTAACCCTTCTTACCCTTTCCTGTACTTTTTAATTTTCCTGCCTTTGTGTTTTCTTTTCTGTGCCTCGCGACCCACCCACCCCCCAACCGTTTCAACTTTACCTTCTCCTAACCCTTTCGCCCCCTTTTTCATCCCCACGCCCCTCCGTTCCCTCTCAGTCCACTTCGCATTTTCATTTAACTCCTTTCTCTAATTCCACTCTCCCTCCATGGCCCTCTTCAGTTCCGTAGCTGCTAGCTGCTAACTGGTTCCAACCTCTAACCCTCGCCCCCGACCCACCCTCCGCGCTCGCCCTTCGTGATCCTCTTCTCTCTCCCCCGCAAACACGTCCGCGCGAAGTGTTTATACACGGTGTTGCGAGGGCGTGTTTATCGAACGTACGGCGGCCGTGTATCGCCGGGCACGAAAGCGACACGGTAGTGGCCGCTATCTTCCTGACTGGTTGGAATTACACCATTATTGTGCAAATTAGCGAAGACCCGTGCATGATAGGGCGGCCGGACGTCTAGCGGGATTAGAATTAACGCGGCTGCCGTGAGCACCGGCGACAAACGCCTCGTGATTACTTCGGGATCGTCCGTTCTTCCGAGGACCCCTGCCGGCGATCGATTAATCCGCCAAAGAAATAGAAAGAATTCCACTCGTTTCATGATCCGGCTCGATCTGTTCGACAGCGGATGGCATTAATGAGTGTGTGAGTGAATTTCAAAGAAATTAATTATGATGAAAGTAAGGGGAGGATCTGTTAAAAGCAAGACCGATTAACCTTGAAGTAGGGTAGATGTACCGTTTGTGGCCATTCTACCGTTTTTGGCCATGTGCATAATTATCGCGTTTTTTTAGATCGAAATTGCTTGCAGACACTTAATTATGTGTAGAATTTCAAACTGTAAATATTTTCTTTAGTATACCACCAGAAATATAAGGTTACATTTATTGCTTACGCGAAAAGTGGCAAGTGGCCACAAACGGTGAAAAATGGATTTCTTATATTTTTTAACTTTATTAATTCTTTAACGATTTCTCTAGTTAACGGTAACTTAGACGTTAATAGTGAAGATAGTGTAAAATTTAGTAAAGCTTTCAGTTTCCTGATTTGAAGTACAATTTTAAAGATAATTACGACGAAAGTCACGGAAATCCTTAAAGTGGCCGCAAATGGTGCATCTACCCTAGTTGAACGCGATATTCACATTGTACGCAACTTTCAGATCGGAAACATAAAATTCACGGATCTTTTAATTGCGCGTGGGATGCTCCTCGCTGAATTATCTCCTGCCTGCAGGGTATTTATACAGTATAAAGTAGTTAACACGTGAGATCGGAAACAATTTCTGGGACGCCCGGCAACGATCGCGATTGTGGATCTACGGTGTTTTTCACTTAAAGCACGCAAATAGAATGCTGGATCGCGATCCCACTAATTCAGCAACGAGCCCGAAATACGAGGCACTTTTGCGCTCGCTCTCGTGCTCCCGCTACGTTCGGCCCCCGCTTCCGGTTCCCGGTTATCTGGCCGTGATTGCGCTTAAAATTCCAACGACGCTACTGCCGCCGCTGTATCGGGCTAATTATGCATCCCCTTGCTTTAACAGCCAACTAAAATCCTCCTTACGATAAACAACAACTATGTAGCGTGCACCGAGAAGAGGAAGGATTTAACAAAGATTTCCGTGGGACGAACTCTTTCTCATCGCCAATGGATTTCACTTCGCATTCTAAAAATCTAGGAAGTACCTGCCTACTGAACGAGTATCGATTCGGTGGTTTTCTCGATTTTCGACGAATAGAAAACCTCAGGATAGAGTTGGACATTATTTGAATAATAAATTTTGATTCGAATAAATTTCTATTCCCATAACAAATTATTTGTTTTTCTCGAATAAATTTCTATTCCCATAACAAATTATTCGTTTTTCTCGAATAATTTCGTTTTATTCGCATTTCTTATTCGAGGTTACTCGAATATAAATTTACCTATTCTTTATTCTCGTATAACTTCATTTTATTCGGAATTTTTATTCGAGTAATGCCCAGCTGTGTTTCAAGATTCTTGTACCTACACTCACGCGACGCAGTGAAAATAAGACTTTTAGTATCAATTTAATCGCGATGGCTCGCGTTCATGGGTCGCTGGGGTTGCAGGGAGCGGCAAAAATTCGGGCATCGGGGGTGACGGACGTCGGAGCGTGTCCTTTCTCGCCTGCGGCCACAACTGGCGGGCTCACCCCTCCCTCTCTGCGCAAAAGTGCATTGTCCTATTGTAAATATAAACTGTGTATTCCGCAAACCATTTTCCTGACTATTTGTCGCGTTTCAGAACATATTGCGCGCCATGGCCATTTAACTGTACGGCTGCTTATTGTATAGAGACAGCATATGGCGCGAAAGTAACGTCTCTATTATGCGCCGCTGATAAATGGCCGGCCGTATTTAACGTGGCTAATCGTGCTGGTATAGGTAAGGAGCGCGCGTGGTTATACATTTAAGTGGTTGGCAGTTTTTAAAGGCGTTTCATTCGGGGCATCGATCGTTAATCTTTCCCACTTGCGATATTACAATCGCGAATCCAAATATCGTTGAAATGAACGAAACTGTCAAGAAATATTTCGAACGATTTAAAAATTCCCAAAAGTGGGACATCTTCCATAGATAGATATTGCTGAATAAGTAAGCGCGACACGATTCAACCTATGTAACTACGCGATTTAAATAGCCAGATCTACCAGCGACCAAGGCTGCCGATCCAAGGCTTGGCAAATATCCACTTGTTAACGGCTGATAAAAATCATGATTGATACCTAAACACTTGGATGGGAGAGCACGTGCTCGGTCTTTTACTATGTAAAAGGTTCGTCGAGGATCCAGAGAGTAGCGAGCTCAGGTGGTTTAGCAGGGAATTAATGCGCCCCGTGAAATCAGAGGAGCCGATGTAACGTGCTTCTCATTCGTTTAATAGCGATGCCAGTCCCGCGTGCAATCACGAAGGAGGATTAATATACGAGCACGCCCATCCAGCCGCTAATTGAAAGGGAAAGGACGCGCGGGCCGTGCACATTGTCGACGAAATCCAATAACACCGGTCAGGAGGATACGTACACGGGGCCGCGGTTTCTTTCGTATCGCGAAATCGAATTGATATACCCCGGCTGCCCCCCAATGTATACAAGCGTGCTGTATGGAATCGGCACGGACAGAGACCGGCCTCTCCCCGCAACAAGATTATGGTAATTGACTATCCGACTTGGAAACCCCCATCAGGCATATCAATTACGTACGTATGCGTCCCAACCGGGAATTTGCCTTTGATCCGCTCAAACTCGGAGGTAACACAATTCACGCCTGCGTCTAATCTCAAATGGGATTGCCTGATGGCACAAGGGACATCGAAATGGGCTTTTCCGACTTCACAAGAACGCGACGACCGTTCCGATACCGCGCCCGTGCCCCGGATACACCTCTTACGGCCGACGATAATCCGGTTACTTCTTCCCTCTGTGGGCGACGGCCGCGCGTATTCAGCGGGGAAATGATTTCCAGGATTTTCCTGGTGAAGCCTCCAACACCGCCGTCACGGCTCCGTGCCCACGCCACTATGGCAGATCCTCGCGGGTCCGCTGCCCGCTGCAACACTCGTGAGTCGAAGACGAATAGAGGACCGATCGCTGTTAACGCGCCGATGAACACCAACTGCGAGGGCTGCGGCTCTGACCTTTCATTGAGGACACTGCCAGTGGTATTGAAAGATCTACTGGCTAGTCCTGCCGGACTGTTAAACTTAAATTCTTCGTGAATCGAGAGTAAAGCTTTTACTCGCTAAGAAATATTCTACTGTCAGGTATTGATATATTTTAAGATATGATTAAGATTTTTTAAAATCGTTCCCCGATTATTATAAAATCCGCGACATTCAAGCGAAGTGGACAGATTCCGGAATCCATGCAGCATTCAGTTAGTTGGTAGGTATATGTAGATAACGGTTAGGATTTAATCTTGGAAGGAGCCGAATTGGTCGGATAAAATATTCAATAGAATTCATTAGGTGGGTATAAAAATGTATTTAAGGAATAAAACCAATTCTTCTGCTTTTTAAAAAGCTCTTGAATTACTTCAGACGTGGTTACCTACATTAATCTCCTTTTTCCTCTTTCTTTGGATGCTCCACTGCCGGCGACTGTCGATAGCTAACACGCACGCGATAAGTGCGCGAAATCGGGAACCAGAACTCAAAGTAAATAAAAAATTGGTTCAATAGCCGTCGAAATATTCTGCTCGATATCTTTTAATAGCTACGTTGTTCGGCGAATGCTTAGATAATATTTCCATCAGAATTGATGAAGAAATTTCAAGTCGACCTCAAATTACTATATATGCGTCATATATAATTTCAGACCACGTTTTCGTATCGCATTTGCCCACAATCTTCGTCCTTTCAGCAAAATGCGATGCACAGTTACAAAAACAGTAACAGTTATTTTTAATAATAATTAGGAAATCTCGAAATGCTTGCGAACGTGGGACGATAATAAGTTGCTACGAATGGACAACCCTGTACCGATACCCATTACTTCAATATAAAAGAACTCTTTCGGGCGGTCGTTGTTTCAAAGACACTGCGGACACCAGCAATATGGCACGGTTCATCATTTTCGCGACTCTTCTGACCGCGCAATTCGCCGTCGGCCTTTCGGGTAAATCAACAGATTTATGGTTCTTCCCCGGTCCCACCCTTTCTCTGTCGGAGCGTAGCTATCCTCCCTTCATCCCTGCGCCACTCGAAGCGTCCCTCTGCTTTGCTCCAGATTTATTGCTCTCATCTTTCGACGTGAAGCAACTAAATCCAGCTGGAAAATGCGTGCCGCGTTCCCCATTCGACAGCTTCGCCGACCAACGGCGCCCCGATTTTACACACTAATTTTTACGAGAAATAATAGCAAGGATCAGTAACAACGCAACAAATCAAATCACGTGCTTTCAGCAAATCTGGTGATGAGCCGTTGCGGGCACTACAGTGCCAGCCTAAAAGTGGAAGGTACAGCGAAAGGATGTCGACTCCAGCCGAATAACGATACGGCATATGAATATAACCCAGGGAATTCGCGTCCTATCGAGCAAAATGTTTGGTCTTTGGAGGAGTCTAACACTCTGGGGACTGAAAGACACCGGAAACTGGACAAGTACAACGCTCCTCGGAGAGAATAGTGAGTATTAATATTGCAACCTCTTTCGAAATTTGCAAGGAAGAGGTACTCTTTATCCAATAATAGTATATCGATTTTCCAAATTATTCTGTGACAATTTTAAAGTTTCTGAAAAGTATGACCTCGAGGAAATGTTACCTCGATGGAGCGAGATTTTTACAATTTTTCCAAACCTCACCAGGCAACAGCTAATTAAAATGCACCCGATAAACGGGCTGCGCTGCAGATTTCCTGTTCGTACGACGAAATTAGTAAATCATGATGAGGAAGTGAACGTGAAGCATACGCGCGCATTGTTGCCCGGTGACAGTGCCATCCGCAGTGAAAAGAGTCGAGCAACAGGGAAGCCGTTTTAATGCATTTATTGCCGAGGTAGTTGAATGTAACAGCAGACATAACATTTTACCGCGCGAACCTCGCGAGAATACACTGGACGCTTTGTCCCGCGATGAAGCAGTGCAACCACGGCGGAACGGGCAAATATACGGTGGTCCCGCGGACTCGATCCTTTTTCCTTTCTTGCTCGTAATGCACCGGGCAGCCTAGCAGCGCTTTAAACCACGCCACTGCTGCATCTTACGCGATTCCTATATGCGTCCTGTTCTCCGCAGAGGAGGCCGTTGATTCCAGCCAGCGAGCTCACAGAATACGAAGGCTACTACGCGGTTGTCAAAATTGACACAACGAACCCGGCAGAATGCACGATGATCGCAGCGAATATACGTATCCTATGTTTACGGTTTAAATCGAAAAAATGTACATCTGTTGAGAACATGGTCGCTATTTCCGCACTAATTTATGATGAAACGAGGGTATATTAGAAAATAAATTGAATGGTATAATGAAAGTCAAGAAGTGTGAAGTACTGCAAGTTCCTACGAACTTCCTGACGCAACATTACGCAAGTATGCACCCTGTCCTTCAATGAGCCACTTGTGTGAGATATGCTCGTATAATTTCTTTCACTTTTCGAATTACCTACTCTAGTATTTAGGAATGTTTGAGAAGAATTTCCAAAACCTTGCGAATATTTCAGTGCACTAAAATCGATCTATTAAACCTGGACAGGCCAGACTTCTACAGATTCGACCAGTGCGGGTTCCGTGCTTTACTGAAGAGTGCCGATGCCGGCACATGGACGTTTGACTGCAAATGAATACTGTCGAAATGAGAATTGGGGGAAGCGTACTTCTACGTGCTGCGTGATTTAGAAGAGAGGGTTGCAAATTTAAGGCAACGCACAGTGCTGTATAAAACACCGAATATTTCTACGCGAAGAATAATCACAGGTGAAAAATAACTAGGTTTCTATTGGTTTAATAAAACGCAAAAATCCACAGGATTGAAAGTTATCAGGGATGATTGAACTGCATTGTATATTTTTTGCGTCGAATTGCCTGCAAATTGATATTCGAAACTGTTTACATGGCGAACACGAGGATGTAGGTATTTACCGTCAAAGTTAATATCCAACATTTTCGATCCTCTCAGCCAGCAAATATTACTACTCTCTCCGCCTTTTTAACTTAACCAGTGCGCAACCTCTGAAACCATTTATTATACGCTTGCGGAAATGGCGATTATTTGCAAGGCGATAAGGTTGCAGCCACGATAGCTTCGCCCCAATGGTGTAGCTATAAGCTATGACAAACTAACTGTACCCGATGAACTTGACCGCAGCTACCAGGTCCAAGATCCGATCGATATTCCCAATATTTCCTGCATTGTCGACTAGTAATTAAAGCTCTTCGATTCGCGCTCTAAATTAACAGTTTCATTACGAGTCACGCTTATTTGAAATCAAAGCGGAAGGTATTAAGAGACGGTATTTAATCGACTCGTACGATCCACGCCTGATCCCAAGGGGCGAACTATTTAGTTTGGAAAAGGGAAAAAATTTTGAATGTTCGCGTATGACGGGAATTCCTTGAGTATCGAAGCAACTTTGTTTTGTCGTGTACGATATCGAGGGCGAAAAATATTTGTTACGCGTTTATCGTTGCATCCGGTTATTGGAATTCGTGTGGGGGAGGTTAATAAGTTTACGATACGAAGCAAGCTGCCCAAGTAAATCACTAACCGCATAATTATCGTCAGTCGTAGCGGCAATGTTAATCTCGGTTTCGGTAACTACAGCCCCGCGTATCGACATCTGCTCTATTTGGTTTTGGCAAATACCGCATCGAGTTAACTGAAGATTATAGGTATTCGGCAAGTATCGATTATCAATATGAGACGGTCGAGTCCGTGCACGGTGAAATCGTTGATGGAATGTCACTTTACAGTCGCTGGCTACGTTTAGGGAACCACGATTTCAATTCTGCCGCCCCGTTCGGATCCCAGCTATATATTCAGAAATCATTATCATTCGATTACACATATGGGGGGTTTTAATCGACACGCGTGTGTAGGTTGTTTCGAATAAATGGTGAAGGGTTTTTAGGAATTACAGAATTAGAGATGCGAAGTAATGTATTTATTCCATGGGTCGAACGAAACTGTTAATTTTGATGAATAAAAATTATTTATCGAACTTTTAACTTTTAAATCATTTCTTTTCAGTTTTGAGTTAACTTTGAACATTAACACTTTAACTCTGTTGTAAGAGTTCAGTTTTAACTGTTACTTTATGTTCCATTAATAAAAGTTCTAGACGATCACATACTTTCGAACAGATATTTAAGGATAAAATATAAAAGTTGGGAATACTTTTTTAATTAGTACCCCTTGTTTAAAGATTCAGGAGCAGGATAAATACAAAAGAGAAAGTACATTGTAATTTTTATATAACTATTTTGACCAAACGATTTAAGGTTTGAACATCATATCAATCTTTCCCACAACATTTCCAGGAAATCTGCTTGTCACAACTTTAACATTTTCATTGCAGAATAAATGTTCCTGTTTAACTAGAACTTTGTTCTACTTTCAAGAAAATAAAAATTTCATAGTTACACATAAATGTATGGAATAAAAGTTTCAGTTAATACATTACATTTTACAACAGTTCTCTCCGAACAGAAAAGATAATAGTGATACACTTAGATACTTCATAATTCATTGAAAATTTTAACAATTTCATTCGACCTCTGATTTATTCGAATCGGTTCATCTGCCACAGCCAGATATCTCGTTGGAACGCGGTGATAAAGGGGAACTGGATCCAAACATCAGAGCTAGGGTTACCTATTGCCAGCTGGAAGATTCAACCGGGCTGGTGTTACTCATAACTCTCGGATCCTGTAGGTACATCATACCAGTCGTCACAACTAGTCACGCAGGTGACTGGATCGCTCGTTATGGTGTATTGGGAGAAACAGAATCTACGGTTCTACGCTTCGAAGTTATTACTCACGGTAATTGTTTCGTATTCGTGTTACAAAATAAAAAATAGCTGAAGAGGCAAAGTAAGAGTGCACGAAGTGTAGCTTGCAACAACACGAACCTTGTTCAGTTTTCAGAATGCATGCAAGTACAAAATTTTTATCCATCCTCGAGTTAAGGTTGTTTCGACCAGAGATGGCAAAAAATTATTTGAAATAAAAATTTCGAACACAAATTTTTATTTCAAATAATTTTTTGCCCATCTCTGGTTTCGACTGTGCTTACAGATCCGTAATCTATGGACTGCAGTATTAAAGTAAAGGAGAATAATACTATTCAGCTCCTCTGTCACTCTTTCAACAGCACGCCTAGAACATTATCATCCTGCAAGTTTACCAGACCTGATGGATACGTATTGAATCTGACTCCTGGAGTTGGAACAGGCTCGTACGTCCTGCCATTCACGTAGCTGTTAACTATTTTTAACACACAGGAGACAGTGCGGACACATATTTATTCGGATATTTTAGAAAAGAAAGACGATACTATCGGTATCGATAAAATATTCGGTGCTTCATTAACAGCGAGTCGCGGCCAGTTTGTTACAGAGCAGCCTACGTTGCACGATATTGCTTAATCAACGTATTTTCATTTTCCGTCCATAAACTTCAGTAACTTGTATTCCGCGATACGCGCGCCTCCGACAAAATCGCGCTTACATATTTCAAGCCCGATCGTCGGGCAAACCGGGCGAAAGAAAATAATTTATTCAAAACTAAAAACACGTGTCTGATGCAAATGAAATTGGTTTATACACTGGCGTGCACGCTCCTCGAATTCGCTAAATGTGACACATTTATTATGACGAGCACGGCTTCACCGTATCCTCCCTGCGCGTTGATTTTTTTTTATCTGCATATCCATATTTGCCATATCCTATACCGCACGAGTATTTTCCCTCTTTTTTTATTTTCCTCTTTTTCTACTAGATGTTACGTGCCCTCCAGTACACAATAGCGTGCCGTTCTATTACGTGCCACGGTCAACAACCCCTACTGCGTTTATTTATCACCGCATAGACTATTATTTACCGGAACAAACGGCTGCGCACGAGCGTTTCTGGCTTTTAAAAATTCGAATGGCTGTGCACTCCAGTCCAGTCATAAAGGCTAAGTGCTTTACAATACGGCAATAATTATGGATCGACACGTTACCAACGAGCCACGCTGCTCTGATCTGCCCTGTAAATCAGAGAGAACGTTCGAAATAATCCCAGTCGTCCAAGGAACCAAACGACCTTTTAACCATTTAATAATTATGTTGCCTCGAGGAAAGGAAAGAAAACATGAATTCCTGATTGATCCAATGAAACTTCAATTCTTACAGGGATTTCACATCTTATTTAAAGAACCACTGTGTTATACTCTGAATTGTCAGCTTTAGTCTACACGATCTTATTCTTTCTTTTGTAAAAGTTACAGCAGTTTTAACGTATCCTATGGTCCGTGGTCAAGTTTAGACTTGTACTGCGGTTTAATCATCCACAATGCGACAGGCGGCGATTATGGAAGCTGGAAATGCGACATAGGCTCCTATGGTGACGATTACGCTGGTTTGGGGTTCCGCGTTCCTGGAGATAAAGTGTGGCAGATGTCAAAGTGTCCGCAAGAAATGTATCAGTGCTGGTTTGAGCTGATTTTAATTGACATTTGTTTACTGCTGCACTCCCGTTGTCCGGAGAAAGACGCAAGAGAATTGCTTCTAGGGAAATGTTTTAACGTTTCCAGATTAACTGTGTCGCGCCGCTCAGCTGCTGTTGGTTCGAAAGTCCCAATGGAACAGTTTATCCTGTCTTGAAGGGAACGTTACCAACACCCTTCAGTCTTCCTTACGTGGGCTCAGGCTTCCTTTCCGGCGAATGCGGCACGAAAATTGACCATGCCGATTTCACGCATCAGGGGAATTGGGCGTGCAATTTAGGGGTTGTTAACCCAGAAACATCAGACATTTTCTGTCGCCGTGTATAGTTGGACCAACTGTTATCAAAAGTGCTATAGTTTTAGAAACCATATAGATCCGCATAAATCTAGAAACATCGCCTTCCTTACAAGGGAAGTTAGGTATCCCGGAAATTCAGAAAATTATGCAACTTTGTGTGCAAGTAGAATAGTTGATTCGTAAGGAAAACCTATTTTTGTGGGTGCCATAGTGGGGTTTTGGAGGTGAAATCAATAATTTTCGAAAAATTCATACTTTTCTAGTTACCCCCACCCCAATCCTTAATACGCGATCGTATCATTTACTTCGTGCAGCAAATAAACAGAACTCAAAGAAATTAAGAGTGAAAGTGAAAAGGTAGATGAGGAATCTCCATTTAATACACAAGACACAAATTACTTAATCACTTTGTCAATAACATGGACAAATTGGTGATAATACGGTGCGTTCCAATCAGCATGATTAAATTATCAAATGCAGTATCTCGCTATCTGTATCGTTAAATAACCGTGACACACATAAACTTTGTTTGGCCTCCGCTAGTCTCGTAGGGTGCGACGTCTCTCGGAAATTTGCAAATTACGAACTGTCTGCTCTTTCCATACTTTCAATGAAATTCGTATGACTTCGCGCGGGCCGATCGTTCCCCGTCCTCTGTTGCGCTTCGTCGTAAATTGGCTAATAAATTAAATCCTAGTGTCCGTTACAAAATATTAATGCCACGTTCGAGTGCTTTTAAAGTATTAACAGGGAGCTCTGCGCATGGAAATTTCATTACATTCAACGGTATATTAGAGGTTTATGTATTTCTACGTTCGCACTTTGCTCGATACCACATTAATTACGCGCGATTCCTTTTATAAAACAGTGACCGTTATTTTATTTTGTAAGTATTTGTTTGCAAATTCATCGCAGTTGAAATCGAGGAACACGGCAGAAATAATCGCCTCCGAGTAGTATCATATTTAAAATGGAACGATATACATGAACCAAGTATAATGCTGCCCAATGAAAATGCATGTGAACGGAAATTTGGGATGAGAGGCGCCAAAGATACGAAAGGAGCGTTACTGTTGCAAAATCGTAAAGAACTTGCTCGACGACCGAATAATCATGATTGTTACCTACCATTCCCTCGGAGTCGGTGTTCGACTTTCTGCCTTAGCCGGAGCAGAAGTTTCAAAGGCACATACGTTTGTTCGGAAATCAGACGGAAACAAGTAAAGAACGGGGGCAGAAGTATCCGAGACCCACGCAGAACGAATACCGAAACGGTTCCAATTTGCAGACTCTTATCTCCTCGAAACGCAACATCACTTACAAAGAATCACCAATTTCGTTTTCTCTCCCCTCCATCCCTATCCCGACGTCGCGGAAACTTTTTCCTCCCTTCATACCGGAATACCAACTACCACTTGATATACGCGAACACGCTCGAACAAAATCGATTCCCCGGGAGCATAAAGTACGAGGTCACTTCTCTCTGGCTGGAAACTCAAATTTCCACGTGGGCAGAACTTCTCATTGACCGTTCTTCGCCCCTAAGCTTCGGGAGAACCAAAGAAAAGAAAAGACCGGAGGCGTATCGCTCTCGAGAAGTTTCTTTGCAAGGTGTGATCTCCTCTTTTTAACGAGCTTTTGTACACCGACAGGGTGTAGATATTTAATTGCAACGACTTCGAAGGATTTAATTTTCCAGTGCATACCTTCTTACCTTCGCATTTGCAAACAGGATTTCAGGTTGGATTGGAAACGTCACAGGGAAGATATTTCTTTGAATTGTGAGACGGGTCGATTTTCGTTTCAGCTGTCAATTACAAAGAGGATATCGGCAAGTGGACATGCGTGGCAGGATTGGCTCGGCTTGGACATGGAGCAAGCGCGGGCGACAGTAACCGTTGAATCGAGGGATGATCATGTCAACAAAAAAAAACTAGAACCTCTGACAAAACCTGAAACTAAAGAAGGGAAGCCGAAAATAAAATCGGTTAAAAAATTAATGATCTTAATAAGATCGCACTGTGGAGAAAAATTAGGTCGTCTACTTTCAGCAGATTGTCCGAGAAGAGTGGTGCCACGAGAATTGTGCTGATAGAGGTGGCGAAAAACGACAATATTCTTCGGATCTGTGTGCTAAGTAGTGTCACTTGACAACACTGTCATTAAATTAGATTTGTTTAAGTTGATTCTAAAGATTTTGTTATGGAAAGGTTAATTTTTTTAGAGATTTCTGGGTTATCCAATTCACTCCCAGTTTGGAGGGAATCGGATATTTCTTACTTTTTTAAACGATTTTATTCAACTTCGATTTAACCAACTTCCAACTATCCAATTGTCTTGAAACTTTGCAGGCGTGCTTAGTTTGGATGACAAGACAATATTTAAAACAAAATAACCCCGAGGGGGTGAAAAATTTTCCCAGTCATTAATATTGTTGTGAGAAAGTTTTCATTCGTATTAAAGACACAAAATGTTTTAATTGCAGGATACAGATTGTAATATGACATCAAATTGATAAACTGTAGTTGATGATGTTCCACTTGCCAACCGATACTTCAACTTCAGATTTCATTTAAAATGAAAAAACATCATCGAAATTATAGTAAAAGAAAATAATTATTTTTTAGTTTTTAGTGTCCGTTTCTTTGTTTATGAATCAAGATTTTCATGTTTCGTTTCAATCTTTATATATTAATGTTCAAGCCAAAGGTGTACTGGTCACGAATATATGTATAATAAAAAATTAGTGTTTTAATGTTTGACCATTCTTTTTTTACAATCAAACACAAAGTGATCCGATTTGTCCCAATCTACCCTACAATATAATAATACTGCACAGTACAAAATCCTAAATAAACACTCATTTCATGCGAAATCTATCCCGGCTGCAATGATATTCATCGTTTGAGCGTTTTGCTTGGTCCACGCCCGTAGGATACGGTGGGCGCTGCCGAAAGATCCGCCAGCTTACACCCCCGAGCCCGGTCTGCCACGAAAATGCCCAAAGCCAGAGCACGCCTCAAAAGAATTTCGATATTGATCCCGGCCGCGGGACGTCGACGTTCTCACCGACGCGACGTGTCGATGCCTGGCCGGTCTCAACGAATCAAAGTCCATCCTGTAATTGGAAACGGCAGCGACTCCGTTCGGTCGGAAGATTCACGACTGAATTACCGTAAGAACACAATTTACTGGGGAGCTATCTCGACGACGCCGGGGCTATACCTTCGATATTCCCCGGGAAGGAAATATGCTAACGATCTGCAAAGAGAAACGGGTCTGCGACGGGAGTTCTGCCTCTACCCCCTCACTTTCTCTCCCCCTTCCCGAACCACCGTTTCTTCCGCCGCCGGTCTCCGTGGCGATTTAAAATGTATAAGCCAAAGTGCTTTCCCGTAAAAATGTAAATAAAATTGATTCGATGCGTCCCGGGACGGCGTGGCGCTGCGAGGCTCCCGCCTTACGTTCCGTTTGTCCTCCACAGCCGATCGTTAACGGTGGAAATAGAAACGCGCCCGCCCTCTGCGAGGCCGAGGGGGGGAGCGGAAAACAATTAAGGGTTGCGTGAAAATGAAATTATAACCGGTATATACCCGGCGGTTTCCCCGCGGGCCCGCGGAGCTTTCCCCATTAACGAACTCCGTCGCGGGCGAAAATAATTTCAGCGCAGACTGTCGTTGACAGTTTTTGTGTGTTCGTTAAGAACCGGATTTGTAAGCATTCGTTTTCCGCCCGAACTCGATTTTCTTTGCGCGGACGCGACGCGACGTGCCGGCGGGAAAAAAAGAGGAGAACTCTCGGCAGGCGCGGCGCGGTGGACGGGGAGAGAAAAAGAGGGAACAGCCGATGGGATGTTCGCGAGGATTTCAGAGCGGCGGAATTACTTCCATTTACAGCCGCCCGATAACGAGTTATTGGATTTCGAAAGATTGAAATTGTTATCTGACGTTCCTAAAGTGCCGTATTACAATACTTTCTGAAATGGCTGACGCCTGGAGCTGCCCTAAAGATTATCTACCCGCGTGATGTTAAATATATTAACGATACCCCCGACATTTCCTTTCAGAGGCCACGATTTACCGAGATCGGAGAGCTTTTACCAAACCAAGGTTTCCGCATTCGACGCCAGTAATATACATCCATTACGCTTCTTGTGCCGTTCGAATAAATCCACCCTTGTGCATACCGTGTGCCAGTTAATTTGTACAAACGATTTGCCACGCGAAATACGAGACTGTGCGCGTAATTGAGATCGAAGTTCGGGGCTGTTGGTCCATTTCCCGTTCGTTCCACTAGGCTCCCAGCGAATCTTCGACCGCGATATGTTTTACGACTCCGCGAGGAAGAATAATACCAGTACCGGGGATCGTCTTTCGACGTTTGTGTAAGGAGCATCCAGTGAACCAATTAGAGGAGCGAACACGTAATCCGGATGTCCGGGACTGCATGGCTTGGGGGAACGTCGTAGTTGAAACGGACCTAGGTACGGTGTTACAAATTAAAAATTTGCTTCGCAGTAAAATATTCGATTAGCAGAGGCGCAGCGCCGTTACAGTGACTTTTCTTACGACCGATCTCTAATTTCAAAGCGCTTCAAACCTTTGCTCCCCTTTCAATCGCGTTGAAGTACGTCGCATGGAATGCAAAGGGTTCCCCGATTCTATTCTTATCCCGAGTCATTCCGCGGGCACGCGATACGCATTAAACAATCGGATTCGTTGCAGGACACCGCTATAAATTGCGAGGAAGGAAAAAGGGACGGATAGAAGGAGCGTGTTCCCTCCTCGTGCTCGAATTACTGAACTTATTTGTGTGTCGGTGTGGTCTAGCCGTAGCTGGGCCACCGTGATTAAGACCCGGACGCTGGGACGGCCGATAGCAATAAGTTCCCCGATTTGCGAGCGAGTTTGTCGCGGTGTACGAGCATATTCGCTCGTTTCATTGCGGGTCTAAATTACCGGGGACACCGGCGGACGGGACAAACGCGTCTTCTTGCCCGAGCCCGGCTTCGAAACTCGCCGCGACTCGATCATGTTCTTCCCACACTCGTGTTCTTGTTCCCCTACGTGCAGCTCGATCCCACGCATTCTAATGCAGCGATACCCGTCGATGGTGCTTCGGTACAATTACAGACAAGCAGAAGAGAGTTTCGAGCTGTTGCCACGGGAAACGGAGGTTCGCCGCGAAATTATTCGGCTCGCTCTAATTGAGGACCGTTAAGTGGGAAATTTGTCTCGAGACACACATCGGTTCCTCGAGGGCTCCAGTTAGGGTTCCAATTTATTGAGTGTCAAAGCGGTGGGTCCCAGGAGTGCGCGGCAAGGCGCAGAATCCACTTTGGGGTATGCACTCTTCAGGACCGAGGTGGTTCAACGACCAGTTGAAGAATTTTCGAGGTGGCAGCTATAATACTGAATGCTTCCTGTAGAGCTTCCTTGAGAACGTGGCTGTTCCTTTGGATTGCCGTCGCCTGTTCCCTCCAAGGAATTACATAGTCGCAATTGTCACTTTGGAGTCAAGGAACGGATCCGAATGGAAACGTTGCAATTTCAATTCACCCGAACGCGAGCCATTCAATTCAATGAACGGCTTTAAAGAATCCCACAGCACCGTCACGCTAAGTCCGTGGAAAAAAGATTAACCTCCAGGCAACGGAGTACGGCGGACCGTTGATCTAAATTACAGGAAAAGCCAGGCAAACGGAGGGAAGAAGCGAGGAACGTGTTCTGTTACCAATGCCTCCATTTGCCCGCCCTGTCTCTTTGCCTTATCCACCCCTTATCCGCCGTCCACGAGGGATGCGCTGACACGACCATTCAGTCGTATTTACCGCGCTGATACCGCGTTTCTAAATATCTCGAGATACTCCCTCCCAAATACGTAATGAGTTTCGTCGTTCGGATGTCTTCAAAGCTCACCCACAAAATTAGCCGTTTAACTTTGCCAGCATATCGGAACTTGGAAGTCATCACTAATTCCATAGATTTCTATTTTCCGCTTTCTCAACTCATGGAATATAAACTATTAATGGTTATCGTACGTGACAGACCACAAATTATTCGTTACAGATACCACTGACCTTCCCCCTCCAGAAACTACACACTCGCCAATCCTACGGCCGATAGGATTTATTAAGTTCACGAGAGTCCCCGGGTGATCCCGGAAGTCAGACTCGATAGGAGCCGTCCTAAGGCTAAT
The DNA here is from genome assembly GCA_960531205.1 of Andrena bicolor. Taxonomy (NCBI): domain Eukaryota; kingdom Metazoa; phylum Arthropoda; class Insecta; order Hymenoptera; family Andrenidae; genus Andrena; species Andrena bicolor. The sequence goes on along the minus strand of OY482666.1, from coordinate 32,544,156 downwards.
TGGCGGATCAGCCGGCGAAATATTTGACCGGGTGGAAATTATCGTTAGTCAGTTAGTAATCCGGACGCCGGTGTCTCCGCGGTTAGCCAATTAATAAATTCCTGCCACCGTTCCGAGGGACCGGGGGATTCCCGCGGGCTCGCTCGTTTTACGATCGAGCAGTCGCCTGGACGGCTAGCGATCGAACCGCGATATCACGCACGCGTACTTGCCGGACGGACGTGCATACAGGACGGTACAAAAGGGGACGGAATCGTCGGCGGTCCAGGGGATCCGGTCGAGCCTCGAGTCGTAACGACGGGGCGGGACCCACGGTAAATCCCGGACTGATATCTTGAGCCCCGGGTTAATCCACCGCCTAGATTACTCCTCATTGCTTAGCGCACCGCCAGCGTCGAGTGTACGCGCGTGTACGTGCACGGCGCGCTTATATGCGAGGCCGGGCCGAGTTAGAGATTGCGAGGCAACAAAAAGGAGCTGCCACGGAAAGCGAAAGATTGCCGCCGCGCTAGTAATTTCGCGGGATTAATATTTAATATCCTGAAGAGCGAGCCGTGAAACGAGCGGGGGCTGCGGGGTTCGGGACGATCGCGGCCCCCCTTCCCCCCGCTCGTTCAGCCCGCGATCACTGTATCTCTGTCCCCGTTCTCAAGCGAACGATAGGACGCTGTGCAGCCCCGTTTGGGTTCCTTCGACGCCTAACCCTTGACCCACTGTCACACCGGGTCCCCGGGAAACAATGAGACAATCTCAAATGAGGACCGATCGAGCCTCGTGACGGCGCGTAATCACGCGCTCCCCCTGCGTCGCCGCCTTCTTTCAGCGTTCTCCAGCTTCTTGCAATCATACGCGGCCTCACCCCGCGCCCCTAACATCCCAGCTCGAGATTGCAATGACTTTCGACGTAGGAAACGTTCTGCGCGGTGGCTGAGTGCCAGCAGAAACAATCAGGCGCCACTTTCGGTTTTGCTCTTTGATACCTGTGATTTCAGGGAATCTTTATTTGCCCATGCGGTTTCCGTGCCTCGTTTACTTACTTTTATCATCTAAGTATGTGTGTCAGTATGGTCCCGCTTTGATTCTTGTTCTACCTTTACCTTTGTTGGCACCTCTGCGCGGCGTAGCTTCGCCGTTGGCGTGGATTGATCAGAAATGTTCGGGGATCCGTGGAACCGGCTGTCTTAGAAGGATTAACTCTAGTCCGCGTGGGGGGAGGGGAGGGGTTCAAGGAATTTAAACGATCGATTTATGAAACGGAATGGAATTCGATCAGCGCGGAATCCGCTATGACAGGGGAAATACTATGTCGCGGAAACAATTCGACAGGATGGAATTGCTGACCGATGAAACGGAAGTCGATCGAACTTTTCTCCATTCGAAGCTCCATGCAATCGTACGCGTTCACCTCCCACGCCCGTCGTTCCCCGGGCTCCAATCACCGAATCCGACTAGGTCTCCGGTGCAGGGTCACAAGTACCTACTTCTGCAAAAATCTTGGCATGTCGGTAGGTAGGTAGGTGGCTCGGGAGCACGGGAATTCGAAGAAAAGCGCGAGCGGAACGCGCGCGGAGTTATTTCAAGCGCAGATTATCAGCGATCTCTCGCGATTTAATCTAGGGCTGCGTATCTAGGCCACGCCGTTTCATTTACTCTAGACATTCCAGCGAAATTCTTTCCTGTTTTTTCCTGCACGTTTTTCGGTGGAGGAAATTCGTGTCCGTTTCCGTTAAATACAGAGGCAAAACAAGGGAACTTTCGCTGTCTGATTTGACCCTTCAAAACAGACTCCGAATTGACAATTAAGGAGGAACCCTATTTAGGACGCTAGGAATAAGGTGATTCTGGGGAATTTTTTCTAAGAAACTGTTCAGCGGATCTGTTTCAAACTTTCAGGGTATTTTAGTTCACAATCAAGCTATAAAAATGAATTTTTTCGTTACAAAATGTTCGGTAGAAATGGAGATATATGAACACGTTCGTAGGGACTCGCGCGCCGGAGTTGCAAAATTTGCGATTATGTTGGAGGCCCCAATTCTTCCCTGAAATAAAAAAACCAAGAATTGTATAAAAAGTTCAAAACAGACAGAGTATTTTATAACGATGCCGAGCACTATTCTTACTCTCTACCTGTTACTAGATACTTGCGTATTCAAGAAAGGAAAAGGTAAAAGAAGCTTCACTCGTTACGTAACCACAGTTACTTCAACATAGAATAGAATATAACAGCGCGACAAATGTACTCTACTTTTGGATGGTGAAAAGCATAGTGTTACGTCACCAACGTGGGCGACGTTAAGGGGACAATTCAATCCCGCCACAGGAAGCTTGTAAAGGAAAAAAAAATCGTATTACCAGCGAGAGTACAATGCGAAAGAGTAATACGTGAAATGCATCTTCAGCGCCGTTTTCCCCGGGGCTACAAAGGAACGCAGAAATCGGTCTACGCCGGGATATCAGATTAAATCTCTGTCGAGAAGCGAAGATCGAACAATACCCCGTTGTACGGTGGTCCACAGGCGCCATGGCCACGTGGACAGGGGTCACGGAACAATCGAATCTCGTAGGAAAACCGATCAGACCGGGCGTCCCCCTCGCGCTTGCCTCCTAGAGGGCGAGGGGGGCGAAGTTAAAGCCGCTTTTGTAAAATTCCGTCGGCCTTCGTTCGCCGCGAGAACACGTGTGGATAGCGCGTTAACCGTTCCCCTCCCGCTCTGCCCCAGTTTCAATTATCTAATTGAAAGTGACGGCACCCCGACGCTTCACCCTCTGACCTATCTATCCCGTTTCCCTTCTGCACCGGCTCCGTGGCTCTCCTCCCGCGTACGTGGAAAAGAACGACCGCCAGGACCAGCCCCAAATGTAACCTCCGATAAATTGCTCTAACCTAGCCGGGCCCTTCTTCCACGGGCAACGACGCAGAAACGGCCAACGCCGGCCAATAAGTGTTAAGGATTCCCATCTGCTTTGTTCCCAGCACGAACGGTGACCAATGAAGGCAATAAGCGCCGCTGGAAACGCGTGTATACGCTTTGCCGGCACCGTTGTCCGCGCTTCCAGACCCGCAATTACGATCCACGCTGCATTACACGCGGCTTACCCTCGTTTCCGCCGCCTCTGTAGCGCGCGCCACCCTTCCTCACCCTAACGCCACCTCTTTCTTCGCGTCGCCTGCGTGCACATCCATCTCCAAGGAGGATCCCGCCACGTTTGCCCTCCAAGACCTCGCCGCCGCGTAACGGGCAAACTTTTCCGCTAGACTACGCGCAAATCCCGCCCGTACATCAGCAGCAGATACACCCTGTTTGCGATCCTCACTTCTGGGATCCGTTCCCCGGCGCGACGACCTCCCGTCCTATATGCTTCCGTTGATTAAGACCGAGGGTCCTTCGCCATCGAGCTGAACGCGCTGACACAGAAGCCTGCCAGACGTCTGCGGCGGAATTTTACGCGAGATTGCGCGATTCGCGGGTACGCCGCGGTCGAATCACTTTGGCAAAGGATGTAGAACAAGGTTATTTTTATCAGGGGATTTTCGACCAACGTCGCTGCGCAACGTTGGGATCATCGAGCTCAAACGAACTGTACGAAACGAAGTAGGTATCTGAGTGGAAAGGCTGTGGTAATTGGCACGTAGAATATTTTTCGATAGAAAATTTTTTGTCTTAATTTTGGCACTTACAGCTTACAGCGCTTTCTACAAGGACTCTTTGACCGTTTCTCAGTGATGTGCTATTGCAGTGAGTATTTCCAACTGTGTGCAATAACCACGACGCGCTCTTTCATCCGGCATCTCTCTATAGACTTAACATTGTTCTTTGACAGTCAGGAGGACATAATGAATCTATTCAGTAGATAGATTTGCCTTTCCTGTATGTCCTCAGTTTAATTTAAAGTCGCTGGCGGTGTAATATTCAATGGTTTGTTGAATTTTAAGAAGAATTGATCAAGCGCTTCATGGTACTGTGCGCTAGGAAAAGGAGGGGACTCTGTAGGTGTTCAAAGTGCAGCGCAGGGAAGAACGTAAGGATGTAAGAAACGAGGAACAAACAGCTGAAAACTTTGCTGCTAAGCTACGCGCGAATCTCGTGTTAGTTTCGCGCATACCTCGGCCACGATCTTGCTCCGAGAATTTTGTTTCCCAGAAAAGACGCGGTTACTTTACACCGGGATATCTTTTTTTAGCGCGCATCCGCAGAAGTGCATTCTATTAGAGTGTTCCGTGCAACACGCGCAGCTTGAGGAGGAATAGAATTTAAACTTAGCTGCGGGCGGCAGATCTATTTCGAATACTGGCTCGTAGGACAAAAATCTATGGCTGACCTAGATAGCGCACACGGTCGAAGCAGTCGTCCAGTAAATGACAGACGCAGGTCCGAATTCGGAAGTGAATTGTTGGGTCGATCCTTTCCCCCCGTGTATGATACTCGATCGCGGAGCTTCCGTAGCTGGAAGATAGAATAATACCCGGAGCAAGAAACAATCGAGGCTTGATCAGAATTCGGAGGGCGGTAATCCGCGAGCGTATCAAATTCATACGTTCAGCGGAGACGGGGCGCGCGGAATAACAAAAAGGGAGCGTATAAAAATTCACGTCATGCCGGCGGGAACGTTAACAAGAAAGTGTATGTAATCAAGAATTTCCAAGCCAGTCTCCACCACCGTCACGGACTCGCATTAGGTGCTTCCCTTTATTTGCTGCAACCAGACTCGCCCGTTCTCACGAAACCGAGAGACAGTCCACGTCCGGGAGCGGTGAAATACTGTACAGTAATGGAGGCAAAGACTATCGCGAAGCTTACAGGGGCGCAATTGGGAGGAACCCGTGTCCATTCTTCCATTAACAGATTGAAACGGGCGGTTTCATCGCGCACGGAGTGCTGATAGAAATGAACGACAAGTTACGGGATGTTTGTCGCGTTAATCGCAGAGAGATGTGATACACGGGAAGAACGAAGACGCTGCTGAAAACAATAGTAAAACAGAACGTACCTAGTAAAGAAAAATAGTAAAAGAGAAGATTTCCGAATTGAATTTCGCTCGTTCACCTTATACTAAGCAATCGATCCCAACGCCACGAAAATCTAGCCGGCGTTCGCGTGGAGCAATCATCCCCCGTTAGCTCTAAAAGCGGGCGAAATAAAAAGCAAAGTGCGAATAGGGAAAAAAGGGGGCAGAAGGGAAACGAGACACGGGGCTGTCTCATCGGTTGAGTTAATAACGGTGTTCATCGACGATATACTTCGAATGTGGGGGGCTTCCTCCCATAAACATCGAGCGTAGTTTCCAATAACAGGGAGCGCTGCGCTGCCCTTTTTTCCGTGTGTTTCCGGGAGCGGTGGCTCTGTGCGGGAACACCGTGCAAAACAGTCAGGAAATGTCGCGTGCAATTCGACGCGCCGCTGAAAAAGCTCTGTCCCGGCTATATTTGCGAAGCGCGTTTCCGTGTGCTTTTACGGTGATCAGTCCTGGCTTTCGCCACCCCACCGCCCTGCCTGTAGCCAGAAAACACCCCCGCCGGGCCGCGACGCGGATGGGAGCGTGGCATTAAACGCAGATGGCGTCAGTTTTACGCGGCGAACGTACAATTCAGCGAGCCGCGTGGGAGAGAACACCGTGGGGGCGGCGAAGGGTGGGTGGTGATGGAGGGCGGCTACGAGAATCGAAGGAAGAAAGTTCATCCTCTTTTCCCTACCTCTCCACAGGATTCCACCGAACCCCATAGCCGATTCCCCCGAAAGTACGCAACCAACTCGAATTATCATTGGAGCGAGAGATTTTTGTCTGCGCCGGAAGAGACCCTCGCGTTCTCTGCACTCCCCGCCCGCGGAAAAGGGTAAACTTTACCGAGCCGGGAGACACGTATAGAGGTGTAATAAAAATTCACGTTGCGTTTGGCTACACCGCGCCCGCTGTATTAACCGGCGCGCTGCCTCCAGCGTTTTTCGCGGGAGGGCGTGCGTGGTCGGTGAATAAAGCGAATCCCACCCTCCGAGGAACGATACTCGAGCTTAATTTTATTAGTCGAGCGTTCGTCGTGCCCCTTGGACTTCCTTTTCCCTCGTTCTTTTATTAAAATATCGAATTAACCCAAGCAAACGAATTTCATTTCCCGCCGATCCCTTTGTTTCCCTCGCTCAAGGATCCTTCGAATCGCCAGCCGCCTTGCTCCGAGCGTCTTTTTTGTCCATCGCAACAGCGCTAAGTAGTTTAAAAGAGTAACAAGAGCGGCGTGTTTTCGGTTTCGACGGTGGACATTGAGGCGTGAATATTTATCGAGAACTCCGGGTCGACGTGCCGATGTAATTGAGACACGATTTCCCCATTTGTACTCGACCGCCCTTGTGCCGGGATCCAACGGTTCGCTCCTCTTTCCCCGGCCGAGCTTGGTTTTCGCGGCCTACTTGGATTATCAGCGAAGCGGGATCCTTTTGTCCGCGGTGACGCGGCGGAACGGGAAGCAATTCGATCGCATCTCACGCGTCGGGGGCACAGACAGACGCCCGGGTGAGCGCGGATGAGATACGAAAATTCGCATTGCCATCTCGCTGGTTTATCGGGGGATTAACATTCCTCGTTTAGCAGCTCTGCTAAAAATCCCATTTACTCCTCCACTGTTCGGGGAGCACCGTTGCGCGAATTTTTCCTATCAAGGGCGTTCAGGTGAATGCTGCCATCCGTGACCTACTAATCTCCACACAGGAAAAAAAATTAACGAGCAACTGTTGTTTATAACTTTCCGGCAGCATCGTTATAGATTTATGTATCGCGAGAGCGCACCGCGAGCAAAAGTTTCCGCATCGGCGGGAACGTTATCACGACGCCCGCCTCGTTATTATCAAACACCGTTATAGGTACCTACCCTTCAGCCGCGCGCGCCTCGCTCGGCCGTCCGAAATTTTATAACGTATTAAAAGCACCGATAATGTGCATACATAATTACATGATACAATATAACATAATGCCATCATTTTAATAGGCCGCCCCCTCCTCCTCCCCCGGTATCACCAGCAAGCCTGCGCGACCGCGTACGTACGCTCGATGTGATGCGAATCACGCGACCGTTAACAAGCGTGAAACAGTGTACGAGCTTAATGGCAACTTGCCGTGGAAACAAACTTCAAACCTCGATCAATTTCGTAGCCGGGAGAGCAAGCTGCGGGGCTAAACGTTCTTACGTACCTCCTGCCGCCCCCTCCCCCTCCACCCCATACCCACCATTTTACGAGCTAACTGTTGTTTATCGAACGGTCGCTGTAAGTAATTGCGCGCTTTGTTGTCATTTCACCTTTCCACGATCTACCAGCAGTTTATCTAATTTATCTTCACGTTCCTACACTCCGAGCGGCACACGCGCGCTGGTATATTTGGCGCGTGACGCAAGCTCGTACACTTGATGTTTGATGCAAGCTGGCCACTCGATGGACCAAGTTCTCTTAATGGGTGTAACGTACGTGGAGAAGTTCAACGTCTTTTGAGTACTACTCTTTCAACTACTCCGACATCTCCCTCTTAAGATCATTAGTATTCTTCATTAGTTACATTCGTACCCTCGGTTACTTAGCAATCAATTTACTGTTACAACCGTCGCTACTGTAATTTATTTGAAAACACGCTCGCGATTCGATGTAAATCTTCGTTGAAGCTCGACATCTCCGAGAATCCTTCGAGCGAGAGTTCTTCGTAAAGGCATAACGGGGAGTGTACGGAGATCAATATTTCTTCTCCGCGTTCGACAAACGTCAGAATATGGTCGTCCAAGTCCAACCAGCTGATATTCCTTCGCTCTGTCGTTTCTTTCGCTTCCTGTCGCATTCTGATCCAGGTCTCCCCGAAGAGAGGCTCGCATGTACGCCGCGTTTCTTCAGTGCTCAGCCAGTTTCAGCCACCCTACACGAGGGGAAACCGACAGCGGTCCAGAATATCCAGCTAGAGCGGGCTAAGAGCATCCTAATCGCGTCTTAATCTAGTAGAGGATGCACAGGACTCGGCGTGATCCATAGGACCAACGGCTCGCAGGGACAGCAGTTAGGATCAAGGATGTGCCACGCCTACTCCATCTGCAAGGGCTAAGCCCGGGGTTTCATCCCTCGCACGTAAAACTAAGACTCGAAATAATTCAATAACAACATTAGTAAGCAACGCCCCTTCTCCCCCTTGACGAGGCGCGTTCCCTATCGCCAGCGCCGTCACGGACTCGTGTCCCGCGTGAGCCGAATTATTACCGGCCACCCCGGTTCCCTCGTCAGGGTTGCACGTCTCCCCCGAGATGGATTCGATGCTAATACTGGCCGACTAATTGCACGCTACTAAGAATCAGAAGGAACGCGGCGTGACAGCGTGCGGGGAGTCAGTGACGGCTCGCGTCAAACCATTCATCCTTCATAGGGGATCCGGTGATCTCTTATGACGCGCAACGATCGGACTTGCTCGCTCTCCTTTCAAGGGAAGGCTTACCGAGCGCTTACGAAGTTGAACGGCTGTCAAAGGAGAATCGCGAACGGGCTACGGGAAATTGTTATCGCCGGTTAAAGGTCGAAGCTTAAGAGTTTTGGAGTCAACCTCTGAGAAGCTCTGACGAGCTTCCCATGCTCGTACTCGACGCGTCGAAACCCCGCGGGCAGCACGTGATCGAACGACTAATCAGAAATTTCCTTCCATCGAGCGAGGATCCCAACGTCCCTGTGTCGAGCCAAAGCAAATAGAATATAGATGCATATCGTGATATATGAATGTGAGAAAGTGGAGCAATCGCATATAGCCGGGATCCACCTACGGGCACGTAAGTAAACTGTCAGCTCTCTCCAGGCACAATAAATCTAAGAAATGTCGGTAACCTGAATTTTCACAATAATGTGCCTCGAGCTGCGCGCGGGTGGGTGTATAGAAGAGCGGAGTGGATGCATTTCGCCGTATCAGGAACTCCGCTCGTGCATCACTCGCATAAATGTTCGTCAAATTACATATCGCCGTGCCGCGCGGGGCCCTAAGACATCGATCCATACCGATATTGCTCTTCGATGGATGCACCGTGTGCACCTAATAATCTTTTCCGACGCGCCTGCTCCCTGGTGCACGAACGTCGGGAAGCGCTCAAGCCTTTTGTAGTCGATTTTCCGTCGGGTTTGACTGTCTTAATTGAAGGCACGACCGCTAGAAGCGTCAGCTCTGCGGTAGATCGCTGTCAGAGGAATCGCTGGCGCGCATCAGTCTTCCTCCGCGGGCAGGCCGCCCGGCGGAAACCGAAAGCGCCCAACGCTAACAAGAAATTGCGCAATCGCCGCCGTACGTCTCCGGCCGCGTACTTTTGATCCGAGCCGGTTTTTGTCTCATAAATAGCACCGCTAGACAGAGTACAAGCAGGCCAACACATGGCCAGACAAGACCACCAGAAAGACTCTCGTCCTGGGCGGCGCACACTCGGCAGCATCTGGTTTTGCAGTGACGATAGCCTCGTTAGTCACACCACTCTCGCTCTCTTGTAATCTTATTATGGCCCGGGCAAGCTGGCTCGTCGAGGCGCCACCGCTTCCAATTTTTATTCCAATGCTTCGGCCGCTTTGTCATCCGAGCCAGACCCCGTGCGCGACCCCTCCGAACTCCGAACTGAGACGTCGCGCACTTTACCTACTGCATCTCTTGGGTCCACTTGAAGGAGCCACTCGCTCCTTTCCCTTTGCCTCCACAATGACACGCATACATATACACTAGGGTGGCTCTTATTTACTCTCCGTGAAATTTTCTTTCAAGATTTTCTTCGCGGCACCCTCCAGAATAGTTCAAATTGATAAAAAAAATCTGTGTATAGCTTAAGCCCGATTGGATCAAAGGAAAGGAGGCCCTGGGCCCTTAAACATTTAAATAATTACTTAAAAGCACACAAAGTCGATATTATTTAATCAACCTCTAAGTTACTTATCCAATCGGGCTCAAACTTTACACAGATTTTTTTTATTATTTAGAATTTAAAGGTCGAAAATAAGAGCCACCCTAATGTTCACTTGGCATTCTTGTCTCTCAGCACTACAGCACCATCTGACGAGGAAATCGTCGGACGTGTCAATCATAGCCCTAACAACATCAACTGGTCGCTCAAGATCATTTGCCCGACTGTGAATCAAGACAGAGGAGCGACTCGATGAGGAAAGTAGAAGACACGTGTGTCTAAAGCCAACACTCGGGAAATTATGTACCTATCTGCAAGTCAGCCGCTTTTGTCTTTTTAAGTGTAATTATCGTAGTGGAGAGGTAGGAGAAATAATTAAGGGAATTGATACTGAAACGGTGTGGCAGGAGCCCTTCAATCGACTTAGCCAGTACGCAGTTGATTCTGCTCCGAGTATGGATGCCCATCGCGACGATTGCTTTCTAAGAGCGTTCTATCACTGTCTAAGGGACAAAGTGTCTTAATGACCGGTCGTTAGCATGCTAATAGACGGTGGCCTCGCATAATCCGCGCGAAGTATAAACCGAAAGAATGGGAGGAAACAGGACAAGATGGCCGAGTCGATGTTCGACGCCTCGGGGCGATCCCCGGCGATTAATTATCGGGGCCAGACTGTCACGGCCGCGGATGAGAAATCATTAATTTCTTCTTGAAATTTTAGCGCGCGCCGCCAGCACGCCCGGCTCTAGACCCCGGGACGACGAACGATGCGTACGCGACGGGGATGCGCGAGATTCCACGGTGGATATTAGGTTGAGGTAATTACAGCCATTAGTTCGCGCATACATCAATTATCGATGACACGATGACATGAGTCTGCCGCTCGGAGGCATCCCTCACGATGGGAATGCCTGCGCGCTCTCTAGGTATACATCATCCGCACGGAACCGCTTCTCTCCGCGTATCCTCGTGCTTCGTATCCTCCATCGTAATGACTCGTCGGTATTGCAAAGCGAAAATGTGGTTAACCATTAATGGTATCGTATAACAGAGTGAATGGAATAGTTCTTTCGTTGCAATTAATAGCGGTTAGCGAAAATCAGTTTAAAAAATACTCAATGGACGAGATTCTAAGTATTTTTAAAAGCTATTATTTATCTGCACTTGTGAGTTCGTTACTTAAACTTTGCGTACATACGTACTTCCGATGACAATACAATAATTTCACTAACAAGCATGTAATATTTATAGTAAACATTTTTTTAAAAAAAACAAGCTTTTATTAAAATGTATTAAAAAGAAAAAAAATAATTTTGATACCGGCCTAAATGACTGTTTTAGAAGAATTGCCTCATATGTCTGAGAATAAAAGCGTTGGAGCGCAAATATTGAATGTTAAAGTTATCGAGTAGGTTTTTACACTCCGCGATTTTATTTTTAATCATATGAGGGAATTCTTCTAAAGCAGCCATTTAGGCCATTATCAAAATTCTTTCTTTCTATTTAGTACATTTTAATAAAAGCTTGTTTTTAAGAAAAAAAATTACTATAAATTTTTACACTTTAAACCACAAGCAAGAATGGAATCAGTTTATCCACTTCATTTTATCGTTCCACCTCTAAACATTCATGCCTATAGCAGAAAGAGTTACGTCCCGCCTGCTTCTCTCGGCCCCAAAGATTACCCGAGTCTGATGAAAAGCTCATTAGCCCAAGTCGGAATTAGAGACGCGTAACTAAAACACGTCTAATGGCGGTCGGCCCACTTTTCTTTATCGAGTCATTAAAAACCAATTTCGGGGAGTTCTATTAATCATTCCGGGTCGGAGGTCCGTTTTAACCATGATATCTGCGACCACGTTATTGGATGATCCACGTCCAACTCAAAAAACCACTTTTCCAGTCCAGCTCTTATCGGATTCGCTTCTCTGAAATTCTGGCAATTATTTAAAAACCGTCGTACCCTAGGATGGAAGCATAGAAATCTCTATTGCGTTCGGATTTTCAAATAAACTGCGAAAAGAAGATAATCCGATAGTGGAACTGAGTATCTTCTTCGATTATCTCTCGATACCGTGCGACGTCCACGTCTTTTTCTCGGTTTCCGGTCTCCGCGGTATGTATAGCGCAAGTTGCGTGACCGAGGATGATCGTCGCCGGTTGCACGACCGCGAACCGGTTCAGCGATATTAAACTATCTTCCCATATTATACCTAGATGAGCAAGAAACCAGCGAGGTCCGCGTTAAGTCGTGCGGGTATAATTGGCGTGGGGTTCACTTTCCCGTATTTATGTACCGGCTGACGGCGGAATTACTTACTTTGGACTCGTACAAACCGGTCCGATTTCCTGACGTTTAATGGCCTGCCCGGCCGATCGAACGAAATAACCGCGCCGCGGTACGACTAATTCCAAACGTCTATACCACGGCATTGCGGCCGACATTTACCACGTTTGTCCGCGCCGCTCGATTCTACAAAATTAAACGTCTGTTGTTAACGTATAATCACATCGGTTTCGCTTTTACTCCCGGGCCAAGATACCGCTGTGCCTCGCGTCGCTCCCGGGATAAAGAACGGAACGTCCAGGATCGGCGTGAGTGAATTTTCAGCCGCTCGAGCCCCGCTGACCTCCTCGCCCGCAGCTATTTCTTCGCCGTGTCCGAGCAGCCGTCAATAATTAGGGAAAGAGGCTGTCGAAGTCCGGCCACGTTTACACGAAGGCGTTTCACGATTACGGAACTGGCCCCGCTGGGTGAATAAACCCATAGATATAATGGACATCCAGTCGAGCAAGCCGCGCGATAAGATATAGGGAGACGCGGTACACGAAGTCCCCTGGGACCAGTTGAGGTCTTAATTACTACCCTCTCATGCTGGAATGCGGCGTTATCGTGCGGTTACTTTTGCTCGGCCCGTGGCACGTCCACGGGTCGGACAGTGAATTACACTTTCCTTTTTGGTGGACCTTCTCCGACGGCATCACCGTCGGATAAACGTGTTAATTACACGTGACACTCGAGGTCTCTGGGAAAGAATGGGTGCCTAGTCGCGCCATGGTATTTAGGGACTCTGGAGAAGGGGGTCAATGAAAGGAGTCGAGAAGCAAGTAAATTGCAGAGGGCAATTCTTAATTGTACGTTGATACCTTGGGGGGCAAATTTATAGGATGAACGGAGATAATAGGGGAAAGGTGGGATAGTTGATCACAGTTTTTCTTTTTTATTAAAATAATAATAATGGTTTGCTTTGTTTGTATTTAATTATTTGAGTTGTGATATAAATTGATGTGATCATGTATACCCGCTGATCAACTATCCCACCTTTCCCCTACTATATAAAAGTTAGGTTGTTTAAGCTCTATTGTTCGTGATAAAGCGACACAGAGGGAGTGGTCGATTCAGAATACGTAGAAATTGGATTCGAAGAGTGATCTTAAGCGTTTTAGGCGATTATATAACGTTTCGAAATTTAACATCAATCTGAATTTATCTGCGAAACGTTATACTACAAAGACAAAGTGATTAAGGAGTAAACTATATGTAGGTATCTATGTAACACCGAGACAGCTTTGATCTAAGGTACGAGGCTTGTCAATGGCCAGCTTTCATGCTCCACAGAGAAGCTATCTCGATATAATATTGCATAGAATCGCGGCAATATCTGTTCTTGCTGGAATTATTTAAGCTGCAGTTAGTTACAGACTTTCTAAAATGGAGAATAGGTGCGAAGACAATCTATAGCCGGCTCTACAAATATAAAATTCAACAAGTAAAGCTGCGATACAATCTATATTTTACCCGTTGTATCGTCTTGATGCGGGATGCATAGTATTGATGCTGACAAACGCGGCGGGATCGTGTCCCACGTTGGTAATAGACAGTTTACATTCAGCAATTCTGGTGAACAACGAAACGTTTACTAGCGGCAACCGATCGTTACACCCACCGTCCATTTCCCTATATCCAGCTCTCTCATGAGTTACTGAATCCACGATCAGCTAGCACGGAGCGTCGAAAATTTACAGGCTAACGATCAAAGCCGCGCAAGAACCAGCCATCATCCGTATCTCGGTGGCCGCAGCGTTTGCGGGAACCGGGCGCGCTACATATGCTGTGTTATCGCTCGCAGATATCACAACAGAACTTTATATTCACGGCGTCGTGAAGAAGAACAATGAAAAAACGGCATTAAAATCGTCGCGGCATATTCAAGAACGAAGAAGACACACCGCTCCAGGCTCGACCCTCTCCGGAGGCAGAGGAAGTAAATCGGTTAAAACTTTGTCCCCCCTTTACCTCGCTTAATTATGTCCTAGCTAGGTATGCATTATGTATCTCGCTGTGTAGAAGACGTTCGAGCGCCTCTGGAAGTTTGTCTTCCTCAGGAAACTTCGCTGTCGAGTTTCAATTGTAACGGCACCACTTAAAATGAATTATCGATAACTTCCTTCCGAAAATCTCCTTGGGAAATACCTGGCTGGCTATCGATAGCGAGCGATCCAACTTTCCTCGGCGCACAGAGCGGGTACGGGCGGGGGAGAAGCCCGCGGAGAATCGAGGTCCACGGTAGCCGGGGACTCGGATACGTAGGAATAATGGGGAGCAACCGAGCGATGAGCCGAGAAACCGCTGCGTTATTTTTGCGTCGGCCATGGTATCTCGCGGATCGATGATCGATTCGACGATCGTATTCGAGCGCACCGAAGGGGAATGCTTTGGAGGAACTGTTCGCAGCGGACGCTGAAGGGCTACCCGAGGGCCGCGGCGCAGAGCCAACGGGCCAGGCGTTCGAGCTTCTCCCAATTTTTCGCGGCTCACCGTCGACTAATGGCGGACCCAGGGACATCAATGAGGCAGATGCGGGGAAAGGTCGTTTGGGTTTCAGGTGAAAAGACCCCACGGTGCACGTGCACGGGACCGATCTTGGTCCGTTTTAGACGCAGCCAGGCGCAAGTAAGGCACTTTGAAATGAGATAGGTTCGTTATTTTGATAGCCTGCTCGATGCTCGCCGGTGCGGTGCATCCAGGAGATCGTGGCCCCGCTTTAGGCACCGCGGAAACGGATTAAGCCACGGTGCAGTGAAGTTCCACGAAGTCGTCAAAAGTTTGCAGACTCCTCGCGCCGGTGTTCCCGGATGCTCGTTTGCCGCTCGTAACGTGATCGATAGGCGTAGCTGCTGAAACAATGGGGAAAAATCGTCTGCCAAGAGCGTGGTACGTGGAAATAATGAATTGAGTTGACTTTGATGGTCTCCAACTGAATCTGAACTTAAATTCTAAATTAGCTATTCAACGATCCAATTGATATTATAAACGCGGGAAGGTTTCATGTATTGCGAAATTGGAATATTGAATATTCAAACAAGTAGGTACTTGAGCGTATTTGCGGTTACCGTCATTGAAGGAGTAAGCAAAACGTGGTAGCCTTCTTTGAGAAATATAACACACGGCGGGGAAACGACGGTGGTTTGCGGAAGCAGAACTAAGGGCTGAACATGTTAGTACGTGCGCCACGACCGCCTCTCTTAGGTATCATGTCAAGCATGTAATGCATCTATAGACCTATGGATCGAACCAATCCCCTACCCTAAATACGTATCCGTCTCTTGTAGTTGTAAACACGGCTGCCGTTTATGGGTCTGTGAACAATTTGAAAAAAGTTCTCGTACCGTTGTTCCATCCGATCGAGTCGTTTTAAATGTTTTAGTTGCCCAACTCCCTCGATTTTTATATCGAGCCAATAGCCACGCGCACCGAAGCATTGCATCTTCATGTTACATCGATGTTTCCCCCTTTTTTCAGGGACCATTCAACGCGAACCACGCGAAAACTGTAACATTCAGAACAGTCTGTTTTTTTTAAGAGAAATAAACTTTCCAGTGTGTTTAAACAAACCGTTCCCTTTATCGGATCTAGGGGTAAAATCAAAATATTGTATATATTTCTGTTTCTCTGGAAGAAAGAAAATAGCTTGACTTTAATTATGAATTATTTGTGAATTTAATTCTTTGGAGGTTTTAGTTTGCTTCATTGAAAACACCTGTGGAGGAGCAACCGTCTTACAGTCCAGCGAGGCGGGTATTCAGTTATTTTGACGACAGCTGACGCGCATGGGTGAAAGATAGTGGCTCCTTTACAGGCGCCTCGGATCATGTTTTATGAAATACGAAGCAGGGTAGCATAAATAAACAATTAAGCGTTATCGCGCATATTTTTTTAGCACCCTGTACTCGTGACAATTACCAATTGTAATAATGAACATTGAGAAATAATAATTCTTTCTTCGATCGTGTAGGAGTGGTGTGCTTGATTTCTTAACCATACGGTTTTACGTTCCTCCTTTAGAAATACCACCTAAAACTCGCGTAATTACGAAAGTGCAGACGTTACATGGCCAGCAAGTTTCTGTTTACTCGCTGATCATTAAGCTGAGCTTGCGTTAATGTCCGTATTCCCTTCTGCAGATGGTAACCCATTGAATTGCACGGGCACAGACGTAGAATAGACATACCATCGAATGTAAATTTTTGTTACAGGGCACGGGGGCTTCGGGGAGCCCCTTTAGCATTTTCATATTGCATGGTAACGTGGTCCATTCGAAACAGAGAGATTTCCAGGATTTTCAACATATAAGATCCATTTATCCTATCTAATTAAAACTCTTTGCCATCTCCACCGTTCCGTGTCATGATTTGGAGAGTGAGTCAAAAGAATTGAATGCCAACTCGGAAAAATATGAAGCCATTGACACGATTAAGGCATTTAGTATGAGAGATGCCGTCTGTCACCCCGTAGCGAAGTCAACCCTCCGCGGTGCCTCAGAATTTTATTTTCGGCTTCCGACCCTCGAAGGGGTTGGCATACCATTAAGAATTCCGCATTTCTCATCAGATCTTTGCTACAACGACGCCAATCAATTCCTTATGCTTGGCCGATGAAACTGACACCAAGAACGACGTAATTCGGACCATAATGAAGGAAATCCCATGAAAAATTGATTTAAATCATTTCAAGTTGACTTCGTTAAAAATAGTCCGATTTACATGAAATTTTGTATGATTTTCATCGGAAAAACGTGAGGAATCCATCGGTGTCACTTCCATATCGATATGATGCAGAATAAAGAATTATTTTAATTCTGAAACAGATATGAATCCTCGGCCGACCGCAGCAAATCGACGTCGACGACCCGGAGTCATCGGACTGCACGATTCCACAACATTCCAGCGTCATTGCTACTCTATTGCTACATTACACTGCTCTTGCCCCACACCACAGGTCATACCTCACAGTCCACGCCGCACATCTCACATCTAGGGCTGCCATCCGCCTGGGTTTCCCCGGAATTGCTAGCATAAATCGGTATTTTAATTCGTGTGGTAAGAATCCCCATAAGATACGAGGTCTATCCCACATGTTGTGATACAGGTCATGGATATCGAGATCAATTAAACATAATTTCGTAAAAAAGTATGTGTATATTTAAATACTATCGACACAGGTACACTTATTTTTATATAATACAGATTCTTTCATTTTATTCTACAGTGCGAAGTGTATTAAAAACGTTTTTATTATGGTCATGATAAAAGTTTAAAAATAATATCAGATGAATCATGGCATGAAATTAGTTTCTTACAATAACTTTTTGTAACAACCATTATAGACATAAGTATTACATATATTAAAATCGAAAAATCTTCGAACGCATAATTATGATAACAACTTGCAATTAAATAATTACTTACTATATAAATAAAGAGTATACTACGACAAACGATGTACGTGGGCAAAATGTAATTGAAGAAGAAATATTAACCGTCCCCACGTCCATCATTCTTGCACATTTCGTCTTTTCTATCATCACTTTTTAAGAGTATAGTGTTTGTTATTGTATCACCACATGATAAATCATCGTAAAGTTCGTGACAATCACTTTCCTCGATAATAGTTTCTGCTTCTTTAATATTATTCTGTGGCATTTCAATAGCTTTCTGTGGTTCGATCTCTGATACACTTTTTATCGTTGGCACGGTGGTGCCCTGAGGAACCTAGAAAGTTTATCTTTTTTTATTGATTGATCGCATAACTGCGTAAATAAAAATGTATCGCACGTGTTTGAAGACATATTGATAACTACATTTAAGGGACTATATATTACCTGGAGGATTATTTGTATGGGATCTCGTTTGTTTACATTTTCTAATGAATTACCTTGTCTGTCATTTGTATTTTTCTTATCTTTTGTCCGGTAATCCATTCCAAATCTGAATAATGGCCCTAAGCCAAAGCTGACAGAGCCACGAAGTATACCGATTGGTAACATTATTATAACCAAACCTACACACAGGAAGAGTATGCACCTAATAAACCACGCGTATGTCCATGGAAGATTATCTGAAATAGTAAGTAAAATAATTAGAGACTTAAGATGGAAAATTATAATCATAATAATGAAAGATGTATTTAAATTTATTTGATTCATTCTACTTGTTTTTTGTAAAAATAATAACCATTGCATAGTTACCTGTAGCATTATGTATAAAACCCGATACAACAGTTCCCATATGCGTAATTGGATGAAGAATTACAGTGGTAATAAAATGAGATAGTGCGAACGCGGGTGTAATTTTTAATTTTGGATTCGACATTGTTGCTTGATAATACTTTTCACAATCTTCATTGGCTGCAAAGAAACCACATGAAATAAAAAATTCGAAGAGCATTTCACGATATACTGAGCTTTGCAACAGTACACTTACAAGTTACAAATGAAACAAATTTGTCCCACATGCTCATTTTATCTGGCTGACACGAGATTGGTACATTTGCAAATTTCATTTGTGCTGCAATAGACGCAATTTCAGCTTCCTTTTAAAAGACAACGTATAAGTTTAGTCACCGACAACTATACTCTTACAGCTTCAATTATCAATTAATGTCATTTACCTGTAAAAGTTGCCACCACGTCATAAAAAAGCTCATTACAAATATAATTTGTATAATAATGAACATGGGAAATCCTTGTCCCCTTTTAATCATTCTAAACATCAAACCAAGTATTATCAAAGCAAATACTATTACGGCACCATCAGGCTGAAACATTAAAACCATAAGATTCCTATTAATACACGTATACCAAATATATTCAAATTTTCCTACATGCTGATGTATGATTTCAAGTGCCATGCGGAACGATTGAAGAAACGCATCAAACATATGCACAGCCCCAGATAAAGGATCTTGTTGAGGTTTTCTTATTATGTTACTTAAAATTTCGTCGATCTCTCTTAAAGATGTCTTTTGAATCTGAAAGTTTTGTAATATCTCCATTTGCGAATGAGACACCTCTATCTCCAATATTCCTACCGTTGATACTTCATCCTTTGCCTAGTTTCAATCGAGAGAATTAGGTATCTCCTTTGTTTAATTCCTTATTGCTGAATGCGAGTTTTTAATGTAAGTATTAATCGTGTAAATTACCAGTATTTTCAGATTAGATAACAACATATTAACAAGGCGTTTGTAAAAAATTTTTTCCTGACTATTATGATCATCTGTTTGTTGAGTAGGTTTAACTACATTTTCAATCTCAGTATATACTTTTATAGAATCTGGTCTCCTGAAAATGTTAATATTCATGTTATCTACAAATGACTATCATTATTGTGTAAAACATCTTGAAATAGAAACGAGATATAAATCATTCTAAATTCTAATGATACCTTGCTCGTTTTACTAAAAAAAAATTTATGAAACGACCAACATAATATTTTCATGGAGCCTTAAAGAATTCATTACTAGAATATGCAGATTGTTATCCTAATACAGATCACATGTTTATACATACGTTTCCGCATCTATTTTTTTGGCCATCTGCTTGCTGTGCTTATCATAATAAAACGAGTGTGGGTCTACCAATTCATCTGAATCCCTGCAAAAGATTTCTTCCTTGTCTATTCGTATACAGAAGTAATGATAATACATTCGGTTAACGCAGTGACAATGACTTATGAAAGTACTTACATTACATCTTCAAAATAGTTTTCGTCTTTACACTGCGCTACCCAGATAATGGCAAAAACATTAATTATTACATAAATATAACCACTTAAATACTTCATGATCACTAGCAGAGATATATAATGCTCGGGCTAAGTAGGTTCAGTTTGTAGACAACTCTAAAAATATTGATGTCGTCACTTGATTCGCAACCTCTCTTATGGTTTTCGTTGAGCACACGACAAGAAGCCAGTTCTTGTCATAAAACTCGTATTTCCAATTTGTATTCCAAACAAGTGGGCTCATGTGCTACCTACGACCTCCGACAAGTGGTTTAAATCGTAAAATTAAATTACGGTTGACAAAACAGTGATACCATACCAAAGATACAAAATCATCGAAATATACAATACCATGGACCACGGTATAATAGAGAGGTATCCCCACTCCTGTTCAGAATGTTTTACTTTTTCGTCGTAGTTCTTCTGACGGCCGCTAGATTGGCGCTCAAGGAGAAAAGGCTAGTGACCAAAAGGCAAAACCACCATTTTGGCCTGCAGTAGAAGTCACAAATCAGCGGGCACTTCAATATTAAATGAAGTTTGCTGCTGATCCCACTTTTCGTTGAATGTTATAGAATCCAATTGGTAGATGTTATTGCTTCGCCCAATAGGAAAAATTACTTGCTCTTTCTATTTCCGGTTTCGGTCACTAATGGCGTCGACCAATAGAAAACGGTGATACATTTTCCGATCACTACCTAGAGGATCACTAGAAAAGGCTGACTATTTGCGCATACCTAATTCGACTTATTACGGCTGATTTCTTCACCTTTAGTAATCTTCCAGTTAGAGTTATGTTCCACATAACTGCCAAATGATAGCATTCAACTGGCCGACGAGTAGCACTTGATAGCATCTACATATGTAATTGATCTTCACTGACCGGGACTTTAGTCGGGCATTATTCACCTCTGGATAAATTCCCGGCGATCCCAGTTAGTTATCCGCCATTTAAACGCACACCAAACAGTCAGATAGCGTAAATACATCAGTTTACATCACTAACTGTGACTTTATCCGGAGGTAGAGAAATCGGCCTAAAGTCAACTAGTTTACATTTACATTAATTTATCTAAGGTATTGTAATTATAATTCGAAATGTGGCTCTGAATTATTTTTGAAAAGTAAAGGATGATAGGTTAAAGCAGCATTTTGTAGTACTGAATATGCGTGTCCCATATTCGATATGCCTTCAGAAAAAAAGATGAGAAAAAGGTGTGCGAATTTTACGGAGCAAGAGACAGAATTATTGATTGATATCGTAACGACATATAAAAATATAATAGAAAGTAAGCGAACAAACGCGATGACGTGGAAGCAAAAGAGCGACACCTGGGATAAAATCCAAAATGATTTCAATGCGTGTACTAGCTCAGTGCCGCGAAGCTCAAAAACATTGCGATTGAAATATGAATCTATAAAAAAAGAAATAAGAAAAAAATGCGCCGCACAAAAGGATGATATATTGAGGAATGGTGGCAGTGCAGAAAATTCAAGAGTTCTGTTACCGTTTGAGGAAAAAGTCTTAGCAGTCACACAATTATCCTCGGCTGGCTTACATTCCACATTCGATAATAATACATGCAGTGGTAAGAAAATAAAATAAATGTATATTATTATATATCGTAAAATATTGTAGTCTAGTATTTACAACATTAATGAATGTTATGTATAGAGGAAGGCGTATTTAATGAAGACATGCAAGTGGAGTACGTGGAAAATGAAGGTAAGGTCTAATTTCGATTTTGTAATGTGCACGTCATACATTATAGAATTTTGGTAATAGCATTTCAATATCATAATTTGATATCGTATCGTGAAATTATATATTATACACATAGTTGGAAACATAAATGTTTTTATTTGTATGCATATGTGCAGATACAGAAGCTTATATCGCAACAGTGTCACAGCAACAAACAAAAAAGGAAAACATGACATTACAAATGCAAGGTATGTAAATATGTATGCGATTGACTGTGGCCAAACAGGATGCTCCCGTGTAATTATAGGTTTCTATGCATTTATAATATGGATATTGTATTTTTGTAAATAGATGACACAGAAGAAGTTGATGTAAAAATAGGAGAGAAGGCCAGATCATCTTGTAAACATGAAATGCAAAATGGTAAGGTGTATGTAATTCATTGCATTCATACTTCGAAACAATATTATAACCCATATTAAAATAATGCAAATTTTTATATTGTTTATTTTTGCAGAGTCACGAGTGAATGGAAACAAAGAAAGAAGGACACAGAATTACGACAGATTATTGAAACTCAAAGAAGAATGTTTGGAATTGCAGAAGCAATTGTTGAGAGAAGAAAGAGAAGCAAAACTAATAATTAACGAATTAACCATCCAAAATCTAAAGGCGGATCTAGAATTAAAGCAATGTAAACTAAAAACAATAAAGACATCCGTTGAGTGTTAAATTAATAGTCATATTTTATTTATCTTTTCATCTCCTCTTTATAACATTTCTTAAACTAATCACGTGATCGATGCTCAACCAACGAACAAGCGAGTCAGAGTCAACGAGCGTCAAACGGAAAACGACGGAAAAGCTAAACCGAGTTTAGCTTTTCCGTTTGATGCTGAAAGTCACGTGGGACCAATCACGAGCCTGGTTTTGACGCTCCAAACGAGCGTTGAGCGTCAGCATCAAATCGCACCTTAATGTGTTAATTGGTCGCTCACTTTAGTTTAGCTCGATTCGTCGTGATTCGTCGCGCTATAAAGAAGGATGGGAGGGGGGATTAACAAATTTTTCTTTACATTCATTCTGCATAAAAATCTTTTAATATATTCCAGATCATACAAGTTGCTATAATTTATTTTTCGTCTGTTATAGGAGATATTTCTGGATCATTCTTGCTGGACAACAACCTTAAGTGCATCAAATATGGAAACACTAACAACCTCAACATTGGACTCGAGGCAATAGTGATTTTATACATAAAACAATGTGAAAATATACTTATTACTTATTTAATATTCATTCATACATACCTGTATCACAGCATTGCGATGTATTGAATGTATTTTAAAGAAAATAAAGTGGAAAAAACTTTAGAAAACCGTATTATCATTGTAAAAGCCCTCTTGAACCAAATTTCCCACAAATTCAGGATTTCTAGCTAGCCCAGAAGCCAAAACTTCTCTTGCAAGTGCAGCACGAAAATTTGCCTCTCTTGCAGGTGCAAGAATCGTGCAATGAATTTCGGAACAAGGGGATTTTGAAGTGCCGCACCTGCAAGAGAGGCAGATTTTCGCGCTGCACCTGCAAGAGAAGCTGTGGGGCCGAAATTTTGAGTTTTTGCAGGTGCAGCGCGAAAATCTGCCTCTCTTGCAGGTGCAAGAATCGTGCAATGAATTTCGGAACAAGGGGATTTTGAAGTGCCGCACCTGCAAGAGAGGCAGATTTTCGCGCTGCACCTGCAAGAGAAGCTGTGGGGCCGAAATTTTGAGTTTTTGCAGGTGCAGCTCGAAAATCTGCCTCTCTTGCAGGTGCAAGAATCGTGCAATGAATTTCGGAACAAGGGGATTTTGAAGTGCCGCACCTGCAAGAGAGGCAGATTTTCGCGCTGCACCTGCAAGAGAAGCTGTGGGCCGAAATTTTGAGTTTTTGCAGGTGCAGCGCGAAAATCTGCCTCTCTTGCAGGTGCAAGAATCGTGCAATGAATTTCGGAACAAGGGGATTTTGAAGTGTCGCACCTGCAAGAGAGGCAGATTTTCGTGCTGCACCTGCAAGAGAAGTGTGAGGCCGAAATTTTGAGTTTTTGCAGGTGTAACGCGAAAATCTGCTTCTCTTGCAGGTGCAATAACTCAAAAACGGCCTCTTCCGAATTTCATTGCACGTTTCTTGCACCTGCAACAAAATTGCATACTGCGATTTGGCTTCTCGCCAGAACGCACAAAGTTGCAAACAAGGATATTATGTCTTTAACACCCCAATTTCATTTGCAACAATGTTGAAAAATTTTGGTGTTTGCAACTTTGTTGTGTTTTCGCGGGGCGCTCTATTGATTACACTTCTGTAGAAGCTCAGCGTGGAAGGATCATTTTAGGTGTTCTTTTTAGCATGTCTTTTACATATGATTTGGGATAGGAAGGAGTAAGTAGGGGAAGGAAGGCTCGTTAAATAATAATACTCTTTTATCACTTAGCTGCATTTTATTGAAATAAGTGAAATGCGATACAATGAAATCTTACAAGTGTAATTGATAATTCAGTTGAAGCAGTATCTTGTGCAATTTTCATATCGATGAATAAAGTCGGAAATGCAGCCGGTGATCGCATTTAACGCAAAGGTTGTCAAAATTCCTTACCTGTAAGCAGAAATACACACGATTTATGAATATCTTCGTTTTTTGGACATTTCCTAAGAAGCCGCTATTACGGGTTGAAAGGCAGCGAAAAACCCTACAAGGTGTGACCACGCACGTCCCGAAAAAACAGCGTTTGCTTTTTTTTAATTATGAATTTTTCCGGTTTTTGGACATTTCCTAAGAAGCCGCTCTTACGCTCCTCGAAAGGACAGAAAATATAACCTAACTAAGAGACTGTACAAATGTTTATTACGTAGTTCTATTTATATAATACTTCTGATCGAAACTTATAAAAATAAGTGCAAATTATGCTTCTATCAAATTATATTAGTAAATGGAATTCTGCAACATGTTTCTTGAAATTAGTCGTAACGTTCAGGCCGTTTTAGATTTTAAATGTTTCCGATAAGATTTAATTTCAACTCCTACCACTCCTAACATTGCAATCTTATTTTAGACTGAATCGATAATGTTGGGTGTGACACGAAAATGGTAAGGGGGCACAAAATTACATTGCGTGATAGGTCTATCCTATACCTGGTCTGTGGTTGGAGCTAAATTAGTGCGCTCCCCGCACTGAAAAATTTAATTTATTACTTATTTTGTAATATAACTCGAAGTAAGTGATGAATTCAATTTTTTTCAATTTTTACTAACACCACTTTCATACTCACCGGTAATATACTTACTACATAAGTAAGGGATGCTTTGAATACAAATTTTGAAATGCCCGCCATTATTAATATAGTGCATGTCGAACCCGCTAGAGGGTGCTAATGCTGTGTTAACAAAATAATGACCGTAATGGACCTACTCTGACTCCGAGCTGGACCGTCGCAGCGCACAGGTGCAACATAGAACAAGGAATTCAAAGTGATTGTACCACGTGTTGTACCTAGAAGTTTACGAAGAATTGCAACATCTTCTAAACAACAAGAAGAGATACGTAATTATGAACAATTATAATTTCAAATTATCTTCAGTTTTGTCGTGCGGGTATTTCTGTCGTGTAAGACTAATGAAATAATAAAACACTGGAGATAACGTTTAAAATGTACTATTTCTCCGATAAAGTATAACGATGCGTCGTCGTCGTCAACATGATACATTCACGAATGCTTCTCGGCATCGCAGTTGTTCAAAGCCTGTCTTGTTCAGGCCACGACGCAGTTCTCGGAAAGACTTGGTTTATAACACCCTCAAGTGTTGATTTTTCAATGCCTAATTTGACGACCGCTAAACGACCGTTTGGGAACTCACTCGTCTGTCTCAGACCTAAGGGTGTCCCTTAATTTCTATCCTATTTTGTTGAAAATTGTACGAATGGATTGGTGAAGTTTTCCCGACGGATATAATCCGAAATACGACATATATCGCACTAGTTTTAATAGTAATCAATTTGAATATATATTGTCCTGAATAATGATCGGAGTAAGACGTAGGAATTAAGATATTGTTAAAACTAGCCTCATTTGTCGTATTTTGACTCATTATTGGTACTATTTCCAAAAAGATGGAACGAAAATTATAGAAATTGAAATTTTCTTGATTGGATGATACTAAATACATCTCGCGACCCGATATCGCCCGTTTAACGCTTTTGACGAGAAATCTTGCGATCCAGTACCTGCCGTCCGATCATGTAAACGAAATATATTTTGCGCCGTGTCTCTTGTCGTCCGAGACCTGTTTCTTCATAATGTATTTGTATACGTTCTTCAGTCGTGTTCAGCATGCTGTAAGCCGTATGTTGACAAATATTGAAGTCCTAATCATTGGTGGATTTAAGGAAAGTGGCACAGGTGGCAAACGTTATGAGAGGCAAAATTTTTATTTGAATAAACATTTTGAATAACGAATAAAAGTTAACAAAATTATTTGTCATGTGTTTTATAAAGATTACCCGGATTAACTTTATTCGACGCACGACGAATCATGTTTTCCCGATGAAATTGGCCCCCAAAACGACACGATTTGTGCCATAATTGAGGAAATTACGTGAAAAATTGATTTGCATAATTTAAAATTAGCTTCGTTAAGTAGTTCGATTTACAAGACATTTGGCATGATTTTAATTGAGGAATATAAAATTTATTGAGTATAAAATGTATTAAAAATAACTCAGAAATAAGTACCTACTAAGAGTGTACGTCCTACTGTAATGTACTGCGGTGGTTTCGTAATGTTGTGGGGGTATATGGTTGCAACCGGTAGTGGAAATCTCATTTTTATAGA
Organism: Andrena bicolor; assembly: GCA_960531205.1. Taxonomy (NCBI): domain Eukaryota; kingdom Metazoa; phylum Arthropoda; class Insecta; order Hymenoptera; family Andrenidae; genus Andrena; species Andrena bicolor. Next base: position 32,517,639 of record OY482666.1, on the reverse strand, counting down.
TGGCAGTTTAGATAATCATACATTTTTAAATATTTTAAAAAACAATTTAGAGGAAAGTGCTACCAAATTGGGGTTATTGGAACATTTTTATTTCCAGCAAGACAATGACCGCAAGCATACGTCCAGAATTGTGAAAGAGTGGTTATTATATAATACACCGCATGGAGTATAGAGTTCCCTTTCCCCCTTTTTGTTTATTTCTTGTTTCGCCTCCCTCTTCCCCCTCATCATTTATTTGTTTCCACCGTTCTCTTGGTATAGGTTGTTGCCGCCCCGCACAACTGTTCTTCTCACCCGGTGCTTCCTGCCCATTTGTTCGGGTGATTTACCTTATTCCCCCTCTTTCGTCCACAGCCCTGTTAGACTTGGTTATTCTAATACATGTAAAGTAAGCGAGTTGAGGTTGGGTTGTTTTAGGTAAGTAAGGCTTAAGATCAGGGCGGTTCACGTTGTACAGTATCTTTATTGCTGTGTTATACATGGTGTGTGTTGGTGTGTGTGAAACTGATGCTTGATGTCCTCGTGTTCGTTAGTGGGTGCTGTCTAGTTCTCTGGGCTCTTCTGGCTGCTGCTCTTCCTACTTCCTCTCTCTCATTGACACGTGGAAGAACCCTCCTCCGATTATCGCCCGCATTTTGTTCCTCTCCACCTTCTCCGTCCATTCCTCTCCTCCGAGGAACACTGTACAGAAGTCCCCGAATTCGAAAATCCCCAGCAAGTTATACATTTCTTTTACTATTGTTATTTTTTTAAATCTCCCATCTTCATAAAAGCATAATAAATATGTTTAAGTAGTTTGGTAACAAGCAATCCAAATCCGAGACACCGTTCCGAAGATTAGTAACATAATGGATTATGATGAAGCAATATAATCCAAATTTGGGAATTCCAGCTATAAAAACGATTCTGGACCGTCGTACAAACGCGTAAAACACGAGATAGACCACGACATATTGGACTTTTTAACAATAAGCTTGTAGTGAAGCTAGCATATGCTAATCTAGATTGATGGAGGAAGATGAAAATTAATGGAAATACTTTTAATGTGTGAGGAACTAAATACAATACTGTAGGATCACGGAAAAAGGGAAAGTCCGGGGAATGGGGACTCGAACCCCCGATTCTCCAGATTCGTTGTGCGCTCGCGAGCCGCGTTTAACCACCTCGGTTACCGCTGACTCCACCGGTTTTGATTATTCCGTGTCCTCTGTTATATGGGGGTTCCTGATCCCACAATACATGTATTACTCTATTTCCAATAGAGAAATTCAGCTGATACAATTTAATGAAAAGTAATAAAAACAATTAATTCTCTAATGATTACAACTGCCACATTTCTACGTTATTATTTTTAAGAAACTTCATCTGATTTTTTTTTAATACAAATGTATAATTACATACTTATTATCTATCGAAAATATTCTTCAAATATTGTTCTCCAATATCCCGGAATGACACGTTCTCATATTCTGACATGTTCTCCATAATCTGTCAATTTTCAAACTCTGTCAGTTGCCCTCCGAGTGTTTTGTTTACATTTAATAATATATATATTAATTCCGATTCTAAATGGCAAGTTAATATCATCTTCATTTTCGCTTTCATCAGACGAAGCACAGCTGCTGATTTCATTATCACTAATATTTAATAGTATCGAGGTTATTGTAAACAACGTTTCTTTCTCCATAGTAGCATCCGTTTTGATTTCACATGAAACGCAGGAAAAAGCGTTCCGTTTTCAAGAACCCATGAACCGCAGTAACGAAACGGAACGATATGAATGCGCGCAGTGACTGCGATCTATGCACTCAATGTGTGAATCGGAACGCACCCTTAATCAGGACTGCCCGCCACAGTGGGCCGGATTTAAAATTTGCCGCCTTTTGGGTCTTTTTAAAGATTATTCCTAAAAAAATTATTCCTTTCTAATGATGTATAATTTAATATTTTTTACATTTATTTATTTACTTTTAAAAAAAACTTAATTCTGTTTATTTGCTACCTTATTTGATGCCCTTTACAGTGGTTTAAATAAAATGTTTGGGAAACGTTTCATTTCCAAGTTATAAGGAAAAGTCGAACAATAAAAGAAAGTAGCAACAAATCGATTTGTTTAAATTAAAGGCAGGCTTTTCCGACAAATATCTTCTTTTATTAGTAACTAATACCTATAAACAGTCTATTAAAAAATAATTTTATAATCAGTAACGAAAACTGCGACATTTTTCAAAGTTGACAAGGAATATCTTCCAAACGCCAAAAGTTCCACTTTCGGACCAATTCCAATATTTTCAGCACACCCTCCTCTAAATAATCACACACCGATCATTTCCCTCCTTCTCCCACGGCTCAAATTATTAATGTTTAAAGTTATGAACGTTCGGTAGGTCCGTAGAGTAAAGGTGGGATAGTTGAGCAGAAGGGATACATGATCACAGAGGTGTAATACTTAAGTCATATTGCAAACATTAGCATAACAACGTGACAATAGACGCATATTGCAAATATATTAATAATAACTTATTAATTCCTCAGCTTCGAGGTCTAAATTTTTAATTGTTTTAGTACATGATTTCATTCGCATACTAGATACATAAGGAGACGTATACACGGTATCCCATTTGAAATTTCGCAGCGGGTAGCCCCGGGCCCCAAAAATCTGAATTCGGGCCTGATATCCTGGCTGAATAATCCAGCTACCCAGATAGCACACAGGCGTCTAAAGACGTCCTAAATCCGTCCAGACCTAACACGGACGTACAATAGACGTTTGTGATATGTGGGTAACCCACCTCCATTAAAGTTCAATCTTTAGACTTTGGAGATCGATTCAGTCCCCGGACAACGTTTTGTAAAACCGGATGTTTCGCGGGATGGGAGACAAACCGACGCCACTGTCAATCAGCATCGCCGAGAAATATATTGTGGGCGCTGGTTGGCCGTGACGTCACTTCCTTGGCGCTGGCGCCGTTCGTCTCCAATCGTGGCGTTTCACGCACACGTTACCACTACTCCTGTAGGACTTCCCCCTCCGTGAAACATCCGGCTCTGCAAAACGTTGTCGGGGAACCCTGGCTGCAGTTGGCTGCATTTGGTAGTATTTTTGGGGAAGTGAACGCGTGTGTGAGGCGTTCCCTTCGTAAATTTTGCAAATAATACTCATACGTTTAATTCTTATACTTGTATTTACTGGTTATTCTATTCATTGCTCGTCATTTTTCTGCGTGATAACGTGTTAATTTCTTTTACATCAATTCGGTATAAAGTACAAACCTACTCAAATTTTGCGTTTGGCTAAACAAGTAGGAAATTCTTTGATACGTAATATAATCTATTTCTGCTACGATTTAGGGATGAAACAGCATATTACATCGAAGAATTCGCATCGTGATGCAAAACCTAAGCCCTCGCGTAATGAAGATAGTGGCGCGGTTCCACGTGCAAGAACGGAAGAGGAGATCCGGCGGCGCAGACGTGAATGGATGATCGAACAAGAAAAAATGGACAGGCATAATAGACTGAAAAGAAAAATGGTTATGGAGTATGAAATACAACGCGCTCGTAATATGGGCTTAGCACTTCCCGAAGGAAGATGCAACAGACCTCGTAGAAGTAGAAGCGAATCTCCACCTAATCGATGTAGAACATTTATGCATAATACACCTGAAGATACTGTACTTTCTAAAAAGTAAGTATAAAGTGTCTTTAATTATTAATTGTTGAAGTAGACTGGAGGATTTCATAGACAAAGAAGAATTTTAACATTTCATCGGGTCGTGGAATTTTCTGTCTTTTGTTTTGATAAATACATTTAAATTAAATATGTCTTTGGCTATATCCAGAAAAGTACACTGATGAAGTGTTAACTTATATTTGTATAAAATATCAAATTTACTTGATATCATTTTTGAATACAGTTGTATACTATAAAACAATATGTTTCAAAATCATATGTACAAATAATATTATTCTGCCCTTTAGGTTTGAAACACCAAGTGGTACAATGTCCTTATTTAAAGGATCTGAAGGAACAAAAATTAATCCAATAGAACTTCGCAAAATCAAAGTAGATATTCATAGATACATTCCTGGGAGAGTAGCTACCAGTGAACTCAAGCGGAATATACTCAACAAGGAAGATGTAGTGCTTAAAAGAAGAGCGGGTAACGTGTTGTTTTTGTACCATAATTTCTTAAGAATATTCAGTCATTCATTTGACGTGTACCACAAACGAAAATCAGCTCAACGCGGAAGATGATTCTGAGGTTTTCTAGAAATCAACAAATTGAAGTTTCCGAACATTGTATGCTCTCTAATGTAAAAATGTCTCTTCTCTGTGAGACATTACTCTCCACTTTTTAAAATCCATTCAGTTTTTGTTAAATATATTATCAGAGTCTAGATAAATATGGACTTTACGGTCATACTGCGTCTCCTGTAATATTCACGAATTGCCTCAACTTTATTCATCAAATTAATAATGTGTTTTTAATTCACCCAGGATATAGCAAATTTGGAATACAACGTTGGATCACTGTATTGATCATATAATGTGCAATATGTAAGCACAATTTTTTTTACTTTGACTGTTTTAAGATTGCTATGCTTAATGTATCTCTTGCTTGTTGCTTTATGTACAGTATTTTTTTCTTACGAGCTTGCACAAAGAATTATGCTTCAGCTATACTATAGATATACTATAATTAATATTAACTGCTATAATGAATATAATATATTTTAGTACAAATTAATTTTTCCGCCAAAAACGTAGTTCAAACACGTTTTGTGCATTCTCCTTGTGTCCTGGTTTTGGGAATGTGTGCATGTTTGGACATTTTTTAAATGCTTCATGTACTAAGAGCAGACCAACTGGAAGATTTTCGCGTCTTGGAAGATGTTTTAAATATTGACATTCAAGAACTGAAGATGCATGATGAAACACTAAACATTAGGCTCCAACACTGAAAGAAACGAAATCAGAAATTAAATCTTAGAATTCTTCAAAATTTTTGCATAGTGTGGTATTTCTTATTATTATTCATCTTTTATTGTATTACATTAAATAAATAACTGCAATTGGGAAATAGGTACTTTTTTTTAAAAGTATGGGTACTCGTAGACTTAGTTTAGTTGGTTTGAAAATATGCGTTTCAAAGCATTGTATATAGAGTGATTATCGCGGAAGCTTGAAATTGCGATTCAACGAAGTGGAAGATTACTTAATCGTCCTGGAAAATATGAACCATCCCGGAAGATTTTATTGTGGAATCATGAATCCTCTACACACAAATTAAACTACTTTATTTGAATTATATTGAAAGACGCAATGATATGTTTATATTTTTTTTAATCAATTCGTAATAGACAATGAATAACATTCCAAGAATTTAGCTACATTCTTTTGAAAAATTATTTCATGTGATTTGCATGCGCTATATAAAAAAGAAAATATTACATTATTAATTGAAAATTTTTCAGTTGCTACAGAATATTTAGAGTTAGAGTTTTATTAAAATACTGTTATTAAAATAATTAAAATTATAAAAAATAAATTTCTCTTAATATATCTGGCACTCAAAAAAGTTGTAAGCCATTTTTAATTATGTAAGATACATGCATACTTTTAGTATATAAAATCATATATATTAACAACAATTTATTTAACCAATTAGAAATTGACAATATGAAGGGACTTGTCTTACAATTGTTTAGAGCGAGTCAGTTTATCTGAGTAGCAAGGTTGATATCTTCAAAATCTGTCACAGCTGGTAGTATTGCTTAAATGCTATCCCGATTTTGACATATTATTGCTTTTCTATTATTAAATTTACTATACTTAACTGCAGGAGAGGGATCCAAGCCGATATTTGATAGAGAAGAAATAAAGAGAGCAATAGGTGAAACAGAAGAAGTTGAATATCGTTCTGTCGTAACTGTGAATTTGGAAAATTCAGGTATGTTTTTTATTTGAAATTGCTAAGATTTATTACAACTTCTATTTCGCAAATATGGACACTTTAATTTTTAGGAAACAAGTTAAAAACGTTGAAAAGGCGTTCGGCGTCCTTGAGTCCTACAAGAAATTACAGTCCTAGGTGCACATGGTCCCGTCACCCCAGGTTCGTGTCTGGATTTTACACACAGTATTGCAACATAAACATAAGATAAACATAAGTGTAGATCATGTACAAAGAACTTACTATTTTAAATGTTAATGTATAATCTGAAATTCTTTAGGATATTAAATTTTTTGCTAATTTGTTTATCCTCTTTCAGATATGACGATTCTAAGCATGAAGATAAAGGAAGTTACGGAAGTGAAAGGTAAAAGTTATTATTATATTTTCACGTATTTGCGTTCATTACATTTGTTTCAATTGTATTTCAAAGGGAGAAATACCATAGTAGAGAGCGGAAAGATGGTGAGAGATCTTACCGAGACCATCCAGAGCGGCCCAGAGATCATTCTCGAGACAGAAGGCAAACAGATAGATCCAGAGAAAGAGATAAGCCTAGAGAACAAAGGGTTCGCCGAGAGCATTATATTCAACCAATTCCTATTTATTATAGAGTAGGTACTTTATTTACATCTAAATGCGATAATTTAGCCATGATATAAAACTCATTCATTTCTTTGCTCAGAATTTTCTACCGAGACCATTAATGGTTCAACCGTGGGGCCCAATTCGAGGACCTCTTGGAGGTAATACACATCCTCCTATGACCAGACCTTTAAGAACATTTCCATCACAAGCAATAGGAATACCTCCAGATATGTATGTATTTTACCACCTCTAAATCCCAGTAAGTGTGAATTATAAATGTACGATACCGCAGCTTCAGTTTTAGAGGGCTGAGAGTGCGAATGCCACAAGGAGCGTTCAAGACAATGAAGAAGAATGAAATGCGGGGGACAAGATATTCCGGATATATATATGCGGAAGATATTCCTTGCGAAATTTGAATAATGTCGCTGTTTTCGTTACTGAACATAAAATTATTTTTTATGGATTATATTAGTTACTAATAAAATAAGATATTATACTAATAAAAGCCTGGTCTTTAATATAAACAAACTGATTTGTTGCTACGTTCTTTCATTATTCGACTTTTCCTTATAACTTGGAAATAAAACGTTTCCCAAACATTTTATTTAAACCACTATAAAAGGCATCAAATAAGGTAGAAAATAAACAGAATTCAATTTTTTATCGCAAATAAGTGAAAAAAAAATTTAAAAATATTAAATTATACATCATTAAAAAGGAATAATCTTTAAAAAGTCCCAAAGCGTCATTAGAATATGCAGTCTATTCACTCACTGGATGAACCACCAATCACCATTGCCTGCAGTCTATACGCAAATGCGTGAATTGAAACACAATCACTATTGTTGCGTGGTCGTCTGGGAAAAGTAGTCTTCTTGTGGGGAAATCAGGCGCGGGACGATGCCCGTGGAACACTAAGGCGTTCTGCTCACTGGACGCGGATTTTGATGATAATTATAATAATAAAGATGACAATAATACAATAAAACGATTTGAACACAAATAACTTATAACTTTAATCAACACAACAAAACGATTTGAACACAAAATAAAGAATTTATGAGGGTTTTAAATAATACGTTCGTTCGCTTCTGCTTTCAGGGCTCAATAGAGTCTTACCAAGGTAAACACTTTTACAACTTTTGTTATTTACAAAATGTCTTAGATTCTAAGAGTCAATCGCAAATTTACTAATTAGCTAGCTAAATTACTATTCGTTGATCCGTTTCCTTTCGGTTATCGATTTTTGCAAAAATAAGCGTTTAACAACATTGGGCTGGATTTTCACATCTAGGAGAAAGGAGGAAAGAGAAGTTCGTTTATTCAAACACCGGTTTCCAAGCTTAGGCCGGTATTCATAGTCGCTACTTATTCTTAAGCAAATGCTCAGGGATCGGCGGACTCGGGCTGTCCCTAGACACCTACAGGAGCGGTGGCATGTGTGCGTGGATTGACGCCAGCGCGAAACCAGCCAAGTGGCGACAACGCGAGGCGAATGTGACGTCTCGAATGTACCGATGCCAGCGCCAAGCCAAGCCTCTGACCAATAGCTGCGGACGCTGCGATGGACTCCGGCTACGCGTAGCTCGAGTCTGCGGAAGCTACGCTAGCAGCGAGTCCACGCTGATTCACGCACACATTACCAGCGCTCTTGTAGGTGTCTAGGGACAGCCCGAGTCCGCCGATCCCTGCAAATGCTACTATGAATACCGGCCATGGACATATTCCTATGTCCATGATACCGGCCTACATGATGTAAAGACATAAGGTGTGCTCGTGCGCAGCCTTCCAGATTAGCCAATAACGTGCCCTTCACAAGATCGTCCATATTGGATTGTCAACCAATACGACAGTTGCATTCAAATCTGGTAACGTAACAGTACATACTGTACTCTACAATTTACGCTACACGAAGTTAGGTAGTACATTATAAACCCCATAATGTAACTAGGCGGCCATATTTTAACATGGCGGAAAGTGGGAAGGCGCAGTAGAAGCTTAGAGCATATACTATGGAGGTCTCATTGAAAGCTTGAAACTGTCGGCAACATGGTGCGAGAGAGAAAGACATGTGCGAGCGAGAGTAGTATAGGTTCCCAATCGACCGTAATGCGCATGTGCCGATTACGTGCGAGAGAGAAAGACGTGTGAACTGGTGCGAGAGAAAAAAGTATAGATATCGGCACATGCGCATTACGGTCGATTGGGAACCTATACTTCTCTCGCTCGCACATGTAGACTTTTCTCGCTCGCACCAGTGGCACATGTCTTTCTCTCTCGCCACGTGATGTTGCCGACAGTTTCGAGGCACTCACTCTAACGCAATGATACCTCCATTTATATATGCTCTAAGAGTAGAAGACGAAAATGAGCTGCCGGTCGAGCACACCTTATGTCTTTACATCATGCCGGCCTATATAAGTTGGATAAGGTCCATGATTGGATTTGGAACGCACCCACAGTCCCACAACAAATATCCCTAGATTCCACGTGTCGGTCAATAATTTCCCTGCTGCATCGGCGGGGAAACACCACCAATCAGGCCCCAATTCCAATGCCAGCAAATGGAGAGTTTTGACTATTTTAATGCGAAGCTGTCAAGAACGTTCCTTGTTATTATTTAACCATACTGTTAGCAAAGTCATTTACGTAAATATGTATCAGTTATATAAATATCAGAAATATTTTCTGTTATTATGAAATACAAGTTATGTATTAGATACAGTAGTCTGATGATATATACAGATATTAAAGAGCAATATTTTTCGAAAGCACATTTGTTTTCAATGATTTGTAAGCAAAAGTTTCGTCGACATGCTTGCGCAATGCGCATATATATGACGTAGTGTGTATAAAAAGCTCATGTACAGTGGGGCAAGTGCAATGTGGTGCATTCTCGTGCACATGAAACTAATATAAGGATCTCGGGCCGAAAGCAACACAATTTTATAAATTAAAATGGAAGTTTTGAACCATTTCGATCATATCGACGAGAGGTAAATGTTTTATTCTTGTTCAACGTTTAAATGAATGAACCCTTTCTTATAACGTGTCGAAATAAAACCGGAGCTGATGATGAATATAACCATAGTTCTCGTTTATGTAATTTCCTTGATTAATTTCACGAACTTGCGAACAGTGTACAAAAGTAAACTCCTTCTGTAGTTACAAACGTGTTCAAAATCTTTCGCAAAAATAGAAAACCGTGCACTTGTTTTCAAACTGTAAGGTTAACTCGTTAAAGATAGTGTTGCAATTTTATTTTCGTCAACGTTTGTAAGTATTTATTATTTTATAGCGTGGATGAGAGCACAATGAGCAATGACAATGTCGGCGTCGTTCTTGAGGAAGCAGAAATAATAGATTGCGATACAGAAATAGAAACTGTCGCAGAAGAGGACAACATACAATATCAATTGTGTGAGGTGAACAGAAATGATAATGCGGTAGCGTATCGCGTGGTGCAAGTTGGTGACGGTCATACAAACAATGCTGAGTTATCAATAGCTACACCTATAAATAATACGGTTCAAGTTTTGACATCGCCTATAAATGGTCAATTTTATGTACTTAGTAATGGTAACGAAGTAGTTGCCTCAGAATCTACGAGAACAGCCACACCACGTGTTAAACTTCAAATAGATAATCCACAGAATATTCTTACCACTATCAAAAAGGTGAAATTTTCATTGCCCTTAAGGTGATAATAATTGGGCTATAGTAGCAATTATCGCTGCGTAATCTTCCACAGAGGGACGAAAGACGAAGGGTAACCCATAACGAGGTAGAAAGACGCCGCAGGGATAAAATCAATAATTGGATATCGAAACTGGGGAAGCTTTTGCCCGACTGCGAACAAAGTACGGCAGGAGGAGAAGGAGATGTGAAAACAAATTTTGAATTGCAGGTGAAATAATTTATACCCTACGCAATATGTATTTGTCCCTGATTAATTGTTTCCACAGTATTCTGTTTGCAAACTACTTAGAAAGCTTTTTCGCTTACAGAGCAAAGGAGGAATTTTAGCTAGAGCATGTGAGTATATTACAGAGCTACGTGACGTACAAGAGAATTATTCACAAAGTTTAGATGAAAATGCTCAACTATCGGAAGAAGCTAAAACTTTAAGACATGTAGTGAATCAACTGAGAATAGAGAACTCACAATTAAAGGCCCAAATCTCGAAAAGTACAACCTATATACTTGGTACGTAATTTTCACAAACACATATAACAGAGTACAATTTTATTCAAAGTATAATAAATCTAATTGTACTTGTCAAACTTAATATATGGCAGACACATGCGATTCAGTGCAATAAAGTAATAGTAATGTAGTAATTATAAAATGTTTATTTACATATATTTAACTGAGTATATATTTATATTTTCAAAACAAGTGTAAACAAATTATGTAATTTCAACTGTACATATCGTAAACAGTAATTATTTATAACATGAACGATAGAGCAAAGAGAGTAATTTATTATTAAATCATTAAATTAGATATACAAATATACAAAACATTGCGCTATTTAATTCAGTAATTAACCTTTATCCAAAAGTTATACGTCATTTAATTTTAATGTTACTTATTGCCTAGGTTGTGTTGAAAGTTTCTCCGCTAACAAAGAGTCCTATGATATTTACACTTATAAAGTACAGTACCTAGTTATTTACACGAAACAAAGCGATACATTATTGTATCTGTCGTTTTCAACCGGTTAGCGTAGAATGCGCGTGCATATTAATGAGGTGCATTTATTTAATGTCAATCGTCAATATACACGTGCAGCTACTAATATGAAATACAAGGGAAAGTGTATGCGTTCACATATACGTGTGTATACACATATATACGCAATAGTCTAAACTGTTTTTACTGTACTGCCTAGTAGTATTATTGCTTCAAAGCACATTATTTTCACGTTTGTGCAGAATCTGTTTCGATATATCCAGAGTAACAGTACAAATTATTTGGCCTGTAGTTACATGAAAAGAATAGATATCAAGCTATTAATAATGTATTTCCTAAAGTGTGGATCTTTGTCAGGATATGTGAATCATGGCCAATACAAAGAACGAACGTTGCTTAGAATTTTTTTACAGAAACACATTGTGCGATCATCTGTAGTATTACTCTGGTAATTTGTAGCAGTTTTGCTCGTTTACTCGTGCCGGTGAAATTCAACGAATGAGAAGTTCCGAGTTGCGTACTTAATATGCAGTATTATCCTTTCAGCATTTATAAGTAATACGAAATATTCTCTTCTTACGTTTAGTCACACATTGGCTATTAGACTTTTGGGCTATTAGATTCTTAGGTAGCAATGCTTATAGAGAAGTGGCGCTCGAACGAATGAGTATGTCCTATAAAAATAACTCTTGAATGAGTTAGGTCCAGCAACAAATGTATCGCTTCTAATCTACACATCAACGGTTAGCTATCGTTCTCTGTACAGTTGAGTAGGAATCTTGCTCCTTCATTTTTTTTCTCATCATATTGTCCTCGTCGTATAGTAAATACAATGCCAGAAAATAAGCAAAGAATTACTTCTGTGTATTGTTTTTCTCTCGCAAATATTCTTCTCTATTAAATTACACATTTCCGAAGGCAGAGAAGCATGAAGAGAGTCTGTCGGTATAGAGTAACGATTATTCTTTATTTTCTGTAAACGTATATTTCGAGAATTACGTATACGTCAAGCATGACGAGAAACCATATAAATAAACAAAGACACACATATTAAACGTATTGGCAGTGTTGAAAACTTTCACAATCGGTGGATCAGGTTTTGAAACATTAATTGAGTCTGTGATAAAGTGTTACACAGATAACGCGTACAATTCGTTACTTTTACATACAAAACACAGAGGTTTTTGCTGGCTGACTGGCTCTGGTTACGATATACTCGTAACATTTTTCTGTACAAGAGTAGAAAAACTTCTGAAAGATATCTCCGGCGATTCTTCTCCTTAGAAACTGCTCCAGCAGCAGTAGAAAAGAGGCTTGATATGCGAATATTTACACGTTTAGTGTTACATGTTACCGTTAATACTGTCTCCCTGTTGCGACGTAGAAATATAATTCTCCGTGCTTTTTACCAAATTTAAAATCTTCGTACAAACTACCGTGAGTATTTACGATTACTGCTTTAGGTCTACTAACTTTTTCGGCAGTAAAAGTACTATCTCGTGTTACGTTTTCTTTGCTTGAAATTCTTTTCTATAAATACGTGCTAATGATACGTTTCGCTTCACTGAGAGAGAAGTCTCTAAAGGTGATGCTACGGTCAAAACAGTCTAGTTTAGTGTGCACTCTAGAACACTATCTAGAAGATTCGCGGAACAGGAATACAGTTAAAAGACCGCCAAAGTCCTCCACTTCGGAAACTACGAATAGGTTGACCTAAGCGAAATTCGGTTATACCAACTTCGATCACACTTTTCTCTCAGTGCTATCTTCGTACCTATCCTCTTGTAGATATCAGGGGGAAAAAGCATTCCGCTCGTCAGTCTTTCGATTACCATTAAAAGAAAAATGTGTATGGCCGTTACTATTCTGTTCATTGTTCACAACACTTATTCAAGCGGTCGCGTTTCGATAACACTAAAGTCTTTATCACTGTCGTTTGATAAGAGTGCGCGATAAGAGTGACTAGTACTTTCTCTTTAGTACCTCGAAAGCTCGCTAGTATGTAGCTTGAAACACCTATTATCTACATTTAATAACAAGTGTATTTATTTTTCTAGCTTATGCAGTTTTTGCCTCAATGTTTATACTTTCTAACGTGACCACCTTTCGGTACTTGTCCCTTTACCTTCGATCATTACGGCCCTCATCCACTGTCACAATGTTCTGTGTGCCAAAAGCTTGCATAAACGTTGCTTGTGCGCATATTCTCCTTCGTGTAGATTTAATTGAATTTAGTTGATAACATTTCGTGTGATTAAACTTTTATTTTGAACAAACAACGTTCATTATTTGCTAGGGAAATCTAAATAATAATACCTTGTCACTCCGTGCAGTGATTTTTCTGGTTCTATGACAATAGATCGTTTACGTAGAATCTTTCCATGAGGCAGTGAAATAAATAGCGTGAATGATGCAGACGTACATCATGCTCATCGAACTGTACGGTTTTAAATTAAATATAGAGCACTACGATTGGACTGGCGAAACCTATAGCATTCTGCTACCCTGTCAACAGGATATATCGATGTCATTGAGTCAGTGACAAATTCTGAAGTAATATTTAACGATTATTTAAATTAAATACCTTCGTTCCATACATCTGATAAGCGCTTAGCGTGGAGTACGATCTCGATTTGGTTCCGGTGAACATTAAAAGGTCAAATATGGTCAGTGTCGGATCGCAGAGACTTTTTGCTAAAATTATTTCCAACTTATGATCGTGGGACAACGATTAAGCGCTTTTCAGCAGAGCTTTACAGGTCAATGTATGGCACGAAGGTAGGCCTGTCTCAGGACGGCTGAGGTCGAGTACTTTTTTTGCTGCTACCGAACGTGAACCAAGTGCCGACTTTACGTCCTAACGAGTTCGTTGTGCCCTGTCCGACCATAGTGGGCATATCGTAAGCCGACTCTCTTTTGTACGCTTTGTCTGTAATTATTCGATTCAGACAATTACAATGATTTCACATCCTTCAGATACATTCTTATTAACGTTAAAATGGTCAATTGTTTTACGTACTGCGAGGTTTGATTGGCGGCCTGATCTGCTGCCTCCTCGCTGCGAGCCTGGCCAATTGTCTGGCTGCAGATGGAAATTCCAATCCATCGTTTCTGTCCTGGGCGACTAGTCTCCGTTCCTCCGACATGGCTGCCAACCACCGATGCTTCTCTTCTGCTGTGCGACAACAAAACAGTAACCACTTGTCTCGAACACAGCTGTACACTTTTAGACAGTGTCTCACGGTTACTCCTAATTGATGATCTTTAAACAAGACAGTGCATACATTGTAGTACAACAGTGTGGTATTAATTAAGCAATTAAGAAATCCACGGTCACCCCTTACCTTTCCCATCTGGTACGTCGATCACTTCGCTAGTGTCGAGATAAATCCGACCTTTGTACACGTAAGTATTTCGCTTTATAATATCCTTTTTACAGTAAACTAGTTGATGGTCGAACAAAAAGAGGGTGATGTTGTTTGTCCACATGCCAGTGGTGACTTTCACCGCTTCACCCTGATAAATTAACTGGGACGAGACTTCTATGAGATCCTCACCCTGCGACATTATTAAAAATAACATGATCGGTATAAAGAACAATCTAATATCCAAAGCGAAGAAGCCAAAGTCAACTCGTACCTCCCATCCTTCGACCCTCAGCTGCCACGCAGCCAATTTCTCGAGGCTCTCCATCCGTCTCTTCCTTTCATTAATTAAAACTGCCACACCTCGCATCGCTTCCAGAGCTTCCTGGATCTTATGATAGTCCGGGTGCTCGGTCTTCGTGTATTTCAACAGTTCCGCCAATTGTAGCGGATATTTACATATTCGTTGAACGGGCGTTAACAAATAACCGTCCAACGGAATCTCTATCAGACCTCTCATTAGTCTACAGGCTTCGAAGAATTTGCTATAACGATTATGCTGATATAGTTCTTGCAACGTGGCGGTGGCCATTGGATGACTGTTACAGTACTCCGAGTACATGCGAAATCCTGCCCTCTGGAAATGATTTCAAGAATGGTTAGAATACAATAAGGATTAGCACGAACGACAGCGATACAGAAAGCCCATTCGGCTGTTCTTACATGATTAAGGAAACATTCACCGACGCAACTTTTGTACGGAGCGCTCCAGTCGATCCGAGTCTCAAGCTCCTTCAAGAACTCGGACTGAAAGTCCAGCAGATCCTCGAGATTTATAAATATCGTCTCTATTTGATCCTCGGTGAACATGTCCGTGCGCCGTCGGCATTCAGCTACGTAGCCTTCCGCGACGTCTCTCAGAACTTTAACGAAATCTCGCTCGGTCTGGACCAGCTCGCGAACTACGCTGGCTCTCACCTGCTCGTTCGACAGAAGCGAAACACTTGTGCGCCTCCTCAATTGAGAGTTGGAGGTGCCGCCGGAAACCATCGCCGCCAAGCAATCCTCGACGGTGTCTTCTTGGCTTACGCGTAACTGAGGGGGAAGAGAGTTTCACTTTACTTTTCACCGACTCGAATGTGTTATGAACCAAGTGAAGATTCGTGAAGAAGACGATGTCGTACCCTAACAAATGCAGCCGGGAACCAGCCATGCTCTCCTCTACAGCTACCCCACCACCAGTCCTTGTCCAGGTTGTCCAGAACATCGATCACGTCGCCAGCACGAAAAGCCAGCTCCTCCGGTTCCATCGCCACGTGGTCCCAAACAGCTTCAGCCAGGATCACCACTTCCTCGTCCATCGTCTGCTCGAAGGACTTCTTTCTGTCCGTTAAGGAGGCGATGGACGACTCGGAATCGGACATCATCTCGTCGTCGGACGTTCCACCTCTCCCGTCCTGTTCGTCCTCCGACAGGACATTTCCACCGGGCAACCTCGCGCCTGGGTTCAAACAGAGGGAGTTGTTCTTATCACGCGAACAAGTGGCATGCACGAGCAGTTCGAGGCTCTGTTATGGCGTGCATTGAGTTTCGCCGGTCGTTTGTATTTCTCAGATTTTTAGCTCGCGGTACGAGACGAACATTCACATAGTCGAAAAATCACCCTGCAGGTATCCATCGTAGGCGTTGGCAGCGAAAGATTAAAAAAAATCGTTTATGATGTTTCACGGGGGAACAAACTAATTATCTGGCTAGAGCTTCGTGAAAACTGTGTCGGGAATTTAACGATAATGGAATTGCTGACGTTAAAGGAGTGCCTTGCTGGCGCAAAGAAATGTTTCGCGAAGCTCCTCGAGAATAATTAGCTTCTACTGCGGCTTGCAAACAAAAGCGTATATTCACAGGAAGCAGTCCTTACGGAACGAAGAGATATATCAACACGTTTAATACAGGAGCGTATCCGCATTCCTTACTGTCAAAAACTCTTCTTACGGGTGCGTTCTGTTACAACGGTGAATGCTTTCAGACTTTTACAAGGGTGCATGCTAATTCAGAGCACTCTCGGAAGTGGTGACTAGAGAGAAACTGGATACCATTGGAGTAGAAAGTGTGCACTAATCTTCGTCAACAGGGCTTGCTACCAGTGGACTTTCGCACCGACCAAACGAGCAATGCGCTAAACTAATTATCGTGCCGTATACTTTTCAAGTATCTTCGAAAGGTAACCAGGTACATAATAGGGCAAAGCGAGAGAGAGAGAGAGAGAGAGAAAGAATCAAAGCGCAATCATCGTAGCTTCCAGTTAACAACGTTAAATAGAAGGCGCGGATCAATTGCTCGTTTGCTCGAGAGGAAAGCGAAGAAGATGTCTACGTTAGAACTCGTACAGTGTCAGCCGGTGAATCCGACTCTAAATCGACGCGAGTGTTAGCTTTACCTGCAGTTTTGGTGCGCATCAAAGGTGATAGCTGATTGATACCCAGTGGCTGGCTAAGTGAACGCCTCAAATTTGTCCGAGAACTCCTCCCTTTCGCGTTACTGAGACCAGAATAAAATAGCTATTAATCTTCTTCCTCACCCTCGTACACGTTCGGGTAGAGGATCAACAAGCTTGTGTTTACGTATAAGCATCGATACAACATTCAGCAACGAATTACAATAGGTAAGTATATATATATACACACGACAAGGTATACACGTGTATACAGAGTGGTTCTGCAAACTGACCTGCCTCGAGCAATCGCTCATTCCCTTATCCTCCTTTTCCATTATTATAATTAACTGCTGCCCGCTATCGCCAGCAGCCATTATAGCCCACAATTGAATCAATCCACTAATCAACGCTAAAGTCGCCGGTCAAAGAGAGCTTAAAGACGATCGCGAGCAACGATTGTAATATTGGTAATATTGGCATTTCTTGTTCTGTGTACATGCGAGCTGAAGCTACGTGGTTCTGTATGCAAACCTGATAAAAGGCTTGTTCTTACGGTGGTATATGCCCGTCGTCGCGGAAGAACCACTCCGTACATTGTTATGCGTGGCAGATCAACTTGTTTTACGAGGAAAAATTGAAAGAAGGTGGTTTGTTATAATACCCGTCTACCTACCACTATTCTCCCTCGATTTACTGGAAAGGTTCGAGAATAAAGAATTTAAATTTCGTCAAGGACATTTTTCAAGGAGTTGTTGTTTTGATGATTGTCTAATGTCGTGCTATGATTTGCCCCGGGTTGACAGAGAAATTGAAAAATAAGGGAGAAGAGGAACGAAACGGCTAGCCGTCCGTGTAGCGCACGCCCGAATATCGGCAATTCGATCGCTCGCTCGGGGAAAATGGGAGAAACAACGGTAACGAAGCACCTGGACATTTCCATCGTTTTTGGGGCGGCAGTGTCGCTACGATTAACCACGCGTTCGCCACGACGAACGCGATTGCGCGCAAGTGTCTCCCGCGGAACTCGAGCGGTCGCCGTACACGATAATAGCAGTGAAAGTCTGACTAGTAATCGAAATTACAAGTATTCCCTAAAGGGATCGTACGTATGTATATTCTCTGGCAGGGCGATCGCTCCAGAAAGTTTCCAGATTTCTCGTCAGAAAGCTCTTGCCCGCAGATGGGAAATAGTCAATGAGGCGTCTGCGATAAAGGGTGCTAGGGCGCGAGTATGAATTCACGATCGTAGAACGCACCTTCTCGGCGTAACGATGTCATGGGAGGAGTGCCTCGGACTCAGCCTGGGAGGCCTCGTCTTGATTGGTGAAGGAGTCGACAGCATCCTTCGATAATTGTGCGCGTGGCTGTAGCCGGACCTCGTGTCCCACTGTAGTAACCTCTGACCTCCTAAATCACTGTTCGTTCTCCGTACATGCTGGTGCCTGGACGTTCGACTCTGCAGATCCGCCTGAAAGTGTTACACATCCTCGTTAGCGCTCGCGTCTACGTTAATTTTCGTTGGATAGCGAGGATGCGCGATTCTCCTGGGCGTGACGCTAAACCGTGTCCTCCGGATAACTCTGCTCCCCACCTTTCTTTTTATAGACACGATCCGTCGGATTTCGTTAATGCGGAGTTGCACAGAGACTTGTAGCAGATTCGTTACCGTCACAATTTCGCGATCACGCGACAGAGAGATTAGCGATTAGAACGCCAATTAGAACGTACGCGATGACGTTAAAGAGCAGGTCTTCGTGACTTTAAACACTTTTCTTTCGCCATTTTCACTTTCTAAAGACGGAACAGAGTCGACTAGGAATTCTTTGAAAATGTGATGTGTTGGATTTCTCACTGTGTCAGGTTTAAGATACACTTTTGGCGAAAGTAACACGGTCGCGTTCCTCGAAAACGATCGTTCTGTCGTGCAGATGAAAACGAACTGTATGCACGTAGACGAAGACGGCGGCGGCGAGCGAGCAGCTCTGATTCGACTTTAGCGCACGATTCCATAAATCGTGCTCGCTTGGGCGAACAACTCGATATCAACTAACCAGGACTGTGCTTCCTCTTCTCGTATCCTGGCTAGTGCGATATATTCTCTCGCCGCCTATCAGCCACAGTCAGTGATCTGTACGAGCGTGGCTAAACCGTATACAAACGTGAGTAATGCGAGTTATTGTGCCGAAGGAAACAGTCATACGCGAGGCCTGATAATGACTACAAATGCGTGATGCTCTTAATAGCAGTTATAAATCACGGCCGAGAGAGTAGCGTCGCGGCGAGGATAAAAACTGTGCAAGAAATTAAACAAAAAGAGTGACTCGCTTTTAAACGTTCATACATATCATTGTGACCCTTTGTGACCACTGATCCTTAATTCTAGTTGTGATATCCACGTAATTATTAGCGTTTTGGAGTGAATTAGTTGTCGTTAAGTCTAGCTACCGATGGAAGATTGTTTTGTATTGGTAAATCGCGATGGAGTCGAGTTTTATTGAAATGCTTTTTATATTTTTGAGTATAATCAAGTGCAAAACAGTTTACCGTGGTGGTGCAGTAGGTTCGATTGATTACGTTAGGTGAAGCGACAGTGAAGCTTCTCAGGCAACACCGATGTTATTGGTATAACACTGGTTAATATAAATGTGAATACAGCGTGTAGCGGGAAACGGGGCAAAGAGCGGCAGTCTTTACCTTAAACTTGTCGATCAGTATCTGGTTGATGAGCTCGGACTGGGGCCGTGATTTGTCGGCGACTCGCCTACGAAGGGCTGGAGGGCTGTCCGTCTCGTCTTGGACGTCCGTGTCGTGGGACTCGGAGCTATCACCACCCCCCATCATTCCACCACCACTGCCCCCAGTCAATGCTCCACCAGATACCATCTGTATCGTTTATACAATTCATTTCATTATTCGCGACGCTTTATGCCAAGGCAATATTCACGGGGGACCTAATTATCTTTAATTCTCGAATGGAAGATTTAAAAGAATGGGATACTATAAGTTCCGATGATCCGTTTGGCTTTCAGCTCCGATATTAACCCTCCCTCTTTTGGAAATGCAGACTTAGGGCTAAAGTACACCGCATCTAATTTTGAACGTGGCATTCCCTTACCTCGATCTGTATTCCACTGTCCCCGCTATTGCATTTCGCATTCCTAGCCGCCTTGCTGGCCTTTTTCCTCTCCTTGCTACTTCTCCACACAAGAGGGCCGAACCTGCGGTAGCGAGTTTCAGCGTTATTATTGTACATTCGTTTCCCTTTTAAAGGACGCCAGGTTTTATGGGAGAAAAGCTGGGCCGGTGAAAATGTGCTTAACCTACCGGAATTTCTGGTCGTTGCTGGTGTCCTCCTTGTGCTGAGAGGACTGCTCGACGACAATCGACGGTGGTTCCCGTTCCTCTTCCTCGTCCAGGGGGCCAGATCCGTCGTTATCGTCCGCCGGACACTCGCTCTCGTTGCTCTCCTTGCTACCCTTTTTGTGGAACCTCAGGGAGAAGCTCTTCCTGAATTTCTGCAGGACGCTTTCCTGCTGGCTCTGCGTGCTCGAGCGAGAAGGATTCTGAGGCCCGGAAGTGGCTACGATGTTGGTGCTCAAGTTGGAGGGCTGCTCTTGCAGGCGCGAATGGGAAACCAAGGGAATAGTCGCCTCCGCCAGAGGATGCTCGGTTGTTACGTGACCGGTCGTCCCCTCGTCCTCTTCATCACCCGACCACTGTCGACTGTTCAAACAACACAGTGACGAGTTATTATCGCTTCCTTACACCGTTAACGATGTAACTGCTATCAACTTCATTCTTGGGACCAAGAAAGACATCCAACGCAAAATCGATTATGTACACTCGACAAGTTTTGTATTCTTTTCAAACACCAAGGTTTCGTTAAGGGGGGATTCTCGTCTAACAGCCCCAAAAGTAACAGATATTTAAGAATTTTTTTTAAAAAACTGTTGGTTATATTGGATTAAACTCTTTTGGGATACAATGAGACATCTTTAAACTTGAAGACAATTTTTTTTATGTCGATCCTTCTTATTATTTATTAATTATTATGGAATCTAGTCCACCTTTTCGACGATGTAACTCGTTTTGGCCGGATGTGTAACATTTATCACAATCATCTGATTGCAAAAAAAAATGGAAGTTTCTTAAAGTTAGATAGTTTATGCTGGGATTGGTACACTTTAAAGAAAAGAAATGGAAAATTGAAAGAGTTATAGCGTTTGAAAGAGAAAGATTTTTCCTTAGACAAATTTTTCATATTATTCTTTATATCCACGAAAAAAGTATTATAAATAAAAACTAAAATTAAAATTTTAGGTCCAGTACCAGCATAAATTATTTAACTTTAAGAAAATTTTCTTCTTTTTGCAAGTTTAAAGATGCCTCCTTATATCCCCAAAGAGTTTAATACAATATTAACAACAGTTTTTCCAAACAATTCATAAATTTCGGGGGCTGTTATACGAGAAGCCCTCCTTAATCCGTCTGGAAAACGGAATTCTTTCAAATATAAGATGCAACGTAATATACTCTCTCGGAAATTTTCAAGTTTGAGTGTCAAGTTCCGGTTGAAAAAATTTCTTATTATCCGACCACTTCGATATTTGACCCGTTTCTTGAATGGTTCGCGAGGCTCGATTAAATGCGCGGCTGAGACATCGATCGATTCAATTATCGTTTTAATCAATGGCCCATTGTGATCGCGGATGGAAAACAATTTACGGGCCGCAGGAAACTTAACACCGCTCCTTCCTGCTGCGACTCCGCAGGAGACTCGCCGTAAAATTGATAGATCACGAAGGTACGCCTCGCGTCTGCCGTCTCCAATTTATGGAGCTGAACACCGGAGTGCAGCAGCTGACGAGATGACTGGCCGGAGCTGCATAACGGAAACGACGCCGTCACGAAACAGCCTCTGTGTGTCAGGCCACTTTGGAAACGGAAACCCGCGGTTTCTCAGCAAAGATTTCGAAAGCTTTTCGCCAGCCGGCCGGTGTTCGATTACAATTTCTCGGACTGCGATTGTCCATCGCGTTCCACGAACGCGACCGAACGATTTATATGTTGGACCCTCGCTCAGCTATCGTAAAATTTTATGGTAATTAGGCGGGCCTTTTCAATTTAGGACCCCACCAGCAGTGAAACACGAGTCTTAGAAAAAGGCACAAGTATAAAGGGTGATTTACATGGAAACAGAACACCCTGGTGAGTTCTTTCTGTTTAATGGTGGGCGTAAATTCTCCAATGCTCTGAGGTTTTAAATCTTTCGAATTTCGTATAAGAGAAGTACCTATGATTTTGAAAGAGTAACGTCGATGGGATATTTCGGTCTGAAGACTAATGACTTTTGGAAGAATAATAATCCTCGCTCCTCGTTAGTCTGATGAAAGCATCAAAGGAGACAAGTAGATGTTCTGTTTCTGCTGAACCATCCTGTATATTTTTCTACTACTCCTAACAATATCCCGAATATTTCGGGGTAATTAACGCACGGCTTATATTACCCCCGCGGTAATTACCTCGAGAAAAAATAGTTTTTGCCCTTGGAAACGCGAAAGCGGTAAATCCAGAGCGTTAACGGGGGCGCAGATGTTATGATTTTTCATTCTGCTGGCGTTTTTTGGTACACTGTTTTTTCTGCACGTCAGATTAATGGGGAAACATTGCGCAGCGTCACGTACCACATCATGGAGACGTTTCCAATCGATCCTCTTCCCCTTTCAGAGTAATGCTTATCCGGCTTTCCTTATTCCTTGTTGAAACACCATTTTAAGTCCCTTAATCCTTCTATCTTTCGATACTCATCACGAACACGTTCATACTTCTTCATTCACTTAAACTCATTTGAATTTCAATTCTTGGCACAAAACAGATAACGCGACTAATAACTATCTCAACCGCTCAAAAATATTTCGAAAACACTTGATCTCCACTTATCACTGTTTATACCAAAAAGAATTTTCATGCCACCAACAAGTTTCCACTTATACCGGTCACTTTAACGCGCTAAGGGCCACGAAATTATTATGCACACCAAGAACCACTCGCAACCACTTTTAGACAGGAAATGCGTCGAGTGACGGTCTGCAGGCGACTGGAACCACCGGATGATACACCAAACCACCTTTGTCCGCATGCGTTTGTATGCCAGTGACGCTTGTAGGCTTATACGATTCGTGGCACAACGATATTCATGGAAACCTTGCCGAGCACCAGAATACCTTCCACTTTGAAAGTCTATCCCCGGTACACCGAGCTTCAAGGAGCAACCGTCACTTGTTGATCCAAGGAAGCGATCACGTGCACCCACATTTTCACACACGACTACCTTTCAAGTGAAAAAAAAGAACCAACAGCTCTAGAACTAGTCGAGTTTTAAAAAACAGTGCTCACTATGAGATAAATATTCGATCTTCGCTGCGAAGACCAGATGGAAGGATCGTCGAGCGAGGGTGGTAGGTGCAATAGTTGGCGGGTTTCGAGGTACGAGTGCAAGTGTATCCGTGGAGCACGATGCTACTTCCAGCTCTCAGGGAGGAGGAGCGTGCGAAAAGCTAAAGGGGCACTCTCGAAAATAAGAAAATCGCCCGGTACCACTCTTGCACAGGAAGTGCATTGAACGACGAGCTGCGGGCGACTGAAGGCCTCGCCGGCCACACAGAGGACCAACGCCGCTCACGTGTGTGCGTGCCGGAGTTCGTGTGCCAGTGCACCTCATGAACTCTTCCGAGAACAGATTTCAAGGGTCGCTTCAGGTATAAACGGACGAGCCGAGGGTTGCTCGTCCCTCCCTCCACCGTCGCTCTTTTTCCTTCGTTCTTCTCCTTCCGTCGCGTGTTTCACCCTCGCTGCCTCCTTTTTTTCTCCCCGTCCCGTTCGTTCGGGAGGTTCGTGGGCGGGAGAGGAGCGGCCAAGAAGAGCCGTCGGTCTCCACAAAAGGTACCATTTATCCATTGTAGTGACAGTGGCCTGCTGCTCCTCTCTCGTTCCCCTTTTAATCGCCGGAATTTTTACTCTCCCTTCAGGGACGCGCCACCTTCCACGTACAAATTTGACACGGTGCACCTACCACGCGTTCCGTCGTTCTTGCTAATCCCTGTCGGCGTCCTCGTTTCCTCTGTTCCCCATTTTTTGCCCCTTACTCGTGTCCGGTCTCTCGTTTGTTGGACCCTCTCTGTATCCATGCTACGCTCTTCCTCCGATCACCGATCGACTTCTAGATCTCCAGGTGTCTAAACCGATTTCTAGATTTTCCTTTCCGATAAATCATGCTCGGATTGTTAGCTCTTTCACGCGATACCTTGCTCGCAAGATAATTCTTCATAGATGAAGAGAAACATTCGATGCTTGATACTCCGAGCTCGTAAGGTGTTCTAAAAATCCCACGAACCGCGAGAATTTGTAGCCCAGTAACGGCTAAAAGGTTTACAAGCGGCTGATGCGAATCGCCGCGTATTCCTGGAAACTCGCGAAAATTTTGTAGAGGTAGGTACTATGTACGCCACTAAACGGAAGCTCGGAAACGGTGGTCACGTTCGTGACATTATTATTTTTCATGGGGCACTAGTCTCTTGGCAAACTCGCCAGTCGTTCCCCCCCGATTTATAACTTGTATGTGCCAGAGCAGGTGGCACGGATGTGCCATAACTTACATTCTTATCGATCTGTGTACAAACCTAGCTTCAGCACGAGCGGGTGTTACACCGTCAAATTTTGACGGTATTGCACAGACGTTTGGAATGATGAAATTTGGTCGTTGAATCGCAAGTTTCGTAATCGCTCGTGCAGAAACTTCTGATCTAATATCGCGAAAGGATCGTGACGAGATCGCAGATTGTAAAGTGCGGGAAGCTCTCGAGCACTTGGTCTAAAAATATTTTTCATGGAGGAATTTTTCACAGAGACTGGGAATTCCAGGGAAAGGGCCGATAAAGAGAAACTTCATAATACTTCTACACGACTGATGGAAAGTAGGAAGTTTCCTACGCCCGACGAGGCAGTCGGGGGTAAAGTTTCGCTCTTGAATAGGTCGCGAGATGAGTTGAGGCCGCAGCCGAGCCGAAGAATATTAAAAGATGACACTCCTCTTTGAAGAGCCTCTCCAGACTCGTCCATTTTTTCTGCGACGAATTACAAAATAACCTCGCGGGGTGGGGGATTAAATTATTCCCCGGCGAAAGAAACTCCGGTAGAAATGCTGCGAAACGAGCGACTTGGGGAACAGCGTTCAGACTTCGAAAAGACAATTAAAATCCCGTGAAAGTGATCGCTTGAATGCTCGGGCCGCAGACGTTGATTTACATTCTCGCGGAAGTATCGTCGGCATCGCGGAATCTTTAATTGGATTCTGCCGAGGAGCGATGCTTTCTTTTTTTCTCTAAATCCGTTCCATCGCCTTGGGACCGGGGGTTTGAGTGCGAAACATTCGTGTACCAGCGAGGGGAAGTTCGTAGCGTTAAACGGAGCGAAAGTGGAAACGAAGCGACTCGACCGAGTTAAGAAAGGGGAACTTACTATGTCCTGAAACTTCGAATTAGAATAATGCCGAGCCACGGCTCATTGTTGGAACTGCCGAGCGGTGAAAAGTTTCGCAGCGAAGTGGTTTAACGTTCCACTAAATTATTACTAACTCTGCGGAATTACCAGCAGATTGCGGAATGAGAGTTAAAAATTCATCCGCCGTGCTTTTAAAGAAAAATATACACGAGGTGTTAACGATTCAAGAATTAAAACACGCCTCGCCGTGGTCGTCTCGGCAAATATTCCCGAGGACACTAGCTTCTTCGTGAAACGTCCACGGGGAAAATTTCCCGGCGAGACGAACCGGAAGCAAAGGGACGCGTCCGTGAAACTGGAGAAGATGTCGCGGGAGATCCTCCATTCACGTTGTAATTAGTGCAACGACCGGATGAATGTTCGTCCAGTTACAAAGTCGATGGCACCGTGGCGGGTCATTCGAAATAACGTCTTTATTCTTGCCTCGGCAAAGAACCCTAGCTGCGAGACACGCCGAAGGGATCAAGAGGTCACGTTGGAAAGCGGGAAAGCACGAGGAGGCACTTCAAACGAATCTGAACGCGATCATCCCGGCCCCTTTGATCTATGCTTCTGCTCTTCGATGAACTGCTTTTTTTCCAACTATTTTTAGCCCCTCGTTGCTATCCCCTCCCCCGCGTTATCGATAATCCCGCAAAGTGGAAACCACTGTTTTCGGCGAGCGACATTCTTTGTCCCCGTGACATTTAAACTTGTCATTCTTTTTCCAAGAGGAGGAAAACAGTGAGATTAAAATGTCCTATGATACGCTCGGAAGTGATTATCGAAGTTTTTTTCCTACGAGAGATTCTTATACTACTCCGCTTGCTTTCTCTTTCCCCTGCTTATTGATTTATATTCTCTATGCAGCTCAATGGTGCAACTCGATATCGTTAAAACTCACAAATAAACGTGTACTGAGAGCAAATAAATTGGGTGTTTATGGTGTTTGTCCCGCGCGAGAGAAGCCAATAGCGCTACTTCAACATTTACCTGCACAATATTTTTGTCCGAGACAAACACAGCTTCCTGAAACAGGAAAATCTTCGCGCCAAGCCCGCGGGACATGGTACGAGCAGGTTTCATAACTTATCTCGCGTACCCCAGGTGTTTGTACGAGACAAAATGACGGTGGGGCGAAAGGAGAGGACAAACGCCACCAGAAGAGACGTGGAACACCGACCTCGTCAACGAGGGCCACACACTTACTCGAACGTACTACATAATGTATGTCACATAGCATTACTTCCTATTATAGCAACAGAAGTAATGCTACGCCTCTCCAACTTCCCTGAAACCGATCGATCCACTCGAGTAAACGTGGCTCGAACAATCTTCCGCCCGGTTGTAACATTTCCTGTTGACTAGTGTGTCAACACTATCGATCAACGATTTTATAAATGAAACTTGGGGATAAGTAACTTTAGGGATGAAATGGACGAAGCGGGATGAACGATTCAGGAGACAGACACGAGCGCAGTGAGCCAAGACCCTTTTTTCACGCGACCCGAACAGCGATAAAATCACTCTATCGCGATGTCCCCCGAGGTCCCAATGAATTATAATGTTGATTCAAAAATAACTCACCTTTCCACATCGCGATCCAAGAGGGCCGGCGTGCTCGACGCTTTGATACGCCTCTGCGCCTTGCTCAGCTCAGGAATTCGTCTTCTATCCTTACCCGCGTACGCGCTCGAGCGTTGATCGTGCAGCGGCTGCAACGGAAACATAATCGGAATTATTTTACACGTTGCCACGGTATAAGTTGCGCGAAGCCCCGATCAAAATACTAGATGCAATAACCCGCTGATAACCTCACGCGGGAAAGTAGCGAGCCCGTCGATCTTTCCCATGATTCGACACGCACGAATACTCCCGATCGCTCCCATCTAGACACGCTTATCGAAAGGAGTCTATAATAGCTGAATATTCGATCGAGTATCTCGTTAGCGAATTATTTCACAAGTGGAGCGCCGGTTAGCCTCGATATTACCCCTGACTATGGTATCGCGCTTCTATTTACGTTCAACTTCAACGTTTCTTCTTACTGGCCATGTTGAACAATGGGATGCGGCTGGTAGCAACCAAGCTGCATGCTACTGCACGCTTATGACGCGATAAGGACGCTGCTACTCGAATATATTTGATTTAATAATCCACTTATCGTAGACAGAGATTATTAGGATGGCTAGTAAAGATAGCAAGATTATTTCAAAGCTATTCAACTGCAGGGAGCAGTATTCAATTCGCAATTGCCTTCAATTATTTAATGCTCGCCCTATTTCCATCACGTATATGTATTTTAACCCTATACTCCGCAACGTAGACGATCTGACACATCACCTTCAAGTTCAAAATAAAAGAGAACCAGGGACATTTTTTTGGGATTGAATAGGTACCGTTATTTTGTGCAAAATGCAAATTTTCTTCATTTATAAAATGTAAAAAATGTTGCTTGCAGTTTTGTTTGAACAAAAATAATTGTTTTTTAAAATTTCATAATCAATAAAGCAGATCATTGAATGTAACTTCACGATGTAGCAGATATAATACATGTGCATTAATTTAAATAAAAACATACACACGTAACCCAGAATTGTTCATTATTTTTCCCCGGTTCACAGGCAAAATCTACGTTAGAAATTATTTCTTTTTTGGACAAAAGAAATGCGCAGGGTAGCGTTAATGCTCAATGAATGTTCAACATATTTGCGCAAAATAACATCCACACCCCTCTTTCTTTACTCCACTCTAACTTCTACATTCATCTTCTTCTAGGCACCCTTTTCAGAATTTCGTTACTTCTGCAACGTTTCTCAGTTTTTAAGGGAATGTATAACAGTCGCCTATTGCACCAAATTATTCATCCTGGATAACAGCGAGTTATTTAATCGCCTGCCAACGTAGTATCTTTAATTACGATAATAATTTCTGATTCTGAGCTTCGATGCAATGGAACACCACCGAAATGGAGGTAATTCCGTCAATGTGGGCCATGTATCGAGGCAGTTTCTTTATTGTCACGAGCAACGGCAGAAAATCTGTGCGTCGCGTACATTTCGCGGGTTTCTCGCACCGCAGAAATGAAAGGGGTGCAAATGGCACGATGCCACAAAGCTTGATTATATGTACGACCATCTCCTCGGCTGCCACGACATTTTGCTAATTAAAGCCCGCTCGTTCAAGCGACATTTTTACGCACTATAGTTTAATATTTTAATAAAACTTCCGTCGGTCCGCAGTCACGAACGCGTCGCTTAATTAATGTCTTGCAATAAACTAGGAACAAAGAAAAAAAGAACGGCCCAATTATTTTTAAAATATCGCTCTTGCGTGCTCGTTCTCTTGTCGCGCAGCTTCCTCTGCTTCGCGATAACATCGCGAGGATATTTTTTCAGAGCGGTCGAAGGAGAATGGTAATTGGGTTACCGGTTACAGTGACGAAAACAAACACATAGGGACCTATTACGTGATTCCTACAAATTCGGGGAAGCATCGAGATATATAAAGTCTCTTATCAGAGTATCAGTACCGTGTCTCTTTTGAAATTCACGACGATACAAGAAGATTCGCAAGCATGTAAAAGCAGAGATGCGTTTTCCAAGAAAACTGTGGTATGTATGCGAGGAATGCGTGTATATGTGTAGACCGTGAGAGTGCAGATAAGTGTGAGTGTCGCTAGAGGGTACGAAGAACAGAGAATTTTAACAAAACATGATAAAACATAACAAGAACTGTGTGTTGTTTCTCTTTTTCATGGATCCGTTCTTGCGGGGTAACTTCGTGGAACGAGCCGGGGAATGTGTTTCATACTTTTGGTTGGTGATTCAGGCAGCGATTCGGGATCACGTACCGCGGCGTGCCGCAACAGAGGCAAACACCGTCAATAAATATTTTCCGAATGGCAGGGTTTGTTTCGTGGCCGAAATTTCGCGGTCCAGACGTTTATAAATTTGAATTTGAACGGTTCGCCCCGTACGCTCGCACAAAGGCCAATATTTTCATTACCCGCCCATTCCGTCCGGTTTCGTTGGCTCGTTTTCGGTCCCCTGTGTCCGATCCAACTTTTGAATCTGTCTCCGTGGTACGTGTGCACTTACAAGGATTACCGCGTGCACCGACGATAGATACATACTATCGAACTATATCGCGTCGACTTTAATTAAAAGTTTTAATTAAAGGTTAGCACGAATCCTCGCATGGTATGTGCATATTCAACGTTGTAAAGTATCTTTTTGCGGTTCCCGCCTCCGTACACCGGTATATCCCTTTAACCCGTGTATTCAGTATCAGGGCGCTGCTTCTTAATTAGGAAATTCGCGACTTTTCTGGCGTTTCGTTACGATCGAGTTCAGCGTAACGGGGTTACGACTTAATCAGTTTCTTGAATCTGTACAGCACGTGTTTGCTTCAGGAACGTTGCATCCCTTCGAAGAAATTCACTGTGAAAGTTTTTAGGGGATGTTTTAGGGGCGCCATGTTTCGAAATTGACACAACTTTCGGGTATCGGTAGACCAGTCGATCGAATCATGGACTCCTCTTGCCTTGTAATACTTTTCGCGATGTCATCGTGGGCTGAAACTATGAAGCTTAAACAGTTGAGCCAAAAATACGTACCGTCTAAGCTCGTCTGCTTTAGAAGTACGTAAACGCTTCATCGGAATTCGAAATGAACATTTTTCAGTGTTTTAGCTTAGCCATGGCAATTTTGGGTGCATCGAGTAAATTAAGTACGGAACACTGTAATTTTGCGAAATTTTCTGCTCGATGAGATTGACTGCCTTGATATTGTAGGTCTGGTGGGACTCAACGATCAGGTCACTTCGAAACAAACCCCTTTTTCATATCAGGTTTTTTAGATCGAATCTGACGGAGAGCGACCTTATAAACAGAGTCTGTAATACAGCTAACCAGCTGGCGTTAAATGCTAATATTTTTGCAGACTCCCTGCGCACTTATAAATCTAAAATTTGGTGTGACTTAATTAAATTCTAATTAGCTGTGGGATATCTGCGATATCAACCCTATATATCTAAGAGCTTTATTACTTACTGCTTTATCGTCACTTTTTCTCCGTATAAGTGGATTTTACTTCCGTCAATTAAACTATTATTACTAACTTGAAGGTTTCTCCAGAGGGCGAAGGAAGCTGAGGGGTCCCACGACGAGGCCACCAGGCAAAAAGGCAATAAATGGAAGTGGAATCAGTCGAAGCAACCGTTCGTAATTAAGAGACCGGGACAATAGCATCGAGACATTTCGGTGCACTGAATTCCTTCGTTGTGCACCGAGTGACGCGGACAATGCTCGTCCTCGAGGAGTCAAGTGACTTCTCGACCTCCCTTGGATAGACCGCCTTGGACAGAAATGTGGTCCAAGCTCGTTTAGAATACCGGAAGGTGTATACACCGTCGATCGATATTTTGTTGCCACCAATGTCTTCACCTGAACCCTGGCAAAGTCTATTTCACCCGAAACGCTGTAGGTATTCTAATGTGCACGTTGTGGCGTATCTCTTAAGAGGATAACGATACTGAAGAATAAGGAAACTATGCATGAGGGATAGCATATATCTTCATTTTTTAGGCTTTTGGAGATTTAGACTAACCCATATATCGACGAAACTCTAGGTTTATGTTTAATAATCTTCAAGATTGCCAGAAGTAGGTCGCGCTCTTTCAGACACAGTGATACTATTAAAAATTCATGGTCCAAAATTCTCACGTTGGTACTATTTAAAATTCATAGGATTTGTGGTGTTAGAATGCTGCAGTTAAATCGGTGTCTTCTTTGATCCAGCAAGTTGCCTTTACATGGGCACAAAGTTCATATTATAGCCATGCAGTTCCTAACTTGTCCCCGAGTTTCATTATCTCTTCTCAGTGATTTAGTTCCAAATACGTCTGACATGATGCACGAGCAGTCTCCTTGAGCATCGAGTAGCCAATTGGTGGGGTTATAAACGACGGCTGGAAAGCATCGGCCTATAATAGAGCCAAGTGTTCTTGTCAGAATTTTTGAGTCGCGTCGAACCTTAACACATTGACGACCACCTCAGTACCTATCTCGTACGGACCCTCAGTTTTCCACTCGTCGGCTACCTCCGTATTTCGTACGGACTCTCAGTTTTCCACTCGTCGCCCGCCACCGTATCTCGTACGGGCCCTAAAACCGTATTTCCTATAGCGCTCGGGCGTACAGTGAAGGTTTTCGTTCCGAGGGCCCGGGCCGCGCGGACAGGTTTTTGTTTCAGGGCTCGGTCATCAAGCGGGTAATTTACAGTTCTCCGAGAGCGTTTGCATGTAGCTGTCGGAGGCTTTAATCTACGTACACCTCGGTCCCAAGTTGCACAGAGTGCCGATAATTCGAGGCTAGCGAGGTCATCGAATTATTCATCTGTACGATTTTAATGTCATGATTCCCTGGGATTCCAAACACTAATCGATTACGCATTCAGTTCATCTACTACGGTGAAGGAAACTCTGATTTAACGAACGGATATACGATACCAGACGGATCGATACGCGCTTATTTGCGCCTCTGCATGGAATCGGACCGCTGTGCAACGCGATCGCTCGAAACTACTTTTATTCGTGGTCCGTGAAAAGGCATAAATGCATAACGTTTTGGTAAAGTGAAAGCTGCACGAGCGAACGGGATTTTCTAGCGTTTAAGTTCAACTGTCGCGTTCCGACATGAAGAATCTTAAGGTGGAATCAGATGGAACGTGGCTCGGCGATTTTTGCGCCGTCTGATCGGTCATGGCTCGCCGAGTAGTGCTCGCCAAGCCGATTTGTCGAGCCTGGACGAGCCGAGCAAGCTCGCCGAGCCACATTCCGTCTGATTTCCACCTTTAGGCATCGGCGTCTATCGAGTAGCCGGCTGAAAATTGTGCATTAACCTTCGGAACTTTTAACGAGAAGTTATCCAATGATCGAGCTACCATTAATAAATAACTTCGTCCCCGAAGATCGATCAAGGTCCCAGCCGTCGATGATTCTCAACCTCGGTAATTAAACATCAATCAAGTGGAAGTGATTAAATATTTGAAGGGGCAAGTCGCGAAATTATTTCCAAGGATGGACGTCAGACGTTCGATCGGCTAGACAAGAGATTCGTAATTTCCTCCTCGGAAGCGGTAGATGATAGAACGGCCGAATGAATAATGGTCGACGCCTGTGACGTCTCAGCCATGAGCTTGAATGCATGCCGATGCACGTGTATTGCGTTTGCATACGAGTCGGCGCATTAATTATACCCACAAATTCGGTATATTCGAATGTTTCAATTGTCACGACACCCTATGTCGAGTCTTCCAATTTTCCTTTGTATCCCTCTTCCCTTCCTCTGATCCACTCGATTACTGACTTCTACGGCCTTTAACGTAAATTTTAATAAACACGAGGACAAACCAACAACTAAGGGGTGAAACGAAACACCGTGACCTCATCGATCCTCACTTATATAATTGCTGTATACTATAGATACGTGTATTCATATCCGATATTAATCAAATTAGAAAATATAGTACTTCACTATGAATAATATAGGCCTCTGGGGATAAAAATGGGAACCGATATTTCACGCGCCGAACCGGAAGCCGTCGACAGAATTTCATCAACTACTTCAATTACCCTCGACTTATAATTGGACCGTGTTAATATATCGATTGCATTACTGCGTTTGACTGTACGTGTGCACCGTATGGTGACTGACAACGACCTACATGTATCATTCACAGTGACGACAGTGCACGCCGGTTCGTTAACATTACCGGTAACAATGCCACGTCGAATTGACTGCATCTCCCACGTTTGTGCGCAGGTTACTGTCACCGGGGACAAGCATTTATCTGACAATTAGATGTAACCGTGACCAGGAGCATTACAAGCCGCGCCGCGAATTCCGTGATTATCTTAACGAGGGTAATTCGATGAGTTTTATTGTGCGCCCCGTTATACAATAATTCTATGATCCGTTGCTCCATTAATTCCCCGTCCTTTGTCTTCTCTCGTAATCAAAATACATCAGCAGGCATCAAAGGGCACATTTAGCTCCCAATAATAAGATCAACGAATACACGGATCTATAATACAGAGCGCGAACCAAAACTCCGCCGAAAAGTTACTACACACGACTATTAAAGCAACTGCAAAACAGGCTATTAAATCTTTTCTTGTCCCTTGGATTTTTCCAACTGATCCCAATCACGCTTCCCAGCACCCCCATAAATCACTTGCCTCCAGAAACTCTAATCCTTTCTACTTCGTCTACTTCAGCCGCTACATCCATCAATAAAATATCACAGACATCGACTTCTCCTCGCGACCTCGCGTTTTTTCCCCTCCTCGATAATTCACCGATCCCTCCATCGACGGAAACCTACAGGTCGCCCGCCGCGCGTACCTACCAAGTAACATCCTGGAAAGGTATATCGATCATAGTCGCGCGCGTGACGGATTGTCCCGGAACACGGGCAACCTGGTTTTTAAAGTAGCGTCGCGACGTCGCGTTACGCGACTCCGAGACTCCATTATATTTGCATCCAGCGGCACGTTTGCCGTTGCCGAAAGAAACCACAGGCGCCGACTCCGGATCCGGGGGAATCTCTCCGTGGACGTTTCCGGTTGGCAGGAAACTCTACCTTCTCTGCGGGGACACGCCTGGATCGGGATCGAGATCCCGGGTATGTACTCGCGATCCGTGCTTTTAGAGACGGAGCGTCGACGTGAACGGGTGCATTCCAGATTCGTGCCGCGAGATCGTGGAATTCCCCACGGCGATGCAAATCTTAGATACGTTATCGTACCCGGGACGTGCCTACCCGCAACGGTACCGAGAAACGAGCGGGCAATATTCTGCCACCCTTGTCACGGTACACCTCGCCGTGGAGGGCTTATCGTAATTCGAACCGATTACGTAATACGTCCGGATGTCGTAGCTACCTCGATCGCTTCATTGCGGGTCCGATAGCGACGGCGGTCGTCGAGGAGGTTTATTAGACTTTTTTTGGACGATCGTGAGTGGAAATGAAGGTAATTGGTCCTTGGGGAACATTGGGTAGTGGAAAAAGTATGTTGCCAAGTGTAGAGGTAATTGAGAACTCAATTGCACGTTAGTTGCCGGCTGATCGCTCAATCGTTTCAATATGTTTCAAGGTTTATCTTTGAAGAATTCTGAAGACTCTGTTAGCGCGGTATCAGAAGATCGCGATTAATCGGCTTAATTGGAGCAAGGTTGGATAGAAATTGTTAAAACTACATTTATTTACTCTCCTATCGCGGTATTTCCTTTTGTTCTGTTCTTTTTCAACAGAATTGAGTACACGCGAATCATTTACTCCTGGAATATTACTGTTTCCGCACGAATAGCAAACGCAATCGATGGTTTTATGTGATCGAAACTCGTCGTTAAGAGCATCGAAATGCGCTTGGTTATCCTGTTTGCTCTTCCAAGAATCACGAGCAAGCACTTCCACTGCGAAGCAGTGTGTACTGTACGAAGAAGGGCGGAAATCGTAGCGGAACCGCGCCTCTTCCGAGTTTCTTGGATAAACTTTGAAACTGTGGGGGCTAGCAGCATCGCTTGGGGTCAGCTTAATTAAACCCCGTGAATGTTTTATTCGGCTAGCCGTCGCATTGTTACAAGTTCGCGGATTTATCTGGACGGTCGGTGCGCGCACCGCAAACGGAATAGTTCCTCGCGGCAATTTATCACTTTGGTTGTGATATTAATTGGGATCGTTAAGCGTCCAAGTTCCAGCCGTTCTCCGAATTTACGAATTTCTGACGATGTAATTAATGGAATTCGGATTGCCACTAGAGTGGCAACAAATTACCTGATACAAATCGCTAATTTGGGATAACGAAGGGTTCGCCGGTTCCGAACGTATCGCTCCTCCCCAGCGATTTTTCATTTTTCATACGATCGAGTGAAATTTGTCGAGTCGTTCGTAAAAAAATCGAGGACACTCTCGCCGTATCTGACGAAACAATTCCGCGCGTATAAATCCCAGGGACAAAAACCGCGGTAGTATCCCCGTTGGAAATGACACAGAAAAATCGCTGATGATTCCAGTAGAATTGGCAAGCACTTAGAAACGTTCTATCGACCGCGTCGGGGCGGTATAAGGTGGCTAAAAAGTTCACGAGAGACGCTCAGGACTTTCCCCCCTTGGGAAAGAAAGTTACGGAAGGCTGGCCGGTGAATCGACCGCGAAACTTTTAAAAGGGAGAAACGTGGGAGCCTCGAAATGTTTAAATCACTCGAGAACGTTGCTCATCGCACGCTTGGCAATCGCAGCGTTCATTAAAACAATAAAATGTAGAGATCGGTTAATAACCGAGAACAAGCTGAATCAATCTCCTCTCATTTAGAATAGTTACTAAATTTTACAGCGTGGTGTGCGATGGAAGCAATGGGAACACGAAGGCAATGTAATGTTCCAACTTTTACTCTCGTTCTCACGGGGTTTAATTAACGAACCGATTATGGTTCCCGAACAGCCGCGAGAAGTCAGTGTAATTGGGCGATCAAGAGCGTAGATTAAAAAAAAAATCTTATTTCCGGAAGGGGGATCCAAATACTCACAGAAACAGGGGCTGTGTGAGGCGTGGTTGCTTCCTGCGTGTGGTGACGTCGACTGGGACTGGGGCTCGACCTCTGGGAACTCTGCCCATGCTGCCAGGAGCCTCCCTTATTATTGCTGAAAGCAAATTAAAACGATGGATTAGTACACTTTACTTTTGTCTCTGGCAAACTAAATCTTTTTACTGTGTTGGTCCAATCCATACTTTCCTACTGATGCACATATATCGTACAAGTAAATCTCTAACTGTCACTGTACCATTGGCACAGATATCAACTGAAATGACTACGCTGATAATTAAAAGTTGCGGCTTTAGAAGCTCCAGATTGATAGGAAATAGCTCTTGACAGGGGAATGCATAGTTGGGATAGGTCTGCAAGGCACCTTCGGTTATTCACGCTTACGCCGAGACCCCTGACACGGTCACGGAGGAGAACAGTGACTTTCACATTAAGAAGGGGGAAAAATGATGCCGGCATGCGATTAGATCTCGCCATAAATAATTGTAGGGCTAGACTTGTCATCGTGGCCAAGTAATGGAACGGAGTAATAAATTACGAGGTCGAAGGTCGTTGGACGTGATTTACACGCCCGCTCGTCGATAATCGTCCCATGGAGATGTCGATATATTACGCGGGACAATGATCTACGAGGTGATGATCCACGCCCGTGTGATCAAGAACGTCTCCTAATCTCTTTGTATAAATCAAGCCTGGAAACGTTGTCCGTCGCGTTACGGCGGAGAATTCTCCTTCATCTATACAGAGAGTCTCATTCTAACCAATCGCACCATAGCGATCTTTGAATATTAAGAAATGTAACTCGCACATACAGATCAATTAAAATGGAACACCCTGAAAACCATTCATCTGTTATCAATAAAGCTTCCCACAAGTCCTGCAACCATTAACCAGAGAATTTCTGAGACCTCGCATCAAAGGCCACTAGCCCCATCGTTTCCCCGTTTTCAAATTAGAAACTCGCTCGTCAAAGGCTCTCTCGCATCTCCTTGGAGCGTCCATCGCTGTCGGACCCGAAGAGGAGGACACGCTTATTGTTTCTAAACCGACAAGTCTCATCCGGGGCCACTCCCAGGCCACGAGAAAGGATCTCTCAGGTTCGTTTCGACCAGCAACCGCGTAGAAAGTGGAATGAATCGATGCACCTCCGTCGCTGGCTCGTGACCCGGCTTTCAGCCGAGGACGACTCGCCTGCCAGTCAAGCTGCCCGCACGCCTCCACCGCGAAGAAGCTCTGGCTAAAAATTCCATCCCGTCTCGATGAAAATCATGCATCGACATGACACCCGAGACGCGTGCACACGCCGAGCCGCAGTCATTGTGCGCACCTTTCGCTGGGCAACGGATCGGTTCGTTAGTAGCGTCGCGCGTTAGACGATTCATCGTTTATCAAGCGGCGATATCTCCGCGGGCCGATAATGATGTATCGGGTCGCAGTGAAAGCATCGTGGGAATTCATTTGCGCTCGCGTGCGCCCGACGAGCCGGAAGCGTTCGACAGTAAGGTCACGTCAAGGTAATAGGTAGGACGATTAACGCCATTAATGTCCGACTTTATGGGCTTTCCCAGAACCGCGCCACGGAGGCGGATTTCACACGGAAAGCTTGTTACCGGGGAGAATTTTCGCGCGTCTTAGGTGCCGTTAATTTGCAGCCTGCCGTACGTGGGATCCGAAAGGAGGCTTCCCCCTCGATATGGAATTTCTTTAAACAGCGTGACCCATTTAACATGGAAACGGCCGATAGTTCTGGCTTCTCATCCACGCTCCGAAGTTGATACATGCCTGCAGCGGGAGCGGTTTCAAAGAGGAAGCCGAGAATTTCTGTTTCCTGCCGCGCGATTCGGAAATTGAGATATTGAGACGCCGGCAGTGAATCAGAGAAATACGGGCGCCTAGCTACTCGGCGGTAGTTGCAGCGGATTTCTCGTATGCCGCGCGGTAATCCTGCCGTTATCAAGAGTTTCGTAATCATCGGGCGGCACGACACGCTGCACACGGTATCGCCCCGTTTTCGTGTAGAAAGTGCAAGGAACTCGGTCAATACTTCCAAGGCTGATGGGAAACGAGACAGTTTCCGCGCCGTCTCGAAACGGAGCTCCGAGCGGAGGCTTCAGATAGATATCGATGGAAACTACACGAGTTCGTACTTATAATTATCGCGACCGTTCGTTGCTCTCTGCTCCGCACCGCGAGGCTCGAATCTTTTCATCGGCGCGCTTTGTTCTCCGCTCGATCTGCTGGGTCACGTTAAAATTAAACACAAGGCAAGGACGAGTTTGTTGGATTTCGGGGAACGTCAATGCCGTTCGTCGCTAACCGGGTGGTATTCACGGGTAACATTTTTCGGCCGAGACACCAACGTTATCGGGTGATAAAACTCGGACAATGTCCAATTTGCGCGACTTCTCGTACAAACACGCTTTTGTCACGGCCGCAATTAGTTCGAATGCGTTCGTCGGGAGGCGCGATTGGATCCACGGCAATTCGGTACCCGAGAAACTAGATTTATTGAAAAAAGAGAGAAAGAGAATAAAAATACCGATCCGTCGTCGCGAAAGTTTTCCGAATTCCGGCGCTGTGCAACGAGTTACAAGCAATTCGGATAACGTTGATTTATGCAAACGCACTCTAGCCGGCGCACGCCACCTACGGTATCAGGATTTTTTTATCGCGTTTTCACAAAACTCCCCGCTGTCGCAACTACGTTTCGCCACTACCCCTTTTCCTCGACGCGGAAGAGCTCGTTAGTCCGTCTGACGAACGCGATTCCGCAAAATTATTTTATCGCTGGATTCGCCGAACGCGACTGCCGCCCCTCTTCAAAACAGAGGACAGATAGATAAACGAAGGTAGAAAAGGGAATGTCAAATTTGTAGAAGTGCAACCAGAGGACGTGATTACGTAAAAGGGATATTTCGTCAGTTTGCGAATCAAAAATACTGATAGCTCCGTGCCTCACTTTTTCGAGGGTTCAGTGGCTCACTCAGAATTTAATTTTAGGAGAGCCGAGTTGAACGAATAAAAATATTTTTAATGCAAATACAAGAAAATTCATTAGGTGATTATAAAACTTTCTTTAAAGAATAAAATTCCAGTTTTCTTTTCAAATTAGGTATTTCAATCGGGGTTATATTAATCTTCTTTTTCCTTTTTCTTTGGGGGTGTGTGTGTGTGTGTGTGTGTGTGTGTGTGTGTCAGCCCCCTCTCCCTTCTAGGTGCGCCACGGGTCAATTTGATCACGATAGTGAATGAAACAAAAATACTACTTAAGTAGTTCGTTACTCTGTACCCTCAACGTTTACCTTTAAAATGTGTATCTGGTCGTGTAATCAGTATCCACGATCAAAGGTAGGTACGTCCCTTATTTATCGAATCGTACGGGTGTTTGCCCCTGTTCCAAGAAAGGGGGTGTGAAATATGCAGAGAAGCGCTTGAAAGCACGATTACAGATAAAGGATTAAGGGCAAGCGTTAAAAATCGAATTTATTCGAGCCACCCTCCCCCAACCCCTATCGGTGCCCTTTCGACTCGTTTTCACTTGTTTCTTTTTTTCATCGGCGTTCCAACGGCGCAGCGTGAATAAATCGGCGCGCCGTGGGGCAAATAAACAATCGTATTTATCGTTTCGGGCACACGTGGGTGTGCTGTTACGAGCAGCGAGAACCGGTCGTAAAAGCTTACCGGTTTCGCAATACGGCTTCCCTCATCCAGCTGCGTCCCGCGGCATATGAATGTACCTGCAGTTTTATTTGACTCGGTCAGGAGGCGCATTCGCCACGACTTAAATTGATTTAAGCTTCACGCTAACTGCGAGGTATGTAAAAAGTGTCGTCACCGTTACTGCATTGTACCGACGGCAACCGTCACGATGATTTATCGACGATGACGCCGCGAAATCGGTAATTGCGGACTTGGTAGCCGTGGACGTTGCAATGCACCCACCTCTGCCTGTCCACATAGACTCTCTTTTCTAAAGCAAACATTCCTTGGAACTTTCTTTACGAATCCTACGGTATATTAGGTTCTCGAAACTGAACGCTAAGTAGTAGCGACGGTCTCTCCAGTTGAGAATGAATTGGTGGATGCTGTATTGAAACTTCGACTCGTAGTCAGCACTTCAGCAGGCACATGTGGGCACAGTTATGCGGAAAACTACCAACCCTCAAAATGACAAAAAATTAATTAAACGCGGTATGGATCCCACAATTTTGTATTCTTTATTTTGGAAAAAATTACCAAGCCATAGAACAACTCTTGAATTATATAATTATCAAAACTACCAAGCCATGGTTCCATTTTAAGCTTAAAAAACAAAAGCTACAGAAATTTTAAACTAATATTAATTATACTACTCAGTATTAAATGACCCATTAAGAAACATTGTAAAAGAATAACAAGAAGTAAAATATACCCAATATAAATAAATCTACTTTTCTTTAAAAATTAAAATCTTCAAACTAAATTTATTCAGTTTCAGATCATTGGTAGCTTTCTGCATAACTAGGCCCTGTTCGATAACAGTGAAAAATTAAGCTTCTTCAGTGACAAGCCCTCGTGCCCAATTAAACTGATTAAAGATATTAATTGCAAAACGTAGAGCGTGGCTCGTGGTGCGCAAGGTATCGAGCTTGCTTTTCCTCGCACTTTCAAGGATATGGTTTTCGTAATGCCATCGTTAAGACGGAATTACGATACTTGTTAATTTGTTTCTGTCGGCCTTACCGTTGACTCGCATGGGGTAACATGTTACGGGAACTATCGCCTTAAGAAACTCCTTTGACGTAATACGATTTAACGCGCGAGTGTTTAGTAATGATTCATGCTTCCTGACGGCTTTCTGGCTCTCGCTTAACGCTGACACTCATTCCACCCCAGTTTAGTTAATTTTTATTTAACTACGCAAAATACGATCGCTACTCGACAAATAGAACGTGACGCATATCAGTTAATCAAATACGGAATAACAAGGTACGGAGCGTAACCACTAATTTTGCGCAACACGAAAATATGAATTTTCATCAATGTATTAATATTAATATTGTGACCAATTCAAATTAACACGCGTAATCAGTTTAATAGCCACTGGCTACAGGAATAATCTAACCGGTGCACCAGTATTTTGCGCGAATGGTTGATTAACTGCGAGGCCAGTGCTGCACTGCTGATCGAAGAATCGAGAGATCAGCAGTAGAGCACAACCGTATCCCTCCAGACAGACCTTCTCCACGTAGGACGTAGGTGATTTCTGGGCTGCGCTTTACTATCGACACGGGGTCAGATACATAAATCTCGGCCAGCCATGAATCACAGCTTGGAAGTATCGAAAAGATAAAGAAATAAAAGCGCGATTTTCTCATTTGTTCAATGCCGTGCTGGGATAAAATTAGAATCGACTAGAAGATAACAAGGGACAAGAAACTCAGGAATTTTCAAGCGATGAGATCATAATACTGTCAACTTCCCTGATTACGATATCGCAATAGGGTAATTCCGGGAGACGCAGTCGGGCTGGAGAGTTGGTCGAATTGCTATATTCAGACTCTACATCTGTGTATATGTAAAAATGTGTTAAGGTTCAGAACAATTAATTCTCTAGAAATCAACTGTTTCGACCAACTCTCCAGCCCGACTGCGTCTCCCGGAATTACCCTACCGCGAATTTTTCTATTACCG
Source organism: Andrena bicolor (assembly GCA_960531205.1). NCBI lineage: Eukaryota > Metazoa > Arthropoda > Insecta > Hymenoptera > Andrenidae > Andrena > Andrena bicolor. The sequence continues at coordinate 32,475,777 of OY482666.1, read as the reverse complement.
GAGTGTAATATCAACAACTTTCGGATTATGGGATCAGAATGACAACAGTTTTGAATCAAACGAAACTGAAGAACCAAGGAAGTGTGACACAGCTTTACGACTTTATAAAAGCAAAGAATTTAATTCGATCTCTCTGATAAAGGGAATAGAATTTTTTTTTCGCTAGAGGACGAGAATTTATGAATAAGACCGAGTCCCCCGTGGCCAGGACCACGTGATAACATAGCTGAGATGTGGATACGTGTCCTCCGAGGCTAAATGCGTTCCCGTGAAAGTCGACACGACTCCGTGCAACCAATGACCCTACACGCTGCACGGCTATTGAATTACAATTTACGATATCATCGTCTAATTAATACGATCCTCCTCTTCCCGTTACCTACGGTCCATCACCCCGGTGACTTCTGTCCCGTTTTTTAGTGCGGGGTTGGTCAACAGTTGCTCGAAATGGGTTTGCTCAGTTTTGCATCGAGCGACAGGACCGTGAGAGAATTTTTTTTCGCGCTGTCAAAGTGGCCACGTGCGCGCACGTTGACGCAACGAACAAAAGGGGAAAAAGGAGAATTCTAGCGGGCTGTCATTTTTAGGGATTTTTCGTAAATGGACTTTTCAATCCCTTTCACGGTTTCGGAGCTTGCGGTACTGGCTTTTCGAAAACAATGCGAAGAATGCTTGTTTACTCTGCCACGCTACTTTGTTAATGGTTTTGTGAATTTTCGTAATGTTCGGTGGAATAGATTCGATTTTGTAAGCTCGAATAGGCGACAGTCAGAAAATTTAATTAGCTCTAAAATTCAGTCGATACAAGTTTGAACATTCGAGTTGAGTTAGAGAAGCACAGACATTTAAATACTGGACTCGCGAAGTCGAGAAGCACCACGAGTATCAAACTAAGCCTGCATTCTTTAAACGTTGATGAAAGGCTATACCTAAATTCTAATTTCGTCCCTCAGTTCCTTGCTGCAGGTAAATGTGGTAGTTCAAGATCCTCAATGGATACTTTTTGGACGCTTTTTTGCACTTTGCATATCCCAGTATAAACCAGTTGCATGGAGCACGCAGGCATGCAGTGCACAGACGATACACAGCCCCTTAATTTCGGGGCCAATCTGCCATTCCGTCGTCCCTGTCTGAAATCTGCTGTTCCCATGAATTTACAATACACTGCTTCGTATTAAGAAGCAAGAAGGAGCTCCATATTCTTCGAGCTCTAAACAGTGAAAACTGGAAAACAAAATCGGTTGCAAATTTTGATCACCAAAGAGTCAAAGGAGAAGCTCCCGTTTCATAAAGTCTTTCACGTGCTGTGGAAAAAAACTGCAAATTTCTGGAGTTTTTAAGCGGTCCGTAAACCGAAATGTCACTCAGAAACATACGTTCGGATTCCGCGGAATAGGAACGCGCCACTTCATCGACGCACAATTCGAGCGTCGACAGAACGAAAGCGGAGCAGCCGTAAATCGTTCGTGATGAATTTTCGCGCGTAAAGTGCAATCCTATTTGCCAATTCATATTCATGACAGCGCGCTGCAATCATGCACGGCGTGCTTTCAATAATACCCGAACAATCTGACGTTCGAATCAGAATCTACGCAACCAACAATGACACTTAACGAGTCGTTCGCCGTTTTATGCCCGGCAGCCGCGTACGTTCCTCCTCCGTTCGCGGATTAATCGCGGGAAAGTGACTTTTACGCGTGTCCCGTGATTTTGTAAGTTGGCAATTTCGACGGCGGTTAAGCGTCGTTATGCAAATTCCTCTCGATATTAAGTCCCCGATTAAACGGGTTCGAACGGTCCGAGAAGAGCGCGCTCCCCCGGCCGTTTAAAGCGGGTATTTGCAAGCAATTATGGCGCATAATAAATTCCGTGGACGTAGCGTTCTCTCATTTCTCGGAATGCCTCCGCGATTCCCATGGCCGAGGCGCGAGGAATCCTTCGCCGAAAGTTCGCAAACACCGCGACTCCGTGCAAACACGTGAAGCGATCTCCCGCGAGCAGGTAAAGAATAGAGGCTGGAACTGTTCCAAAATCGAGAAAAACACGCGGTAACGCAGTCGCGTTCGCCTCTACCTGGAACCGCGCCTGCCCCTATGCTCTTTTTCCATTACCCAGAAAACAGCTGGACCGCGAAATAAACTTTTCGCGATATTCTTGAAATTACTGGCAGGCGTGGCGCACGAGTGTTCCACGGATAAACAATGTGCCCGCGGCGTGATCGCCGTTGAATATCGCGGGCAAAACGAAAGTACAAAATATTATCGCGCAGTGAAATTAAGAAGACAAAGAGATTTGTACAAAATGGGAAATTGTTGCAATTTGAAATGGCTGAGTGCGTCGATTACAAAGTTCCTTTTCCTGTGCGGTTTTAGGGAGATTATGAAAACACGAAATCCAGCAGAAGCAACATATCTCACGTGCTCAACTCCCAGAAGCCAAATTCACGGTTCCTGCGAACTTTCTAATGATTTTACCGGATTAAGTGCTCGCGCTAAGAAGATTAACAGTTGGAATCGCTCGTTAAACTATGTTCAACGACGTTCGTGTCGCTGCTCGACAAATTGCATTCTTCGCGGCGAATTTCTGGAGGAACTTCGACTCTCTGTGTGTGTTGTCGTCCAATTTGCAGCTCTAGTCTTGATGCATCAAGAACAAGATGATATTCCCGGAGTCCCACGTACCGTGATTATGGAGTTACAAATGTTAGATACTTTCTGCACACACGTGACATCTTTTGAGGAAGGACATAAAATTAGCAGCAAATCGCGTAGGAAATATATCTCGTTTGGCATCGAATCCCCAAGGTTTGATGACCCCTTCGAAAGTTCGTGGAAAAATTCTGGTCCAACGCTGAGAATGAGTTCGATCAAACAAACCGCTGAACCAAGCACACATAAAAATGATATGCTGCCCCAATTCGTTCCACGAGGAATCGTTCGCCCGAATTTACACAGCGGCCAAGCTCGTTACTCCGCTCGAGTACGTGGCGGACCGAATTCGAATCAATTCGTGGAAATTTCATTCCCGACGACTCCCAAAAGACGATCCGGCAGTTCGTTGTCGTCCGTGAGAAGCCCGCCGAATGCAGGGATTGCATTGTTCTTGCACGGTTCGCGGAAACTTTGTAAATCAGTTGAACGACGAGAATGATGAGACGCGAAAGGGGAGCGGGTCGAATCGCTGGATATAAATGAAACATTCTTTGTTGCACAGCGTGGCGAAGTAGAAAGTCGCTCCAAATCGACGATAAAACTGTAACGACACCAGAATAATGACGATTACGATGAGAGGCAGGAAGCGTCTGAAATTCTTCTGTTCGGAATGAAGATAAACGAGCCAGGATTCGTTTAGGTCAGCTGTGATTCAGATTGGATTTGCAATCTCATCAAGAGGATTAAATCCTTGGAACTTTGTAAACACCTTCGGTAAATTGGAGAGCGTCGCGGAGGAGGGGAGTCTCGGAGAAAATTTCAGATGCCATCTTGTCATTTTTCTAGCAGGCGCGCTCGAAGCAGGAGCGACGCTCTTGGATCTCCTACGTTTTCCGTGGTAGGTCATTGTCAATGAAGAAAAGGGTAACGCGGCGGCGCAATCAGACGTCCACATAAATGGGAACAGGAAGGAAGGAAGGAAGGGCAGGCTCGAAGGAATAACGAAGAAAAAGGAGCAGAGAGAGGCAAGAAGCAGCAACGAACCGAGCGGATTCCAGCGTCCTCGTCGTCGCTCGTAGGGCAAGGTACTTTTTCTAAGGGCACGTTCACACGGGACGTAAGCTCCTTGTACTCAACGCGCGTTCTCACAGTTCTCGGAACGGTCTTGAGAGCACTACAGTGTTGGCTTTGTTTTTACAATAATGTCACGTTGGGGCTGCCGCATTTACTGCTCGCATTGCTTTCAAACGCTGTTAACAAGTTGGAACGTTTCCAACGGGGACTAACTTTAAAAGCTCTGGCTTGAGAAATCTCATTTCTGAAGGTTATAGGGTAATTCCGGGTGAGATGGCCCTGCAGGTGAGATGGCTCGATCACGCTCCTTTTGCAAATATATTTTTGTCCTTTATAAAACCACTAAATTTACGGTGTGCTGATTTTTTTAAAAAGTGGGCCATCTCTCCCCGACTTACCCTACGTTAAAAATCGGAAGATCGAAGCGTTTGAAAACCTCACTTGCCCCTTTATTTTCGACCTATATTGAGAAACAAGAATTGATAGATATCAAGACCCCAACGCCGTGACTTCGTGCAATGACTATTTCGGAGTGACTAGAGGAACACGTAGGTAGACGAGTATTCAAATCCGGTTCTAGCAGATTTGAAACGTGAGAAATGTCGCTTGGCAAAACGTTCTCGATTTCTAGTTCACTTTATCCCGCCCGGGCTGTAGGCTTTGTACGAAAGTTCCGTCTGTAAGTTAAATCAAACTGAAGTTACTTCTTTTCACGGGTGAAATGGAACAAATCTGTTCAACTGGAAAGGATTTAGATCGCAAAGAGATACGTCGAACCAGAAGGTTTCCATCGGCTCCGTTTTTCTTCTTCCCTTTTTTTTTTGTTCACTGAACCTGACAGCTTCGAAACCGGTGCAAGTGGATGGCGCCGAGGAGCGGGCGAAATTTAGGGCGGCAAAATTACGTTTATATAAGTAACGTCGAGCGGGGCGATCGAACATCCAGCTATATAAATCCTGTCGCAAGAGGGTAGCCCGTGCGATCTAATTTAGGATGCACAGAACTGCGCGCGATGGATTACGCAACGGACTCAGTGTAAACGCTGCTTGGGGCTTAAAATGGTTCGCTATTGACGTTCGAAACAAACAGGTTCCCCGACAATTGAAACATTCTATATAAACTTACGTAACAATTCACGAGGCAGCTTTTAAATTATCCCGCGAATATTCTCGACTATCAACGTGTTATTTGCCCGCCGGCAAATTGAGAATTCCTGTTTTAAAGGATGGCGCAGAAGCGCAGTTGCTTCTTCCTCGTAACTGCGGGCATTAATCTCAATTCTGTGACCTCGACCGCGATGCAAACGATTCCAGGTGATGAAAGAGGTCACGTTTTAGCTGCAGGGTTCGACTTATTCTCGATAAATTAAAACCCCTTTCTCTGCAGGCCAATACTGCGGAGAGGTAGCGAGGGTGAGGGGGCGGCTGACGAATTTGTAAACTAAACGAAAAAGGGCCGTCGATAAAATCGATAGCTGTTAGCAATTCATTGCGCATACTTAAAAGTCCCTCTGGCGTATCAAAGTTCTGCCAAGGGGGCGTCAATATTGAGTACCGTGGCTCCGAAATAGATGGCTACTACTAAAACACTCAATCTTCGCGTTGCTGTGACCCAGAGGCAGTATATATCGAGATTCCGTGAGTTACACTAGTTAGGATCGTGGATATTGCATCCTAGCATTAATATCTTACATTCCAGGATTCGTCAACATCCGGAGCTTCCGACAGGATAATGGCCCCTGCAAGTAATCATCCCCAGTTCCGATTGATCCCATCACCGAACCATTGTTGCGTCACGAGACGAGGGATTACATCGTTTAATCCACGCGACTGCAATTAAAAACAACGCGAACGGCCATTATTGGCTTGGAGTGGATACCATCGCCCGGCGAATAGTAATGACGGATACGTGACCGAAATGCCTTCGGCCGCGGCACGTTGGCCAAGCTATTACGAAGGGAAACGGAATACCAAGAGAAGAATCAATGGCTTAACTATGCGAGACGCACGCGCACGTACAATTTATCCGAATGATACGGTACTTTTCGTTGAATACCAACGAGCCGTCTAGTGGCTGGCACGCGCCACAGACCGGACCCGCGATAACGCTAACGAAATCGTCCGTATAGGTCTGCTTTGTCATGGCAATCCAGCGCGAGGCATCTATCTCTGTAACACTCCCTTCCGAAGCTAACCGCGCCGTGCCCTTCGTAACAACGAGAAAATAACATCCATTATGAATGCACGGCACCGACGCAGAGGTGCAGCCTGCCCTAAGGAGCTCTTACGCTCGGCTCCCTTCCCGAACGAAGGACCTGCATCGGGGCAATCGTTCCAATCTATCTTCCATCAAACTTCAATGCATATCAACCGGGGAGCCATCGGGCAAGCTCTCGTGGACGTTTATTTGGACGTTGAACGTGGTGCATGGAAATCTTTTTATCTTTCCGCGTGACCAACGGCGAACGGGTGGCTGCCGCCGCAACCGCGTAGATGAGCCTCCGCTCGGAATTAAATTAATTACAGCTGGACAAGCGATAATTCCCCACGATATATCGATTCAAGAAGAATGGACAGGCACAATGTTGCATATTCACCACGGTTGCGTGCAGGCATGTCGTACTGGGCGGCAGCTGCTGTCCAACTACCGACGGCTCCACTGGACCGGTTTCTGCACGCGGATGGACATCGGCTGCTCTTCGTACGGGGATGAGCGTATTTATCAGTTACCGTGATTTATGCTAATTTCAGGTTGCCCCCGATGCAGGGGGATGGTGCATCGCGTGTCAAATTAACCGCGACAAACTCCAGAGATCGAAAGGGAGCTTCGGACCTGGTCGCAGGCGATATTACGGTTTTCTTGGGTGAAGCAGGGTTTGAAAGATCCGGAGTAGCAATGGGTACGAGGCGATAAAGATAACGTGCACAGAATGTTCCACTTGGATAATGTCACAGGGTGAACTTCATACACTTCTAGCCGATTCAGCTCCCTGAAGTACGTCCTCGTGACGAAGTAATAAGAACACTGGGGTCGAGATGGTGGTATTTACCCGACACAAGTATATTGCACGCGTGACAGATCCTTTCATCAGAAGGGGCTGCTAAATGCCCGGTTCGTGTGACTTTTTCAGAGTTTCGAGGGTGGCAGACGCGAGAGGGCGAGGCTCACTCCCCAAGAAACATGTGGCACGCGTGCCTTCCCTCATTAAAGGAACCACAAGCGGATATCCGTGAACAGATTCAGTATTCATCATCGAATCAATGCTTGAACGGTTCGAAGAATTTCGATTAAAATCCACCTCCCGGCGGTTTCGTTTATGTACCTTCTCTGAACGTCTTTGTTTCGGGGCAGGTTACTTGGAAACGAACCAGTTCGGTTTTATAGAAACGTATTTATGCTCGTTGGTCCGTGCTCCGGAGCTTCTCGAAGTGAATGCAAAAATCCGCGCTCGAAGCACGGAACATCGAGCCGTATTATATATTATTTCCGGAAGGACATATATCTGTGGAGGTACATAGAACGGCAGCTGGTATGCCACTTAAATCCGCTGCATCTGGACCGGTTTCAGGCGTGCAGCCTAGGGAAGGATGAACGACTCTGCGGAAAGAGGGTGCTTTTATTCTTCGAAAGGAAATATGTGGCACGCGAGTCGTGTGCCACTGGTCTAGACGTGGGTGGATGTACTATTTCTATACACACACGAGTAGCTGCGTTACACGCCAGCGGTTCTCATCCCAAGAAACATGCATTTCATGTAGAACATGAACATGTTTTCACATACAATTCAACGTATATAGAATGGCACCTATGTAAGAGTAGACCTACGCCTTTACCGATTTGCGAACGATCTGCGCAGCTCCCAAGGATCTGACATACGATTGGTCTTAGCGTTTTCTTTGCCAGTTTCTCACCAATCAGCGGTATACCTCTGCGCGGGACGAGTCTACTCTTAGATGGAAGTCGGTATAGAATTGTTGGTACTATCTCAATATTGATGACTACTCTGTGTCCAGTATTCCCATGGTGCACTACTAAAAATCTTGCCTTTGCTCCACTTTTGAAATCCTAGAAGACCATTTCACGTGGATGTGAATCCATTTAATTGATTGTAATATACTTGTTCCTCTCCCAAGTGCTACAAGATGACTTTCCGAGGAACATCGTACAAGCGAGTTGACGGTAGTTCGTGAAATCTGATTCCTCGATAGAGCTGCAGGGAACTCGACCAAACTCGATAAGGAGTTGCAAGGGTGCACTGTCTCGAAGTTTGTTTTCTTCGAGTCAATCCGAGACACGACTTATCTGTTCCGCTGGGTAGATTTTCGGATAGACACTGCACTCGTGGCCACTTTCACTAGCGTGGCATGGGTAGGTTTCTATTTTACTGGAAGATATCAAATCACCTAGACCTAAACGAAGGAAGAGGCCGAATCGTGGCGCACAGCTGTCGCGTGCCCGAAGGAACATCTGCTCCTACCTGCGCCTCCTGACTCCACACAGCCCTCCCGTCTTTTTGCCCTCTCTTCGTGTTATTATTTCGCGGTACCGCCGACGATTTTCCCCCAGAGGCCCGCGGCTCTTTTAACGTTCACCACCTGCCTCCGCTCCGTGGAATTTTATACGCTGGCAAGGTGATATCCCGATCAGATCGATAGTGAAATTCTATGAACCGTGAAACGCCCATGGCTTCAGCTTCCTCCTTCATTTCCCGCGAATAAGCTAAGGTGCCAACGTTGTCAAGAGTCCCGCCAGATCCTCGCGCGAAAGAAATAAGCAGCATCTGGGACCCGCCGAAACATGGGAAAACTCTTAACGCCAGCTTTTCCCGCCAAAACACCAGTAACATTCAGAGTCCGCCAAAAGCGAGAGGAACAGGCAACGCCACGCCCTCGAGGGACATAAAAACCTCGAGGCTCCACCAACGCATCCGATCCAGACCGCAGAGCCAGGCACGACACCCTGTCGCTTCGCGTTCCCATTCGCACGTATTTCGTTCTCCAGTGTAACAAAGCCTATCATTTATAATAAAGTATGTTACTTGAGGAACAAGAGCGCACTACCACGTAACAACGTCGTCGTCAACGAAGCGAACGGTAAATTTTCGTTTCATCGCCACTTTAACCGTGGTACCGTTTGATAATGTTGCGATAACAAGTGGGCGATGTAAACGACAGATACTAGTTGGATGATGGAAGTGCTACGTTCTCGAAATTTAAGTTTAGATTAGAACCCTAATGCCTCGAAGGCAGTCTATTAGTTGCCATACATTTTGAGCCTGCATACTTGACGAGTTTACAACCTCTCGAGGCCATTTTCAAGAAGTTCCCGAATTTTCCGTGTGCGTCACTTGAACAGGTCTCTGTTGCACCTGAGGTACCTGTTTGATGGGAGTGATTACATTATCTCGACTGGATTGAGAATACGTTTTCTCTTTAATTAATGGAAACTTTATAGAAACTACTCAGAGTTCATATTTCTCTGGAAATAGGTCTTGAACGGTGGACGGCAAAGAAGTTATTTCAAGTGTTAATTGACTGTGCCTCGCCCTCTATATTTGCCCCAATTACACAGCGTTAAGTTGCCGTGCGACAGGTAGAAACGAAAGCGTCTTTCCAGTGCGCAACAGTGCCCTTTGCAGGGTGAAAACCGTTCGTGTTCCTAGGAAGTTCGTTATCGCTAAGAGATTGGAGCTAAATCGAGGCATTCGTTTAGGGAATTTCGATAACGCCCGTCCTCCGATCGCGGCGCGATAGTATCGATTCGGGTTATCTAACAAGGTCACTGAACCTCCTTGACCATTATGGAGGACGTTACGTATCGATTCCTGTTCCCGCGCTGCTTCACCTACAAGCGATGGAAGTTATCGTAGGCCAAGGATCGATTCTATCGTCCACTGTACAGAATATTATTACCAATCCTCGCAATCGCAGACTATAAACGATCGAACGTTCGAGGGAAGATTAAACTTCAAGCAGAAGAAAGAACGATATTATATTCCATACGATTCAATTTCCTGTCGAACGGGATGAAGATGAAGAACCAAGCAAGGATGCTAGTAGAAAAACAGCGTGAACATTTACCTGTACTACTTCGCTTCTCCCATAATTATTTTCCTGCGAAATGGGATTGAGAATCAAGTTGGCGCTATAAGAACGTTTGCAAAAGCCTACAATGCTCCCATTTAATGGGATAGATTGTACACAGGCAACGGTTAAACGAAATTGCGCATTCTGGCCCTCGATGGCTGGGCTTTTACGCTCAGCGGGGAATTTGCGCCACAGTGTAGGTCGAGTCGGTGCCACGACTTTATAAAAAAATATCCGCGACTGACGTAAGAATCGGTTGGCCGCTGAAGATTCACTTAAAACTGATCCTTTTACCAATTCATACTTAAATGTCACAGTGAAATTTACCGGAATAAATATATTCGTTCTCAATTTCTCGCTTGCATGCGCGAACATTGGGGAACGAATGGAAATTACGCGCACAAGTAAATTACCTCGTTCGAACGGCATGAAATTGGACACCGTTCAAACAATAGTAACGTCCAGGCTGATTTGCGCCGATAAAAGGGTCAACGATGATTATTTCAATGACACGGTGCATCAACAACGCGGCCGACTGCCATTCAGGGGATAGATTTTTACAGCTCCTTAACCATAGTCCCACATAGCCCTATACGGTTGCATCGCGTATTATGCTCGCGAGGTTGTTACGAAGCACGGGTGCAATTTAGGAAATTTAATGATCCTTAATAAGCGCTTCGGAATATTTAAGGAACGCTTTCTTGATTGCGTCTGCTGCGCCTACCTCGGGGCTCGCGCACGATGTTTCTGCATCGTTAACTTTTAATCTTCGCGTAGAACTGCTGGTCGCCTGGCTAGAAAAACGTGATCAAACGGAACTTATGCTTTCCCAGTCGAACCTATGGATCACGATACAGATTAAGCCATTAACGTCGTTGCTGAACCTTCGTCTCTGGTCGGCATGCCGCTCCAAACACGTGCAAACGAATCTCGCTTAGGAGACGCTTGTTCGCGTACCAACAACACTGTAATTATTCCACCCGATCAGGGTTAACCATTTTGATTCTAACATTTCAACGCGTAGCATACTCCGGCCGCGGAAATTGTTAACCTTAATCACTGAATGGCTGACTATGGGCGCCTACTGCACGCGTACCACTGATCGACCATGTGTAGATACACTATCTACAGTGATGGATAAAGGAACGTTTAAAAGATGCACTATGTCAAAGTTATTGGGAAACCAAGTGGAGGCGTGGCTTAGATTTCAGCGCTGTTGTGGTAAGTTGGCAAACTATTGCAAATATTATATTAATCGAAGAAGTAAAAATTTAGTATTCAAAAAAATTTAAAAACACTCGTTTTCCACAACATGTCTATATAAACACTGATAATCGTATGGAGTTGGACGGATTTCGGCCTACTCACAGTAGTTTAATTTTCTGTCACTAGTTGGCGTATCGAAATTCTTGGTTTCCCAATTGTAGATCGATAAAAAGGAACTGTCTGTGCATTTGTGTCGCGTAGCGTCTGGGGACTCCTCGTGATGCCAACCTCGCGAGTAAAGGGCAATTTAAGTTAATGTCCGTGCATTTTCTGTGAAGGGTCGCGTGTCCGTCTGTACATACGTATGTACACACGTATATACGTACATTGGACGCAAACGAAACACCGTCCCACGCACATTTGCGTGAGTTTACTTTGGCATAACGACGGGAGCGATAACTCGGAGGCAGCGCGAGTGCGTTGACTGGCGCGGTTCGAAACGCATTTGCATGGCTAATTCGTCGTAAGAGGGAAATGGCACCGTCGACGTTATCAGGAAGTCGTGCGGATAAAACGGTGCATACAGATTCGCCGGGTCCTCGACGCCGGTCCTTTGCTTCCGAAGCTTCGGGAGAGGCATTGCAAAAATTCAGTATCCGAATTTACGGGTGCCTCCTCTCACGAACTGAATCGCGAATGAAGCTACCAATTTTTAAAGGTAACTCTGAGTTACCAGGTCGCTTCGTTCATGCCGTTAAAAAGAACTTTTTCCATCGTCCCTCTGAAAGACTTCGATATTGACTCTCGTGGTTAATTAACGTTCTGACTGAAAGTGTCAAAGAGCTTCATGGAAACTTCGAAATTGCGCGCCCCGCGAATGGAACACAGTGCGCGGCGAACGAAAATGGAGAATCGCGAGAGTTTTGGGAACTCTGGAGTATCCTGGGTAAATATTGAATACGAGCAAGACATTGGGAGAAATCCGAAACGTCTGAAATTCATGTGCACACATCTCGAGTGATGCGGTAACGGATTTTCCATGCCAGAAATGATAGGGAGACGAGTTAAAAGGGGCACGCGGAGGGAGCACGGGGCAGATAGTTTCACGGTATCAAGCTGAATTTCAGTGGGCTCCTGCTGTATTTTCATTTCCATTAATTCTGCCGCGTGAATTGCCGGGATAGTTTAATATCGGAAGCGGGACGACTGTTTCGAGTGTTATTATCTACACGCCAGCGAGTAATTCAGAGCGCAGCACTTCGTTGGCCTTTATTCCCTCTCCGCCCAGTAGACTCCTGTCTCTGCATCTCAGCAACTTTCATCCCCTTTCTTTCGCCGAACTTTCCCAGAGTTCGGCGAACAAAGCTGCGGAAAATTGTCCTTATTTATCATAATTGCGTCTCGACGTCGCTTGCATTTTATAAATTCCCTCGAAATTAGGTTACGCTTCGACGTCTCCTCTTTCGATTTCAACTGCACGGTAGAACTATGTACCATCGATGTAAATCGAATCGATAGCGCCGTAGAATTTCATATATTCTTGCAGCACCGCCCTCTCCGACCCCTTCAACTTCTATTCGAAACATGATTCGATAATGCTAATAATTTGGTCGATAATTGAATGAATTAAAAGGAGCAGCCAGCCTCTCAACTTTCCGCCAAATTGCGCCCGTAAACTGGCCAACTCGTAACCGGCTGGACGAAAGAGATAACGAGGCGATAGCATTTAATATCGCGTTTTTCTCGGCCCCGTCGCCAATTTCTTCGGGTTTACGGGTTGGCTTTAGATTAGCCGTTGTACGTGCGGCGATCAGATTTTCCGCTGCTTTGTAAATTTACGTTCTCCGCGGGGCCTGTTACTCGACGATTTCCTAGGTGTACACACGGTGATTCCCGGTGTGCATCAACCCGCGTCCATCTACGCGTGCACCAGATCCGCGCGGAAATTATGGGTTGTTGTAATCTTGGTTAGCTCGACATTGCCCCACGGTGATACGATTATCCTGTCGATGCCGTCCAACCAGCATTCATGCTATTCCGCCTCATTTTCTGTGCAATTATGTTTTCAGGCTATCTATTGCAGCATCTAATGACGTTATACATATAGGTACCTATCGCGGCTCATTATACGGTCCTCCTTTGACGACGAGCGGAGACAACCGACCGAAACATATTCGACCATTCAATGTTTAACAAGCCTATCTCAACGGGCTGCTGCTTAGTTACCCCCGCCCAAGGAATTAATCTATCCTGTCCCCGGCGCAATTATCCACGTGAATTAATGGTTAAGAGGCATTCGATTTTATGCGAGGATTCGTTAAGACTCCTTAATCCCGCGCAATTAAATTAATCGGGAACGTAGCCACGCGATGCACGAGGAAAGTCGGACACAGCTTCAACTTCGTGGAAGTTAATTGCTGCTTAACGTCGAACGAAACAATAATTAATGCATCTTAATCAAGAACGCGGGCATAGAGATCTCTCCCCTTCGAATTAGCTGGCCTGTTTCGTGTATCTTCGAGGATCGTAAACGTCCAATCTCGACATCCTCGTTTCCCTCCTCGCGGGTTATTCCGCGAAGACGGTAAATTTGAGCTTCTTCGCCCGTACTTGTCGCGGCTCCTCTAATTTCTGCGTCAATATTTGCCTTGTATTTCCTGCCGAGGCAGGGAACGGATTTTCAACGGGTAATTGACAATTGGGAGTGAATAATGGGTGCAGGCAAGAGACTTGAAACAGACACCAATGGTTCTACCTGGAAATTCGCGTTTCATCGAGTGCACAATTCGGATCAACTGGCCATCAATTGCGGGCACTGTGTCGAATTATCGGGTCTCAATTTTAACGAGAAACGTCGCCGAATTCTCGGAATTTCATCGATATCCTTCGATATTTGCATTCGATACTCGTGTGCTGTCACCTGACCAATTATTCGTGCATTCAGATTGCTGGAAATCATTAGCAGATTGGCTACTCAAATAACTTTATACGCTCCCGGTGAATAAGGTATTTAATTCACTAAAAGCTCCGGAAAGCATGTTACTATTTCCTTAATCTTAATCCTACAATTGCCCAAGAGTACCTACCGCTGTTTCAGTTATCGTAGACATTTTTCTTCGTACAGCGATGTATATGCACGACCACTAGAATGCAAAGCCACGCAAGGTTAGCTCGGCGCTAGAAACGAATAATTCAATTTGGATTATCGATTTTTATGACCCGCCACCTTTGCAATACGCTTGCATGCCGCACGAAACGCGGCAGGAAAACGCTACCCGCCTGAAATACGTTCAATAATAAGCGAGTAAATACTCATTCCGCGGGAATTAGCTCAATCATAGAGTTTCACTTTAACAGTTAAGAGGGCGCGGGCGCCATGGTAACTCGCATATCGAAGAAATAGATGCTGATTTCCCCTTGTTGAACATGCTCGACCAAACACCAATAAATGAGCGCGCTGAAATAATTGCGAGCGGAATAAAACAGTTAATAATCGAATCTCGGCGAACCGTCGGCCGGGAGCCGCGGAGAAACTTGGAAAACGTAGAAAATTATGCCCCTTTATCGCAATCGTACGGTTTCAAACGTGCACGCGCTAGGTTAGCGCAAAACGTCGATGATTCGCGTGCACATATGCAAAACCGAATGCCTGAAATGCCAGAAATCGGATTTCTCAAGGCGGCTCGCCACCGGTTCGTTGGTAAACTTATTAACCGCTGCACCGCGGCCAGGAACACACGTTATTAAGCACCGGCAGTAATTAACGTAATTACTTTCCGGCCGTTGCATTAGCGGCGCATACACTACGCTGCAACCAGCCTCGGCAATTACGAATTGCAAACCGTGCGATTTTAAGAATTACTGATAATGAAATACGACAGGGATCGGGGCATTAGTTATTTCGATGGCGTCTTCTTGTTAACGTGGCAATTTTCGTACGAAGTATCGCGCGGAGAAATGTACATTTTACGCAGGCTGCTAAATAGAATGGCTTTTACACTGCGTCATAGGGCTTGCTGTATCGGAGTGAGATTAAATACTTCGTTTACTCTTGCATTCAGTTTCTTTCACCGTGTACCGTTGACTGCAGGTATCTGTGTGGGATATTCTTCGTATCGTGGTTCGGTGGATAAATTTACTACGACTGTACGTGTCTACACGCTAAGAGACAGTCGTCAATAACTTATTTTGAAGCAGCTGTTGGACGTTTCCTCGATGAGCCTTCGCTTACGTTTCGTCACATCGCGAGGCGACACATTTATTATTCACCTTCTCCTGGTACGTGATGAGGCAGAAGGTTCGTATAATAATTCAGACAGGGAACCTCGTCCCTGTTTGTATCCTAGACAATGTTTTATAAAGTCGAGTCACAACAAAAGTAATCTTCATACAAGTTCCCTCTTAGTGTTTTACCTTCACTTTTACGCCAGATATGCTTCACTTCGCGTTTAATTTATGAAGGTAACCTTTAATTACATTACACAAGTTTCGAAGGCGAGTATTTATGCCCCCTTGTGCTCGAGGAGGGGGATGAAGAAGAAAAGACTCGCGCAGGCCGATTCGAAAAAGGATGCAGCTTCGTCTCATTGGATGAGACACCAGTTAATATTTCGTAATGTCGGTTGGCTAACGAACGCCATTCACTCGGAGCCCGACAAACGTATCCTGCATCGAATGCAGCCGACTCGTTCCGCGGTGCAATCCGCGGAGGCACTCGTTGCAGCGTGAATGGCGGCACGTGTACCAAGTGCCGCGCTAGAATTAATATGCCGGCGTTTCGTTTGAAGGGGAGAAAATAAAGGAGGAAATAAATTCCGAACGCCAATAGCCTTTTCTCTGGCTCCATCCTTCCTGGAAATTCTTCTTCATTATGCATGGGGAACCGACAGCCCCGGCGTCTCCACAAGAATTCAAATGGCTACATGCATGATACAAGTAATATCGTCGATATTTACTCGTCGAGTGACAGACGGATTATTAAACACAGGATGTCCAGCGATATCTCCTAGAACCGGAAGAGGGTGGATCGATTGTTGAAAACTAAATTCAAGAGGTTTCAGAGTCAAAAACATCGACGTAGGTTAAAGATTCGTCGACTGTACATTAGGGTAGTCCATGGGCTGATGGGAATTTTTTTCTTCTTTTCTTTGTTGCTCTCCACAAGCCTGTTTTTGTTCCTTACACCAAAAGAAGTGTGTATATCAAAATCTGGCCCATTTGAACCATATTTACAGGTCGCTACGCATTGCAACATTATTTTACACAAATAAGTGTACCTATATTATTCCTTAATAGTGTAACAAGCACGTTGTTTTTGTGTCATGTATAAAAATGACTGCTACTAGTTACCCCAAAAAGAGAGTCGTTAATTGGAAAGCAGACAGAAACTCTTTCCCGTGCCCCTACAGACGATTAATCCTAGCGATCTCCAAATATTGTCCGACAAGGTTCCAATTTTGCACAGGTGTTAGTTATCACGTTTGGAACAAAAGCAACCCTGTGGAAAACCTACATCTTATAATTGAAAAACTGGACCACCCTACTGTACCTACAATCTTCCATTAAGTTTCCTGAATTGTACAATTATAATTCCTTCAGCAATTACCGAAAACCACGGCGACACCCCAATCTTCCCTAGCCGCGCATACAAATTTATCTCGGTACCACATTGCCGATACAATCTGCTTGGAACACAGACCAATCCCGCCTGCCGCCCTGTCAGCGTAATCTGCCAGGTACACGAACCAATCTTAGACCGTTTCCAAGAGTGTCATTCAATAATGTAACCGTTCGTCGCCGCAAAACGTTCGATATCCCCAGGCATCGCTCAGGGCCTCATCGAAATCAGACTTGACCCTACGGCAGGCTCTGTTTGCCCGTTCAACTATTCATTCCCGAATTCACTGAAATCCCAGCCGGATGAATTTACAAACACACGCGCGCACCCGGGATACACAAAACCGGTGTGTATCCCTTCGCGGGGCGAGCTGAACGAGCTCGGAGGGGACCCTAACGAGTGACGAGAAAGGAAAGGAGGAACGTGGAATGATCAAGGCCACCGAGAGCGAAGTGAAAATTTCGCTTTTACATCAAAGCGAGCATCGGTGGAGTGTACTGCACGTACGCCAATTGAGCCGTGCGCATGAGACACAGTGTCGTTGTACGCGGGCCATTCGGGCTTAACGTCTCGCGCGTAATTTGCTCGGGACGAATCTTTTGTGCGTGCACGGCCAAAGGCCTGCAAGAACCCTCCAGCAAGCAACGCACGAAAGTCGTGCTCGCTAGTAATGAAGCTCTTGCGCCGCATAATGAATGGAATTACGTAAAAGCCACTTATCAAGCGTGCGCCGGGACGATAAGATCGTCGAATGTCTTTAATCTTTCATGGATTACGCTCGATCCATTTGCCAGGTGATCGTTGCAATACACTATTATCTTCGTCTACCACTCTTGGCGCTAGCTGGCGTTCGATCATTATCGATCATCAGCCCGTGGATCTACGGCTTCAGGCTCTGCCTTGATATGTGGGTCCTGATGAGCAGGGATAAGTATACTCCTCGGTGCAACTAGAAAAAGGTGTCTAGGTACCAGTGGCGGATTTAACCGGCGGCCGAGGAGCAGTTGCCGCCTGGGCTTCTGCTCAGAAGGTCCTTCCAGGACCCCCATTTTCAAGAAAAAAAATTATGATTTTATCGATACACTATATACTTTTTCTGTACTACTACACTTAACTCGTTTTTAATAAACTACCTCTTCATTTCCCCGGAAGAATACCTCTTTTTTCTTAAATCCACCACTTCTGTGTATTCTTTTGTACGCCAGCAAATCGGTACAAGCGAATTATTCGCAAGGTTAAAACTCGCGTGCAGCTCGATATGGAAGATAACACGTGAACGGTCAATCACCAGACGCGTCAGTGTACACGTTTGCATAGACGCGCTGCGCGCACGCACGTCCGCGTTAATAATTTAAATTACCGCGTCTCACGGATGGCGCTCCAACAATCGTAAATATTTAAACTTCTCCAGTCGTCGTTGGTGTTTATTCGATTAACCGCGGAGCCTCTTCTTTATGCGAAATCTGCGGACGTTCGGTCGCTCGAACGTAGGGGTGTAGAAAATTCTCTGTGTTCCATTATTAAGATTTCGAGAATAAAGTGTGCCTCAGGTTGAAGATTCGCGTTAATAAATTCAGTTAAGACTGGCTGCATCGCGGACAGTTTTCATTGGGCAACGTCCAAGCAATGACTAACGTCGAAAGAATTAATCTGAAATTAATTCGAGGCTCCGTCGAAATCGCCGCGATTACCACGAGCAAAAATATCGATCCTCGATCGACGTAATTACAGAATAATAAATCTCGAAACTCAGCCTGACCCAATCCTGCGATTCGTTTCGTTCGTGCGCACACCGGGCCGACGAATTAAAAGGTTGAACGAAACGCGGAGGTAAGGGGCGTGCGCGAGATGTCGAGGAAGGGGATAAAAATTAAGATGGGACGCCGATGAAGCCTCGATGGAATTCGCTGACGCCCACGAGGCTTTTGTACCCAGGGCCCACGTGCCGGTTCAAACGAACGAGTGGGCTTGTTGCAAAACACCTCGATCCACGGTATTCGTATCACATTTTGAAAGTGCATCCAGCTTCTCCAACTACTTCTTTCCATTTACTACAGAGCAACGAAAGTAATGACGCTGAAAGCTCATTTCCAATCCAATATGGACCCATTCGAAATACATAAAGCTACTAAGCGGATGCTCGGGTGGACTCAGTCCTCTTCAAAGAACCACCTTTCCAATCCCCACAAATTTCGACTACTTGAGGTTGAAGTCAGTTCGCAAAGATAACTTTGACGGCGCAGTTGGCGCGTGAAACATTCGGCTCTTGCTGTCGTCGCTGTGTACAAAAGGGAGCAAGTGCACTTAGCGACACGCCCTTCCTCCGATCCATGGCGACGCGAGCCACGAAACCCGGCGCAAGCGTAAAACGGTGCAATTATGCGGTCTAATTACGGAATAGCACGTCTGTCCGCATATGTACCCTGTCCGACACAATTGCACTCGCATAACGCACAATGTACACGTATCCACCTGCAGCAGCCCAAGTTACGACTACCGAGGATCTATTACGACGGGCGATCTACGGCCGTCTGGAATGTGGTCTGCGGCGTCGTTGGTCTTCGGGGTGTGACGTCTTAAACTCATCGTCCCGGTCACGACATGCTGCGACCTGTTCAATATTTCTTTCGCCGATCACCGGTAAAACGGTAAAACCGTTCGAAGCGCGGCTCCAGCGGATGCGTTTATTATTGAGCGGCACTGTACCGTGTCCGCATCGTAATTCAGCGGCGCTCGTAAATGGGAAATGTTTGACCAACTTGCGCTGAATCCGTTTAAAACTGCTGGAGATAGACGTGAGTCGTGTTTTGTTGGCTGAAGTCCATCAGAATACCCGGGGCGCGTCGCTAACGACGCCAGTGATTAAAGTCTTCGATTACAGGACCTTAGGGCAGAGAATAGACGAGAAGAACGAGCAGAGAAGGAAGAGCTGAACCTCCTCAATAATGTAGAGTTTAATGTTTCGGAAGCAGCTCGAGTAGAGAACGGAGAATGTCTGTTCTAAGTCGATTCAATTCGAAGGAAGTGAAATTTTTATGCAATTATAGAGAAACTGGGAATAATATTCGTTGAGAAGTATTGGTAACAGATACTTGCATTCCCACCGGCGCCATATTTAGGTTTACGTCCCAAGAGGTCGCGAAGGAATTAAGTGAAAGTTAAAATTCTACCACTCGACACTAAAGCTCGCTGAATCTCATAGTTACTACAAACATCGACCTAGTTTGTCAAGCGCCGGTTGATTGTACAGCATTTCGTTTAACTTTAATCGCGACATAAATCGCCACCCATCTTTCCGAATTACGGCCACGATACGATTTTCGAAGCATAAACTTCGTGGAAACTTCATGATCGAATAATGGAAGTATTCAACGCAGCCGAAGCGCAGCTTCGGTGAACGAGTCGAAATTTATGGGAGCGAACGGTTCACTTCGGGGGAACAAAACGGTCGATCTGTTGTGGCTCGTTTAATCAGAGCGGTAGCAGGTGGTTGGCAGCGTTCCATCTTCGATTCGATGCTGGAATAATACAGTCCTGGGAGGTAGTACCTTATGGAATATTGTCCATCGAATTTTCAGTTTTCACGCGTATTCTGCATTTTCGTTTCAGCTTATTCTAACAATCACGCTGCTCTTCTAGAAATTTTAAGTGACGATCAGAGAAGAGTCTTGAAAAGAAGTTTCAACTGTATAAAATTGATAAAAGACAAGGAAATCTGTACATAGCTCCGCAAAGAAGACCTTCTGTCGAACAAATACCCTGTGACGCTGAATTCAGAGTTGGCATCCTAGAGATCCTTGCAATCAAGCGCTAATTCCTCCATCCTCTGATTACAAGTTGACTCGAATCCTTTCTGACTCCAGCATTCGATTACGCTTCATCGACTTATTGGACGTTTCAGAGAAATTCCGAGGGCCAGCTAACGAAGTCGGTGACCGAAACTGTGTGTTCCATAAAAGGACTAATTGTGAAAGGAGAGACGTAATCAGTTTTCCTTTCAGAAATTTTAGTTCCAGGAAACAGTGGAAATTGCTCCGCGCGCTGTAAAATTCGATCGAAATTTTCGATGAATCGAGGTCCTTTCTGGTATGAAGAATGGCACCTGAAGAAAAAACACAGCAGGGTATTGGCAGAGGGAAGAACCGTCCTTTCGAGAGAAAAATTCACGACCTTCTTCTTGCCAGAGGATTTTTTGTCCCAACAGTATCATCCGACGCAATTGACGGCCGATATTGGATCTGTGATGAGATTCCTAATTGTCAAAAGGGAGGCAGAAGGGCATTTATTGGAAGCTGATCAGATTGGAGTAGTTCGATTTATCGTCCCTTAATCTCAGTAAATTAACGACGAAATCCTCCACGAGATCTTTTATCCACCCATGATTTCCCGAGGAATAATCGTCAAACGATTTGGAGCAACAATTCTCATTCCTAAATGACAGATAAAACTGAAGTGCCACATAATTCATTAATTTAAACTGGAAGGGCTTCAAAGATAATTCCCACAAAACCCAGGTAAAGAAAAATTGAAGTTCCATTGAGCGCAAAAGGGAGTGGTCAGGAAGAATTTTTTCAGGAAATTGGATCTCTCGTTTAATCTCTTTCGGGATCGGAGAATTGCTGGGAGGGAAAAAGGGCCACGTGGGCCCCGACGCAAGGGAGGAATTCAACACGGCGGGATCCCTCCCAGCTTCCGGAAATGATATTATCGTGTATTCGCATAATGAAACGATCGCACAATGAGCGCGTGGGCACCCTCGTCAGAAAGCAGGGTACGTTTCCACACCGAGAAACAATGAGATTTCCTCGTCGGTTGCGAGAGCTGCTTATTCGGCGCGTACTCTGGATTAGATTAGATTAAAGGAGACTTCAACTTTGAAGCCCGTTGCCGTGTATTAGGACCATTTGTTTTCACCGCCAAAGTGTTAAACCATTTGGAAAACCGCCATGGCTTGTCTACGCATGTAAAGTACCAATTTGACTGACGCAAGTTCCCATAAAACAATCAACCACCAAATACAATTAACCGATATAATTTGTATGCTCCGCTTCCACCGGATTACGTACTAGCTCGCGAATAGCCGATAACTTATGACTGGACTGTAAATACTGATTTAATTGCTTTGCGTTATATTGCCCCATTTCCGTTCCACGACCATGTTGACTCTGAAAATCAGCAGCTGGCACTTTACCGATCGCCACGTAGCTAAGTGCGGTACCTATAATCGAGCTTCATGCCCTACTACACATCCGCCTTCCTCCCGCCCATTGCAGTTCACTTTCAGTAGAATCTCCATAGAATGCGATCAAGAGTGAGGGGCTCACGGTATTTTTTTTCCGCCACGATTCACGTCAGTAAGTCGGCAAGGATACGGCGGATTCAGGGCGACGGGAAGGGACGAGGCTATAACCCGAAAATCTCGTGAAAGGACGAAGCTCCCCTTCCCGTCTCGCAATTACGATCCCGGAGGAATCTCGTCCGATGAAGTGTGCCCTTACCCCGACGTAAAAACTGGGGATTCACGCGAGCGGCTTCAATCTTTCTTGCGGTAACGAGATTTTACGAACGGGGAGGGGACAAACGTTTTATCTCGACACACGGTTAATAACCGCGAGATCTGTGACGTGGTCGGCCATTAGCGTTACCAGAGTGTAAAATCTTGCTGGTTGGCGGTACCGTTTTACGAGGCCGCTTCGAAACAGTGGACGCGCGCGTATCGCGATTCTTGAAAGCCAGCGAATATGAATCTCCCCCGTTATTATTGCGTCAGCGAAGTCACCGTGATAAATTGAAACGCAAAACCGGATTAATTGGATTAATTCATTATCCCGGTATTATTTCACGGTGGCCGTTTTACCGGGTAGAACGCGTATACAGTCGGGAGAGCGTATCGCGAAGCGGTGTGCGCCGGGTCCCTCATCGAGGAGGTTAGGGAAACAGATTGGCCGCTCGCCAGATTACTTCGGGAGAGGAACGTGGAAAAGAGTCAGTGGAATGAGTCGTTTTTCACCAGCCTGGCCTACCGCAAGGGGACGCGACAATTATGAAGAGATATTTCATCGACGCAACGTGTTATTACACCACCGTCAACTTGGCCGCTTAATGCGACAGTAAATTAAACGATTCGCCTACAATCCTAGCAAACGAGGTGGTGGAATATAACGCGAAATATGTTTCCAGAAAATACCGTTGCTTTCTAATTCCTAAAGTTTCGTAGTTAATTTCGCTGCTCGTTGCAAGAGAACTTCTTTATAACTGGATGAAACCTTCCTTCTTTGCGCCGCTTCTCCCGTCCCGTTAGATCCCCCGGCTTTTTGCAACGCGCTGCAGACGAAACTCTCGTCTGAATACGATCGCGTGCAAGAAGTTCCTGCGCGCAGGAAGCGCGGAGTAAGTTCTTTGACAATCCATCGATCTGTGAAACTCGGCGAGGACCACCCGCGTTCGAGGGCCCTCGAGAAATCTTCGGAAACGTCGGTCTCTTTACTGATGCACCATTACGTCATTACTGGCAAACTCTCTGCCTCACTCTGTAACCCGGAAGTCTTTGGCAATATAATTGTTTGCTGGTTGGCAAACATCTCGCGATATTTAACAACAATTACGTTAAAAGATTGCATCACTCTGAGATCTAAGATCTCTAAGATTCCTCTGGATCCATATTTAATCAAATTCAAGCGTGTTTCATTTGACATGGAACAATCTAAGTGGGATAGATATTTTGAAAACTGCGATCTTGTGAAAACTTCATTGTGGTCCACTGAGTCCGCTTATCATAAAAAAAAACACGTCGGATATATGGAAGGTTGAGAATCATAGTGGTGTAAGTGCAAATTTTGATAATTTGTGTTAATAACAGTTTTTTAGTTTTAAAGGCTCCATTTGTTTACTGTCATAGCGAATTAACTTATAACTTGATTGAGAAATAATAATATTTCTTTTTAGCACCTAACTACTAAGACTAGAGTGTTTCAAAACATATTGATGTAAGTCCGACTAATTATAAGTGTCGTCGCACTTATCAGCATAACGCATTGAAAGTAAAAATTGATATAACGAATGTGCTAATGCTGATTGGACCCTGTTCATGAATTAAAATAAACATTAAATTTTTTTTAAAATTTGTTAGCAGGTATTTATTATGGTACTATTTTGAGCCCTTAGATATGTTCTTATAACTGCGATATGTATGTAGAGTTTCTTACAACAGTAAATGCAATGCATTATTTTACGAGAAATACCATGCGAGTAATTAGGCACAATTATATAACCGTGGCAATCGATCGTTAACCAGGTCTGTTACATAACTGTGACACTAATTAATCAACCATTCCATGTGATCAAGTATCCAGAGACCATAAAGTGAGGTAGTTGGAAGGTTTCAATTTATAGTTGCGAAGTATAAGGTCACACATTCAGTTGATTTTAAGAAGCTTCGCCAGCGATTTCGAAGCAACGAACATTGCCCGCGGGAGTTGTCAAATCGTCAATCCTTTGAGCGAAGCATCCTTTAGCGTGTCGCTCGTCTTCCCCGGTGCTCGCGTCGTTCCAACAGCGTAGAAAGTGCGGCGCCGAGTAATTTTAAGGTCTCGCAGGGTTTCGGAGCCTGGCATTGTCGGGTCTCGCACGCGAGCGAGCAAGGGAAAATATTCTTAGGACGAGCGTAAGGGGAGGAAAGCGTGCATAATAGCCGAGCCGAGAAGACGAGACGAAATTATTACCGTGTCCTAGGTGACAAAGAATCCTCACCTCGGCCTTCGTACACTCGGAGATGCGGTCGAGGCAAACTGGGTCAGGTGTGTGTTCGCCTCTCTACGTGCGCACACGTGTGTGTATGTGTGCACGAGCGCGAATTCAAGAACTGTCGTATTGTCAACGCGAAAGGAATATCCGGGGACGAGGTATCATTTTCCACGAACCTGGAAATCCATCATAAAAGTTGGCGGAATTAATTGCATCCCGGTATTTTCTTTCAAACCCGTGCTGCCACTGTTTCGCTTTCGTTCGTACTGTTCCCTCGAAAAGTAATTGGCTGAAAGTAATTTGGGGGAACTGTATTCTCATGTAAAATCTTGAAATGTTCAATTAAAGTAAACCAGAGTACCTACTGCTCCAACCGATAAATCGCAGTCCTTCGTTTAAACTTGTGCCGTTGTTACGTGGATATTTACATTCGAATTCAAGAACAGTAACACTTCTCCAACCGCGTAATGTATGAAGCTACTATATAATTTCTACTATTGGCATATTTCTATCTAGCACAATAAAATTGGGAAATTTTTGCGGATGACGATAATAATGACTCCTATCTTAGTCTGCCGATTGAAGTTTGCACTTACATATCTACGAAATATTTTTGTCTCTGCTTCCCGCGGCAGAAACTCGTTCGAATAGAAGCGAAGTTTACTTCCATAAGCTGTCTTATCTTCGAATTCGAATAGCCTCCCCGCTGCAGATTTCACGGTGGCTGTCTAGAGAGGATTTACAAGGGATTTCCCGGAGTTACGAGTTGGCTTGCACGGTGACAACGGCCGGCCCAATGAAAAGCCGGGGTGAATGCAACGCGACGTATCTACTCGGCAACGGGCGCATCGGCACGCGTATTTTATGCGTGACGTTGGGTCGTATTCTGAATGGACAGCCACTGCGGGAAGGATGCGGTTAACCTCGCTAGTTTCGTGTTTCCTACGAAGGTGAAGCGCCGATGCACACACACGAGGCATTCCCTTTCGAGGGATCCAGAAATATGTCACTTTTCCCACCAACCACTGAAACGATCTGCCTTCTTATCGATCTCAACTGAACATACATATATTTACCACGTGAAACGCCTCATTTAGCTCAACGATTGCAATTGCGCCTGGATAAAAGAAGATTCAAGTTTCTTTAATTTCAACAGAATATCGACGGTATTAGACTATCGGTCTGAGTATCCTTTCTACAGTTTACACCAGAGAAGCTCGAGTAGTGCCAACCCGTACCGCGAAAACCACGAACTCCTCAGAGCCAGCGTTCGTCGGTGGAAGATTGAATACTCTCTCGGTGGGTGACAGTAGTGAGTAGAGTGTGGTAGCCAGATTTCCAAATGGAATTACGGAAGTCTCTCCGCACGATTGTCTCCGTGTCTCTCGGCTGTGATGGAAATAAATGTCGGCGAAAACGTAACGTCTGCGAACGTCTCTTTACGGATGTTTATATCGTTGCTCGCGGCGGGAAAGGCACGTCGCGACGTGCGCATAGGTAGAGAGGCAGCCCCCCTGTACAAGGCAGGTTCTTCCAAGACCAGTTTTTCTTTAATGCCGCACGCCGGTCGGCTCTTCATGAAGCAGTTTCTGCTGAAGCAGACAATGCACGATACGGACGAGACAGCCTCGGGGGGCTCGTATTTCATTGATATTGCATCGTGAATTCCCGACCTAAATCACATTCTGATAGCCAACCAACCCCTCCGCTCCTCCCTTTCTTCATCCTCTCTCCTATTTTTGCCACCGTCCTCCGCCCCTCCCCTCTTTCTATTCTCTCCTCCTCTCTGTATCGTATCGCGAAATTATTCACAAGCGGGGCCCCGAGGAAACTCGGGGAACACGAGCCGCCTTCCGCCGAAGGCTTTCATTGGACATCTTCCCCGTTGCATTTGTTCGCAGCCGTCTCGCGATCTCGCTCTTGAATATTCCATCTCGACGTCCTTACGGGCTTATTACACAGAAATTCTGTGTTACTCTGTAATTTACGCGTTCCTCGGCGTTCAATTATCGCGGCAAATCATTTCTCCTGTGAAGCTGGACATGTATATTTTTGGATAGAGTTTGATAGTTTAAATC
Source organism: Andrena bicolor (assembly GCA_960531205.1). Lineage (NCBI taxonomy): Eukaryota > Metazoa > Arthropoda > Insecta > Hymenoptera > Andrenidae > Andrena > Andrena bicolor. Next base: position 32,449,322 of record OY482666.1, on the reverse strand, counting down.
CTTCACTGATAAAGTGAACAGCTACTGTCGCGCCACGAATACAGCGAGAGCCATTTGATAAGATGTAGATCTACGATAAAGAGAAACAGGTGGAACGTAAGATACACGCCCAATTTTCATAAATTTTTCCCCATTTCAACTTTAAAAAATATCAGTTTCTTTATTTCCTTTTATCCCTTCCGTTAACTTTTACGATTATTTCAGAACCGAGAGGAAGGAGAGACAGGAATGTTTTTCCATGTCGGTATAATTGTTCTCCAGCGATTTCAGCGGCCACACGTTTCGACTGAGGTGAACGGAAACTTTGTTTCTACCGAACCGGAAGGCGATTAATCTTTGCTTTCGTCGAATTAATAATTCATTCTCCAGTGCCTTTGGGCTTTGACGATTAATCGTCTTTCCGCCCCCACTACTGTTTCCACCTTCCCGTAATCTTTTTCATCGTTCACTCCTCTGTTTAACGGTTTTAAGAAATTATGCAGCAAGTTTCAACGAGGGTACGTTCTCTATTGCGTTACGTGGGAAAATCGCGGGTCGAAAAATGTCCATAGTAAGAAATAAACACTCAACATTAAATTCATCTTGCAACGAAAAAAAATTTCCCTTTTTGTTTGAACGACGAATTGCCTATGCACCAGGTTGTTTTCATTTCACCGTCACTTCTGTTTTACCTTTACTCTCTCCCCCTCTCTTTCTCCCTGTTTGTCGACCCGAGGATTATTCAGCAAAGGGAGCTCGAGCAAAGTGGATCGGGAATTCTTTTATCGCCGCATCTGTTTCGAGTCCTCTTTATACGAGGGACTATTATAGGCTAAACAATCCATTCATTGAAATACAGGAGGCTGATTGGCGAAGCCTTTCTAGACGCGAAATCGCGGAAGGTAATGAACGATCAAATTCTTTTCTTTCCGGGCGGCAAAAGTAATAAGGAGGACAATGGATTAAGGACAGTCTGACTTCCTAAGCAAGATGATAGATGTTCTTGCTACAAGAGTGATACCAGTGATGGAGCAACACCTGGAACAGGTGTCTTATCGTTGAAGAAAATTTGACTCCTACGGAATTGCAATCTTATTCTTGTTAAGTGATTTCGTGTGATCTCTCTATAGACAAGACCGTGTCCTCAGTCTGTAGACATTTTGTAATTCGTCGTGCTGACACGAACAGAATTAATTAGCGCCGAGTCATCGCTTTCCACGCCACCCCAACCTCAAAAACCGTTTCTCACTATGGAAGATCAATGACCCCACTTTTTCTCAGCATTCCATCGAACAGGCATAGTTAAAGCGTGCTTTAAAAAATACATATATACGCATACTTTCCCTGAATTCCGACTTTCGTCGGGGAATTTCTTGAAATTTCTTGAAATATCGCCACCGCACAGGCAACGTGGTTTCCCTTTCGAAGCTTCAACCACTAACATAGTTAAATTCTGTTTAGATTATATCTAATAACGCGTGTAATGGAAAACTCGCAACCAGAACCGTTTCGCCAAGCTTTACGACCACGGCACTTAAATCCGGGGGTTTCGTAGTCGACTAATAAAATTCGGGAAACAACGCAAATTGCTGGAATAAACTCTTTTCACGGTGGACGGGGTCGAATTGACGTTCGAGTAATCGAGTTCAAAATAACCCCTTTTAATGACTCGAACGAAATTTTATAACCGTCTCTTAACGCGTGCGGCCGCGCGGCTGCAAAGTTTTCATCGGCAATTAATAAAACGGAATTTACTTAAAAGGCTCTACGCTGGTCGGCGTTAAACGAACGGACCCGTAACTTTGCGTTTCGCGTTCGAAGCCACGAACAACGCGACTATGCTCCATCCGCTATCCGCGGAAATTTCGTTCGATTTGCCCGCCGAAAGATTCAATTAATTTGCCCGTGTCTGCCGTTAAAGGCCCCCCGATGGCGTTCCCATTCACGTGGATTTCGTGTTTCGCGGCGATACCAAGTGTTTATCGATCGGTACGGAAATAATGCCGAGGAACCGCCGGCTATCGAACGGTTACCAGGGACTGTGTCCTCTCGTTCAGCAAAAATGCAGCCAAAATACCAACGTATAATTGGGCGCGTCCCACTAAAAGAGGAACAATCGCGCGGCAACGGCTCCGCGAAATTTATAATGCACAGCGCGAACGTTCTTTAGTGGAACGCAACGATATATCGCATTACGATACTGCGACCAGCGTGGAATTTAATAACAAGAGTAGGTATAAAGTATGAAATTTATATCCGCTCCCCTTCGATATTCGATATGTTTACACATCGTATTGTATAATACACGCTCGGTCAAATTAAAAGTACATCCCATTTGTTTTTACGATGGATGATATTCTCCGCGATATCTGGGTGTTGCTCTTGTAGTATACAAGGGTATATAACTTTGCGAGCGTGCTCTAACCGATTTGATAACGAAGGAATCGGTTATAGAATTTTATGATGTATGGAATTGCAGTGATCGAAAATTTTAAAGGAAACGTTGTAGGAAATACTTCAATCGTGGAGCGATCTTTGTCTTACAAGAAACTTACAGGTGCAGGACCACGTTTTCACGTTGGACTACACGTTCTCTCAAACGTTTGCCTCCGTATAACCTACACGATCTGTGTTTTACATGTTTTAATCGCTAGAGCGAGTAGAACACGCTCCTGAAGTTAGATACCTCGTTCTAGGGCCTCTGTGTGCCTTTGTCGTGCCCATCTCGGTTGCTTCAGGCATTGAAATATACGCTTCTCGTAGGATAAGAAAAAAAATATGGTATAAAGGGTTCTGGAACTCTTACTTGTCGATCTTGGCTCGGGCCATGTTGTCCCAGCTACGAACAGGGCAGTTGAGCTTGCCAAAGGACAATTCCCTCGATAAATAGGCGGAGCAGTGCCAGCTGTGCCTCCAGAAGATACTTCCGCTCACCCTTTCTCGGTTCTTCAGCGTCGACACCGCACCTTTCTCACTCATTTCACTATCGCCGACGAATCTTTCTCCCGTCGAACGCGATTCACGCGTTCACGACCATACCGACCCCCGCAATTATTCGACTTAAGGGACAGTGATTGGGAACGATCTCTCTGAAGCAGCGTCGTCGGTTCCTGCGTCGGGGGCGCAACTTCCGAGCTTACATTTTGACGTCGACCGATCGATATCGACGGGTTATTTACTTCTCCCCCGTGATACGACTTTCAGGCAGGTTCATGGAATTTCAGAGTTTTATCGTCGCCCGGCGAATTTTATCAATCGCGACTCGTTATCAATCACGGGAAGCTTCTATCACCAGGCCCCACATTTCTATCGCGTTTCAGGGATCGCGGGACTTCTCGTTCCCTTCTTCTTCCTTCTTTTTTTACTACCGTGAATTTCGAGAATCGATGAAACCCGTGCACGTTCACTCCGAAAACATTTTCATCTACGGGAAAAGAAACAAAAATGTTTACGTAACGAAAGGGAAGTTAACGTCGATTCCTATGATCGGACCCAGCGTCGACGTTCCATCGGAAAGTTTTACCCGCTTCTTGGAAACTTCTGTACGTGACCGGTTTCACGTACAATCGATCCTCGGGGCAGAGAGCCTCGAGCACCTCGACGTCTCCGCGAAGGTGTACGCCTTCGTTTAATAAAATAGTTCTATTACTATCGGTCTCGTGGATCCACGTTTCTTATCCGAGCTACGAGTTCGCTGTAGTTTCACGATAGCCTAGAATTAAATCATTCTTCCGTGGAACGCATCCGTAATACCGATACTATTTAGAAACTTTCGAGCTGCGATATACTCGAACACGAAGTGTGAAATGTGACCGGAGGAAATAGGCTACCAGAATTGCTGTTAAGCGTATATAATCACTGTTAAGAATTTATCAGCTATCCCTCCAGTTGTTAGGGAGCTCGTGGAACGAGTGATCCTTTCTACACCTGCGCTGTACAAAATGTGTCCACTCTGTTTGTTTACTTTAGGTAAGATACCTGAGCTACAGGCTCCTGAAGAAAGGAGAACGGATCTGCGGGTGGACGGAGACCGTTCACCTCCACCAGCTTTCCCACTTTTTCCTATTCCTCAGCTTCTTCAGTTTTGCTCGCGAGACCAATACGGGGCTAATGAAACTGCCGGAAACCGAGGGACATTCCCAGGGCGTACGGTGTTTGATGGAACAGACAGTGCGGAAGTTCGAGGTCGACGTTAAGCAAGGAAAGCCGACCGACCGGGAATCGATCGCGGATTAGTAGATACCCCCGGTGGTAATCGAAAATTGTTAAGCTCCCGTGTAATTTGGCCGGGGCTCGGACAATTTCAGGGACGACAATCGAGAATTTCTATCGATATTCAAGGGAATATTTCAACGCCCCCGGAGAATCTGAGTCAACGAGTTCGCCCTTAATTAAGAGGGAAGTAGCAGCAGCTCAGAATCCCGCTGACTGCGAGGCTTGAAATTTCCGAATAACTGCGCGTCGCGGTCTCCTAATGAAGACGGTGCAACGGTGAATTTCAAAAGATGACTGAGTTACCGCAATTACGTGCACCGGAATGATGTTTAAATTTTTTAAAGTACTAATCCCTTTTTCTAATAAATATCAATGGCGCGATTCCATGGTAGACGTGATTCAGACAGAGGTTGCGAAAGAAGAACCGGCGAAGGTCGTCCTCGTCACTTCCTTTGTTAACTCATCTTTCTCTCCTGCTGCTGCCTCTGTACGCAATCTGAGTCACGTTCTACAAATCTGCGAAGCTTATCTAAGCGGAAGCAACGAAAGACGAGCCGCGGATGTCTTTAATTCGAGCTGGGACGAAGGTGAACAGGTTTGCGGCGAGGATCTCGCGAGTGCGGGTCGACCTACTGCACTCGGTGGACCAGCGGACATATTTTCGAACGTTCAAGGACGGTCGATCGCGTGCACCTCGCCGCGGAGAAAACGATCCTCTTTTTGCGAGGACGAACGAACGCAGCCATGTTGACCCGACCGATGTTTACCCTCCCTTCGAATTTCCTTCGTTAGCTAAGGTTCGTTCGGTTGACGAAGCAAACCAAACGTTCTTTTTTCTTTTTGGAGTTGAACGCGCGAATCGACCGACGACAGAGTACCACGTCCACGGAATACATCTGTCATACGTGTGTGCGTTTCCATTGGTAGTCGAGTTAAAAAAGAAACGTTAATCGCTTCATTAATTATGTAATACTGAACCACTAAATAAAAGATTCGATTAACAATTTCGAGAAGGGAGAAATAATACGAGTTTTAAAAGAAAATGGACAAATTTAAGAAGTAGAAACAGTGGAGTAAAAAATCCACTCCGATATTCGCGCTGTAAGCCATGAAAGCTACTCGAGAATTTATAAACCCGCCCAATGCTGTCGAATGATAATTTGAAAATGGTTTAACTAAAAAAGGAGGCGAATGTGGTTCGTAAATGGAACGTTGTCGCTGAGATCCAATCGCAATCGATCTGTTTTTCAAATGCATATAACTTTCATGGAGTCCAGTCTAACGCAGCCTGTCGTTTCGGACTGACGGATAGTTGGAGGAGAATAGAAGAGATAGAAATCATAACATACCACATTGAGAATTCGTAGAGACGTCGGTAAACAAAATGCGCGTGGGAGGATGCGCAGAGAGGCGTGGAGGAACACGTTGATAAGACCGATAAAGGAACGTCACAACGATACGACATGCATCCGAGTCGAAGGCGCGCGGTGTACTGGCGTCTCGATCGCAGCGCCCCGCTGCTCCGCGCCGCGCCAATACACCGGCGCGTCGCGATGCGCCGTGGCAACCACTTCGGTATCACCGAGCCGGTTCGCGAACCGGTGTGCTCGCCACACTTGTTCCCAGGACAAGGAGATGGCACACTTGAAACGATCCGCGTGCAATTCCAGTTTCTTATTAAAATTCTCATTTCATGTGTGAGAGATGCATCTTTTTAATAAATCTGATGGGTTCCAAGAGAAATCTGTTGTTTTAAAATTTATTCCCGTTTCGACTGTGAATAATAGAAAGAGGGGCAGCGCAGAATTAATTGTGTCTATGATAGTAATGAAATTATTTTTATAATTCATGACGTAGCTACCTACTTTCTAAATCTGAGAGATTGGATATCAAGATCCTGGAAACGATTATAGACGACCTTTAGAGATATAGAGCACGATATAGATAATACCGGTTCCATGAGACTCGATACGGACGACCCTTGACACTTGTGACACGATATGAACGACTCTGGACCCGTGGAACCAGATAGTGTCAACCCCAGAAATTGACTTGACCCCAAGGAACTTGGGGAGGTAAGGTATATACCTAGGTGCAATAGGAGCTTCAGGCACTCAGGCTTCGGCAGATTATGGGGGCCCTAAGGACCCCACAGAGTCTACCAGAGTCTACCGGACTCCGAGGACCCAAAAGGTCCCAAGAGTCATCTGCATAAGATCACTCGCAACCATGAACGTGGAATCTTTTCTATTGAGTTTTCTGGATCTGTCTTAATCTTCTGATGTCTACGCAATTCGAAAACATTAAAATGAAATTGTCTTAATTCAACCTCCCCTGCCACTAAACATCACAGAATTTAATTAAACAACAGTTATTACGCTGCACAGAACCTTTTCACAGCCATACTAAATCTTTCAATACCAGATGGAAGGAAATCTTCGTCTAGATGTTCGAATTGCAAAAGTGTCGATAACAAATGCGTACGTGCGTTCAGTTGGCAACAATCGTAGTAATTTTTTATCGGGACCTTTGCCGATTAATCACGTTCGCATTCGATAGAATCCGACAGGTTTATGAATCACGATTCGTAACGCGCAAGGGGAAGGGTACAAACGTTCCTTATCGCGTGCTATGCTCGAGTTGTTCAAACAATTTCCTGCTAAAGCTCGGGCGCGACCCTACTCGCTCCTGACGAAGTAGCATTTTAACATTTCAACTAGAAAGGCTCCGTTTTGCAACGTATGTGCCCAATTACCTACACGTACCGGTATGCGTCGAGCACTTTGACCCGTGCACGGAGACGCGAGGTGCGAGTGAAGTCCTATGGAACTCGTCACAAGCACAATGCAATCTATTGAACTCGACGGTCGTCGAATTGTTGATCCATGATTAACAGCGGGGAGGTTCCGACGAAAGAATTGAATTAAAGACCGAGGACTTGTCGGAGGAAAGATTAGATCAGCGCATACTTTCTGCGTATCGTAAGGCAGCCAGGCTAGATCTAAGCGTTCTTGCCGTTAGAACAAAGGCGCGTAACGATCATTACATTCGGTCGTTAATATCAGACGTCTGCGCCAGGTATGCATGTGTGGGCGCTACCGAATACGCCGCCACTTGTAATTTGCATTGAAAACCGCCCCGAGCTGATCTCCGCTTCGACCCGCATATATCATACCAACGATACTTATGCCTGTTCGGAGTTTTGACTTTCGAGCAACTCATTTCGCCATTGACGCCACATCTGGGATGTCTGAGAGGTTTGGCCAGTTAGTCTTGTGACAAGTACGCCGTATTTTCCTCTACGTCAGTCTCCTAACGATAGAGTCAATCGAGCGTCGAGCTACTCACGGTTTTCCAACTGGACCAATAGATATTTCCTCACGATTGACTCCCAAAGAGATCACCCTCAGACTCTCCCGAGTCCATTCGTGAACGAAGGCGTTCGAGCGAATCCGTAAATTCCCCAAACCGTATCTTCAGGCTCCTCTTTGTGCTCGATTCAGCTCGATTCTGCTCGAGCTGATTCGCGAGACGTCCTGGTTCCATCTATTTTACCGGGCTCATTGATTTGCGAAGCACTCGGGGATCTGTTTACGACGCGCAGGACACGTTCCTCTCACGACGTGCCTCTTCTTTCGCTCGACTTTCCCCGCACGGTCGTGCATCGTAATCTCATGGACGAATTTTAAGTACAGCTCCCTCGCCTGGTGAAGTTTCATTACTCGGGACTGCTCGCCCGGCGTATCGTGATTGAACGTTTAGGTGCGTCGCAGATTGAACGCGTGGGCACGGCTCCCTTTGGCGAAATTTCTAATTAGCGTGCGTGTAATTTTCCGAACGGGACGCATAAATTCTGCGTGTCGGGGCGCAACTGTTCGAAACTTGTCAAACATTACGGGCAATGTTATTCGGAAACTCCGTGAAGTTTCCAAGGAGAAGGGAGCCAGTTAAACGAGACCTGGTGCCGGCCCTTTCTCGGCTTCGGCGTCGTGTTCCACGTGACTGATCCGAATATCACGGCCGAGTGTGTTCTATTCGCTGCGGTACCTCGTAATTTATGCTCACAATCAGACCAGCATCCATCCTCCAGAGTACATGCACGAGTACAAACAGAACGATGAACATGTACATGCTATGGCACCGGTAACAGCAATTTCTCAGAAGTCTGTACGCAGATAATAGTTGACAACAAATGGGTTGTACGACGACGCTTTCGACTTTGATATTAATCCAACAGGAATTGTTCGCGCAAATGATTTCATTTAAACGAAGATGACGAATCTGTGGAGCACCGAAAGTATGTTCATTCTCGATAATGTAATTGTGAGCTCCCTTGTTGTCTGATAAGCAGGCATCAGAGATGCAAAGTTTATTAAAGGCTAGCGATCAGAATAAGTATACCATGTGTGATATAGAAATGTATCAGTATTTAAAGAAACAAGTGTAGTGCTTATAATTATTACAATAAAGGTACTATTGTATATGTATAATTGAAATTTAAGAGTATCTACGCTTTTCCTTTCATTCTTTCTGAGGATTGCTTTTATTGTACTGTTTTCTCACTCGCCTTCGGGTTAAAGGGCGCCCCGGTCGAAACATCAAAAAAAAATTTTTACATATTTTTATCCCAAAACATCTAAAAACGGGCCAAGTAAAATTTTAGAACGAAATTCCTAATAGTACAGATTTCACAGGCAGTTCAGGGGGGTCAATAGTATGACGGCTTTAAAAATAGGTGTTTTTTGAAGATGGATTGCGAAGCAAGTATAATAGATGGAAATGTGATTCTTCTTTTAAATAATAATACATTTATTCATCTAAAAAAAAATCATTTTTTGTTTTAATCGAATAAACGCATGGAAAAGAGGACGCCGACAGGTAAGTCCCCTAAGTACGTTTTTCTCGAAACAATTTTTCACGCACTATCGCCACGATAAAAAATCCAATTCTTGACCAAATCTAAAAATTCATACGGGACTCTACTCGTAATTACACTGGCTTCTGCGCTACCCTCTATTGCGAATTTTCTTACACTCAATTTTTTTTACGAAACATTTTGTTGCGAAAGAACCCACGTTTCGTGACTCTATCGTTTGAACATAATAATATGGCAATCATCGTTGTTTCTTAACACTGTTTCAGGGTAGCGCGATAACCACACATGTGTAATTAAAGAATATCTTTGCGTTTTTGATTTTCGATGATCCTGTCTAAAGTTATCGTGGCGATAGTCCATGCCAGTTTTCTTTTACAACGATGCAGCATGCAATGCATATCAGAGGCAGGGGTGGGCAAAAATGAAATAAAAAAATTCTTTTATACTCTACTTTTGTAGCAGAATGAAGTGCAAAAAGTTTTAGATACATACATTGTATACTTTTTTCTAAAAAAAATCATAAATGTCACCTATGTTTTCACGCGATTTGACCGGGGGGTGCCCTTAAAATGTATTGCGCATTTCAGCGTTGCGCGGCGCGGTGAAGCGAATGGAATCGAAAAAATGAATAATAATTAATTAATTTTCGCTGCTCTTCGGCCATCAATTTTTTATAAACTTTTCTCTTCGTATCGCCTCTCTTCGCCAAAATGCGCGACGGCCTTTATTCGCAATTCGCATTATTATTGACTTGAGTGCCATGTTCAGCGAAACGAAATCCAATGAAATTCGAACGTAATCCGCATTCGGACGACAGCCTACAGCCTACAGCAATCCGTCGAGTATTATCATCTCCTCTTCCATGCTCTTTTTGCTCCCCCTCTGCCCTCTTCCTTTCTTATGCAGGAAATGTTATACACACAAGCTATATGCACCAGTCAAAATATTGAATTCCGATACGTAGTATTAAACTTTCCTCTCCAATGCACCTGGATCCAATTTACCTTGAATGAAACTCTGTTTCTACGATTTACTAGAAAAAGACGAAGATCCTTAACTGCAAAAGCCTCGTTTGAAATTCATACCCCGCTTTGGACGAATAAATAATTACATATATTCGAGCCGTATAATGCGTTCAACGAGATGCGTAATTGCTGTCGCGCATATTTTACGAGTCGGTTGTAATGCCGCCAGGAATTCCCGTTATTAATCCAGCCCATTATGCGACATGCTAACGTAGGAGTATTATGGGACGTGTTTGTGGAATAAGTAGACGACAATGCTCAGGCCGAAGAAAATCAAATGGGCTGCTTCAAGTTTAAACAAGTCAACAACTTTAAAAAAAAATACAAAATATACGTTTTCCCTATTCCCCATTCAATATTTTGAAATTTAACGCCCATTCCCTATTTATCATTATTCTTGCAATCATCTTAAATATTCCCTCCTCGTTACTGCGTCTCCTGTGACACACTGTAAACAGCGCTACTTATCACGAAATGGGAAAGCACGCCTTTCCCGTTTACGAGTCTTGAAAATGTAATAGTCGGTGTAGCATATGCTCCTGCCATGAACGTTTCATCCGTGAACCTCGAAACTTTAAAGCTCCATAACGTCATGAAAAATGGCTCGGCAGACGGGAAATAAAAACCACCCCAAGGTGCCAGCGTCGACACAGGCGTACGCCCTGCTTTTATAGGTATCCTTATCGCAATCCATTTGCATGTAACGTTGTAACCTAGGCGAGCACGTCAACTCTACTGCGGGAACGTTGGCCGTGAATAGAAATTACTCGCGTGCTTGGGCGCGTAACGCTTTTTAAGCATGAAAGATTTCATCGAATTACTGTCACCTGAACCACCGATTTTCAGATGGCTAAAATGAAGCCACTTTAAAGGATTCCGTTCTCGAGGTACGTGCTTGGATTCTTGCCTTCCAGCGGACGTCAGCAATGCGCTGGTTCTAATATTTCGACAATCAGTTACTCATCGGTTGAATCAGATTACGGAAGTCCCGTGGCGACTGAAATTCAGGTTTCGTTAGTGGAATTGATTCATCTATTCGGTGGAATAATATGAACGTTTCGCTTCTCCAGTAAAACCTCAGTCAAGTTTACGGAAATGACACCAAACATTTTTCATATCGCTCAACTTAAGGAACGGAAATTAAGAGATACGTGCACTTTCGTCGATCGTTATACCCACTGACGGGAACGATCGCGCAATTTTTTTCTACGCGAGACGGAAGTTTCTAGATGCACCACGCGAAGTGGATGATTCCCTGAAACTTTTGACGGCGCTGAAAAGTTTTACGGAGACTCCACCCGTGCACAAATGAATAATTAACAGAACAGAGTGAGCAACGTTCCGAGGCAAAAGTTAGTCATCCAGCGGCTGTCGTTCCTGAGGAAAAAATCTTTCTCATGGGGGAGCTAATTACGTCCAATTGTAGCCTCATTTTGTTCGACTTTCTCACCCAGCGTTAAGCATAATTCGAGAAGAGAGTGCATGCATTTAGAGAAGCGACCAGTGGTCAAATTATGGTGTGAATTTAAGGTAAACTTTTGTATGCCTCATTGAAACTGCAATTTTATTAAAGCGAGCAGGAATTTCAACAATATGACCGCGTAAGTCTTGTAAATTAAATTGAGCTTGAAACACTTAATGCTATCAATAACGGTTTAACAATGTTATTGGTATTGCTGCAGCTTAAATTCACAATTGCGGTGAACCTTCCATTCCCAAACGCAGCCGCAATTATAATCGTTTTAACGATGACAGCGTGTAATCTGCTCCAAAATCCCATATACGTATAATGTAATTCGAGCAGCGTGTCTAAATGGAATTGGAGGTCGGAGTTTCAGTAACTCTTCCAGCGTGAATTGCGTGTTTCACGTGAAAGGAAATTCATCGATCAATGCAAACAGTGCTTTGAAATGATTTTTCCTAGCATTAGGTTCGTGACCGTTACACTTTGCTGGCGCATTAACCGATAACTGTTTTTCATAGAAGCGCGAGTTGTGTCGTTCTGGAAACAGGATCGAAACGTGAATTCAGCAAACGATCGTCTCTCGTAACGTTAGTCGACCTTCTGCATTGTCGGCAGCGAAAGCATGTAATTTCATCGCCTCCTTCGTATCATTCGACCTCAACGGGTGTAAGTTGCAGGTGCAACGTACCGTGCTCCGCTCCTCGCCAGGATAAAACTTGCCTACGTGAGCAATTCCGTCAAGTCAATCCCGCCGACGGATTGGAAATTAATTTTATTCTCGAGCCGATGATCCCAGGCGAAATCCACTCTGTATGGATTATGATTCGGGCATTGTTTCCCGGTGAATAAAATATCGAGACACCAAGGAACGTTTTAATGTTTATTAATGCTCTTTTGAAGGAACAGTAGGGTTTTAAATAAATTAGGATTACTGCAAAAGTAATCGATATTTTTCAGCAGCAAAACAGATAACCGATCAACTTAATCTGGTTAATGAGGGGTGAAGAGTCGTTGGCAGCGTCCAACGTAAAGCTTCTCGCATCGATCATACGGTATCGCGCGATGCAGACTCTAATTACCGCTTATCAGTGAAGTAACAAAGAAAATAAGGCTGCTACGAAGCCTCATTGACGCGCCAGCGTTTGGTACCGTCTGGAAATTCGAGGGTAATGATTAACACACCGGCACGGTAATTTAGCGGTTTAAACTTGTCCATCGGAACTCTCTCTTTTCGAGTAGGAGTAATTATCGACTTTGTAATTAACGCGTACTGTTTCGATGGATTCCATCACACGGGCTCGTTTCACTCGATCGGCCATTGAGAAGGAACTCATCGATCCCAATTGCAGATTACACCTGTGCAACGATATTCCGACAAGTGTTAAGGTTTGGAAGCTTTTTCAGTCGCCGCACTTCAATTTCTTTACTCCTTCATCGTTGCACTTTCGAATATTTTTACGAGAATATAATACAGGAAATCGATAGTCTTTTTTACTCTTGAATACTTATGAAGTGGATTATTTCTGATACGAAAACTTGCCAGTTAAGATTATTTGATTTCCAGGGATTTGAAATTTAAGAAATAATTGAGGCACTGAGGGCAGAATAGGACTGAGTCATATATTTTGCCAAATTGAGTTAGTAGCAATAATGTATTCGAATATAGGCTCTAATAGTCGCATAAAATAGGAAAAATTATTTTTTTTCAGTGTGGGTTAGTCCGTTGTTGCTCTCAATGCCTCAAATCGTCGTTAGAGATATCACGAAGAGGATTGAAAGAGTGAAAGAGGTATAATTATATCAATCGATATTCAATTAAGTGTCTTTCAATGAGAAGTGGTTCGTTTTGGACGAACTAATCGAAGCCACGAAGGTTTCCATTGAATTGAAAACTGTTCGTCAGAGAGAATCGATCATTGCCATGGCAAAGAAACGTAGCCGAAGGCGAAGAAATACAGGTAGCAACGAACAGGTGAGAGAGCGGGATGCAAGGCCATCTGTTAGTTTCAGAATAAAGTAGCCAGGTAAAGTAGACAGGTCGATACTAATAGAACCTCCAGGTAACGCTAACGGCGAAGAAATTACCGCTCTGTGGAAGTGCATTTAGATAGATGGAATCGATGCGATTGCCAAAACTTGTGAGTGGGATCACGTTTGTAAAATTTTCTTTAGGTCTATTTTTGAGTATTTACTATGTCGAGCTAATCACGAATTTCTCATCTGGATAACGATTCCTGTCTTTGATCAGAATTCATAGGCTTTACATGTTCAATGAATTTTCAATAGGCTCTAGAACCAAACCAACATCTGTCGCGTAAATGCATAGATACAGATAAAATAACATTCTGCATTAAATCGAAAGTGAGATCTTAGAGTAGAGATTTCTATTAAATATTCTATAATGTATTATACTGTATAGTGATAGTCGTGCGAGAGACCAGAAAGACTACTAAACTTCAAATCAATTGATATTGCAATAGGAAAAAATTTAAGTGGATCGATTGTATTTAATTTGATAAAAAAGGCACTAAAAACTAAAAAAGAATTAGTTTCTTGTACTATAAATAAAATCGCGGAGCAGGATATTTCATCGCTTATTATCGCTCATTCCTACGGTTGATTATGTATTAATATGATTCATATCCTGCTATGAAATATCCTGCCCTACGATTTGATTTAAAGTGATATATCACTATCGTAATTGTAATACAAGAAAATAATTATTTTTAGTTTTTAGTGCACTTGTCATCAAATTAAACCAAATCGTTTAACATAAATTTTTTTTATATGTATTATTTATTATTTAATTTTTAGTCTTTGAATTTTCCAACTAAAAAAATATGAAAAAAATGAATTATTTGTACGTGACGGATTATTTCTTAATAAATTGTGTATTTACGGAAATCGCGATACTACTATTTAAACAACATCGACTTTTCGAGAAGAACGCGGGAGATCGATTTCAAGTCGATTGGATTTGTGGTTATGAGTTTTAAATGTAGGGGATGCAACTTTTTCAATCGCTCGGGGATGTTTTTTTTTTAAATGTTTGTATTGTCATCATAACTACGTACGCCTGCAAAGTTTCAAATCTATTGGAATTGTGGAAGTGGGTTAAAATTCAGTTACAAGATTTGAATCAAAGAAAAAAATAAACGGACAGAGAAGAGAAGCTAAATAAGAAAAATCGTCTAAAAATGGATTAGATTGTATACCGTTCCCTTTATTTATATTCTCGGTATTCATTTCATTCGAAAACAGAAAATGGAAAGAAAATAAAGGACCGAGCCACTATTTCTGTTGGACAGGACGACAGTCTAAAGATTAACGTACCCAAGGTTTGACAACAAACCACGCGGATATACCATACAAAATTAAACGTCACAAAGTGGATCGATAAACAATTTATCCTTCGACAGCGTCGGGCGTAGTTGTTCGAAATTTTTTACGCGTGTGGGTGTCGTCTTCCGAACCAAGGGGAGAGACATAAATGAACGATTTCATGGCCGTGCCTCGGAAATGCATGAATAATTCATGAAGGAAAAATTAACAGGCTATTCACAGGTGTTTGAAAAGGGTGATTACAAAGAAAACTGTAATCGTATGGAAAAATCTAACAAAGCATTGTTATGTAAAAAATCCGTGACATATTGAGGTAGCGATAAAAAAGCTAATTACCCAGCTATACATGTAAATTTTTAATCAAGTCTGTGTTTCAAATTCGGGAAAAGTATTTCAAAGGTGTAACGAAGGGGAATCCAATTTCAACATCTCAATTTCAGAAAAGATGGATTTTGAACCGAATATTTACGAATCGCACGGAATTATTCTATATCCTGCATCACAGTCTGAATTTATATCTCGATATCTTCATCGGAATATCAAGAGCGATCCTTCCCCGGTTTTGAGGAGCATTTTCATGCGCCACATCCACCGCGAGATATACGACTGCACAGGGGTCGACTCACTCCAGGAAGTTGTACGGTTTAAGAGAGTAGAAAAGAAGGAATGCCGAAGCGCGCGTCTTTCCGGGATTAACTATCGGGCAGGGACTGCGGGCGAACTTCTCGTCTAATGCCTAGTTTAAAAGTCTGAAGACACGCGAAACGCATTCCAACTCTGCGCCGTGGAAAATGTAAAGCAACCGCAGCAGTGTATGTGACCGACCGAAGTTTTTCCTAATTTCGCGTCGGACTTTTCACTCACCTTAACCTCACAGAAAAAGCTGCCTCTCCTTCCGCCTCTCTATCGTTTGTTTCCCCGAGCTTCGCTCCATTGTTCATACCTATTTTTTCCACCCCTCTACGCAATTTTTACTCGCTCCTCCGTGCACCCGTGCACACCAGATTTCCCCTTTGAGAAATCGAGCATACTAGACTCAGTGGAATTTTATAACATTTCATTAAGCATCGCTCTTTGTGTATATCTGTGCCGAGCTCCGTTTTGACCGAATCAACCCTACCCTACCCCTACCCCTCCGTGTAACAGACTTTTATAGAGTTTCTGGCCGTGCTCGGTATAAACTGGAATCGCGCGTGACGAGCGGTATAATGTCTCTTTGTCTGCTCGCGGACGTGCTCGCGGATTCCGCGTAGGCAGTGCGTGGGCGACTCTACACGCGCGACGTAACCGGTTCGACGAACGTACGATTACGTCGCATTACACTTTGCACGTTCATAAGTTCGTCACTTGAAGGCGTCACTTTAAGTTTCCGTATCTGCTTAGACCATAAGGTGGGGAGACCTCTATGAGAAGCCATGCAATCGATGTCACTGCTTCAGGAATTTCCAAATCGTTCTGAACATTCATAAACATGTACCTGACTTTTTACTTATTCCCTTTTACAAGAAATTTGTGGCTGGTTGAACCAGGATTTACTAAACACCTTGTATATTCATAGCTTCGTATACCTTGAAATATTTATACTTTGTTGCATCGATAATATCATTACCGTTACTTCGGTATATTTATGTTCATATGGGATTCTATATTTCCGTATTTTATTTAAGAATGGTGTATTGGTAGAACAAAGTTTGTCAAATCAAGATAATATGACTGTGACCTGAATAGTGAATGTTCCAGTTTGCTGCATCGCAAATGGACTTTCGAAATGTCATAAACGTTACATACGGTACGCTGCACTTCTGAAGCCCTTTGTACCTACATAGGAGTATAATTTAGCCAGAAATATAATCACACGCATGGTAGTGGAAAGGAAACTACGGCAACTTGAAATTAAAAAAATTCGGCTGCATGGTAACGAGTCGAATGCAACAATTTAGGGGAAGCGATCTCGTTCGTTATTTACAGATAAGAGTATGACGGAGCACCCGTAACACGGTTCGACAGGTTGATTAAAATACCGGTGACGCTGAGCACGAGAATTAACCAACATACACACACACCCATACACAAGTTTACCTAGAGAACCGAATATCTGCAAGGGGTGGAAGCATCCACTGCATGTGACGTGTATGCGATTGCATCATTAGTAACTTCGAGTTACGATCTACTGGTATAACTGAAAACGCGAAGTAATTGAACTTGTAGAAAATTGAATTTCGCCTGTACTAACGCCCTAGGAGGTACAGAAGGTGTGTCACTGCAGAACGTACAGTTTGAAATAAAAATCGGGCTAAACAGTTGGTCCACGTACATGAGGATCCGGTTAAATAATTGAGTTTGTTGAATTCATTTTGCTTTCGTCGCCATAGCTTCTCGCATCGATCGACCGAGAGAATGAAAGATTTCTGGTTAAACGGGATTCCCGGCGAAGCGAAAGAATTCTTAAAAGTCTTACAACAATCGTTAGGGGATTTGTACGTTTAAAGCACGTAGAATGGAGTAGCCGGTGGGTTTCAGATGGAAAGCCAATTATGGGAACAATCGAACTTCCGGGCAACCGAGAAGCCTAGTAAACTGAACTGGGATTTAAATAACGCTGTCGCCTGTTTCCTCGCCTCTATCGAAAATACGCTTATGGAAATTGAACAAACGAGTGCATTCTAGCCTCTCTAAGCCGACTAAATATTTACGTCGCAGATAGCAGCTTTAACTACCATCGGAATGAATATCTCGTGACTTACCCATCGGTGTTGTGCGTGAGGAAGGACTTCGGCAGGGACAGCGATCGGTGATGAGGATCCAAGGGAACATCCCCGGGCAGGGGATCCCCTCTAGTCGGAGCGCTCCCCGGCCTGGACAGCATTCCATCCTTCGGTGGCTCGATCAGCGTCTTCAGGGACCCAATCACGGCATCTTCCATGGGAGTGGACGCCCCGGAACTTTTCGCGTTCCTCGGGCTCTTTGTCACCGTTCGATCAGAGGTGGTGACCCAGATATCGCTGCTGGATGAGGACGAGGTGGTCGACGAAGACGCGACCTGACCACTGGGCGATCTGTTCGCGATACTTTTCCCCTGTACCGGCGACACTTTTCTGTCCTTGTTCTCGCAACCATCAAAGCTGCCGGCGAACTCGGGTTTTCTGTAAAATCGATGATGCTCCCTCTTCTCGACCGTCGAACTACTCCCATTGGATCCTTCCAGCGGCGACCATCGATTTGGCTGTTTCAGCACGCTCTTCGGCTGTCGCTCTTGATACTTGGAAGCGTTGGAATTGTTTTGATCACGGTTCACTCGACCCTTCCGCGAGGTCTCGCGTTCACGGAACTCCCGGTCGTCCATTCGCTCTAACGATGCCGGGGACGAGCTGGCGCTTCCTCTGCTCGCGTGGCCCCCGGTGTCCGTTGGGAGCCTCTGATGAGCTGGGTAGCTCTGAGACAGCTTCATGAATACTGGAGCTTGGCTGGGCGAGTACAAAGTATCCCTCTGCGAGCAGTGCGGCCAGAAATCGCAGGTGCTGCTGTTGCACCGTAATTTCGTGTCCGGGCTGATGCAGAAGTCATGATTCGAGGCTGATGGGTTCGCGTTCGGGGTCGTTGCCCCTCTCTGCAGCGTCTTCGGCCGTCTTGACTGTTGCTGCTGCTGTTGTTGCTGCTGCTGCGACTGCTGTGGCTGTTGCGGTTGTTGCGCGGACGAGCCGGTTGGTTTGGAAGATTGTTGCTGCTTTGATGATATAAAGTAAACGTCGTAGGTATTGGGATTGTTGCGTCTTTGTTCCTGGCTATCTTCGCGACGCTCAAAGCGACTCGAGAGGAGATTCCTGGTTACTGCATGGTTTCTTGGGCCGTAAAGAAGCTCGGACACAGCCTCCGTCTCGCGGAGAAGTTCTTCGTTTAATGCGTCCTCGGTCGACTGTGCTTTCCCTGGGAAACACACACGAGTAGGATACTGTAGCGATAAAGGGATCAATCGTTTATGAAAAACTTAATTTCGATTAGAGATGAAAGCTAGAATATTCGACACAGCCGGTTGAGATATTAGCTTCTACAGAGTGTATGATTCATAAAGGTGCCATTTACTTAAATTAAGTACATGCGCAAATAAAGACAGCGTAGAGACGAAGTATTACGTACTGTTTTGAAGGGTGTGTCGTTTCCTATCGTTCCCTCGGTCATTGGAAATTTTAACAACGACTCTGTGGACCTCGTTAGACTCCCTCGAGTGATCCCTGCTCGGAGCTGCGGTGCCTGGAGACCTCTTCTCCGGTAATTGAAGACTTCTGGATCTTCTTACTCGCGACTGATGAGATTCTGGGGACACTTGCGTCGTCCTGGCGCTCTGGTGTTGCCTCGCAGCGTTCCCACGTCTAAACGGATTGGGCGTCGGCGATCTAGCCTGCCTCTCGGCGCTGCTCGACGACGACGACGAGGAGCCAGGTGAGTTGAAGGACAGCTGCTTCCCAGACTCGGAGGACCCGGGCGATCTCCTCAATCCCTGCTGACTCCTGTGAAGACGGGCCTGCCTGTTCGGCGAAATTCTCTCCCCGTTAGCGCGTATCGACTCTGTGGATGAATTCAACGCTATGATGGAGGAGGACACTAGGCTGAGGTTCAAAGACGAGCTGGGATTGTCGTCCTCATCACCGTCGTCGTATCCCTCCACCGAAGAGTCAGTGTTTTCAGCCAATCTAGGCATAGTCGATCTTGTGACACAGCTGTCGAGGCTTCTAAAGCCCATCGAGGACGAGGAAGAACTCGATGACTCCATGTAACGTTGAACGAACTGCGATCTCCTCGAGGACGATTGATCTTCCAGCGATTTAGCCTGCGCCATTCGATACTGCTGTTGTTGTTGTTGCTGCTGCTGTTGCTGTTGGCTGATGCTGTTCTGCCTGCGAGATCTGGACGGTGTGTTCGACGTTTTCCGAGAGGAAGACGGCAAGGAACTCCAGTTAATTTGCTGCGGTGGCGAGGGTGGAGGACTGATAATGTCGCTGTCCACTATGGCGTTGGATCGCGGCAAGAATGGCGCCTTCCCGTAGTTACTACGGCCAGAAGAGTGCTTCGAAGAGGACCGTTTACCCACTACATCTTGGAATGCTGGCGGAGGTGATATGATTGGAGTGATCGACGGTGGGGAATAGGATTCTGGGATGCTGTGGGGAGACGTGCAAGCACTGCTCGCCACAGATTCGAAGTCTTGGCCGTGGATGGCCAGATAGTCGGGCCTCTGGCTGTCTAATCTTGAGAATTCTTGAGGGCATTTCCCTGGCTCGCTGTTGCAATGATAATCCGCTAATTTGACCGTAGCACGGCGCGGCAGGGGTAAGGTGCCGGTGGTGGCCGTCACCAAGCTGCTCTCGTAATTGATCCTTCGATTCTCGTCCAAAGACCTTTGCTGCACTTGGACCCAACCCGATCGACCCAAATAGACTCCGTCAACCTCCCTGTCGCACCATCTCACCGGTGATAATTCCCTGCTGCAGTCGCCGCTGATGAAAAGCTCGCCGGAGGTGCCGCTGTTACCCGACAGGAACGAATTCGAGGATTCTCGGCGACGAGAACTTGCCACCTGTCCGCAAGTTTATCGGTGGGAATGTTGAACTTCGAAACACTTAGGGGGTCTTGAAACTTTTTAATGACAACTAGAGAATATTCTATTCTTCCTTTCTGCGAAACGGGGTTAACAAGGGATACGAGGACGGAAGAACTATACCGTGGCAGAGGTCCATGTTTTCGCGAGTATTTTGAATTGAACGATCGTTGGGAAATTGCAAAATAAAGAGTAGAGAAATTTCGATGGGGAATCCATAGCTTTCGAGGAGGAAGTTTAAGATATTATCGGGCCGAATGTGTATTCCAAAGCGGAATAGAGAATAATGGAATAAACTTTTGGAGTGCTTCACTTGCCTGCCCGTGGCTATCCTGTCGATGCTGCTTTAAACTCGAACCCGACGCCGTCGACACCGTCGTGTCGTGACGCTTTAAGGATGGTATCGAAGTGCCACGTGTGTATGAGCCGCGAGTGTTCCCGCTTGATTTCCCTCTGCCACTAGTTTGGCTTTTATTGCTGCCGATGCTGTACGCGGATCCTTGAGAACCCACTTCCCAAGGATCCGCAGCGCCGCGTAAATGCAGAATCGACACGTTCGGGCCTCTGTAAAAAAATGTTTATTCTCCCGTCACGGATAAATAGTGGATGGGAAGGGCTTAAACCGGGACATATAAAATAGAAAATAGTACGACGGAGATTACATCGAACCGATCTTGTAATGCAGAGTAGGTATCGTCCAAGCAGAGAAGCAACGAGATACATTTTCTCGTAAATATTCTACGTTTATCCCTGAGAAAACTACCCTTACAGATCGACGCAAACATACTACGTACGCATATCTACAATTCGCATCTACAGAAATTCTCGATATTTGAGGAGGTTGTCGCGGCTGTTGCAACCTGGATACGCTGCTGTTCTCCCTTCGTCTCGTACAATCTCCCCCCAGTATAAATATTCATCGAGGCTACGTGGTCGGCGATATAGATATCGCGAAATAGGAAGGGAGCAAATAAAGATGTCACGAGGGGGAAAGAACGAAGGAAAACGAGGACGTTGCATCCATCTTGCTTCGAAATGTCTACAGAGCCGGGGACCTCCTACCCCCTCGATACCAAACTACCACGTGGTAGCGCGAGTTTTCTCGAATATGTGGTGAAAGCCAGTGATACGAGAAACGAGGTGAAACGTCGACGTTTTGGATTCCAGCAAAAATGCAGCCTGTGTGTCACGGGCCACGGGAACGTCTCCAATTTAACCGTGATTAAATGCACGAGCGCTCCTTCCTTTTCCATCTTGCATCGAAGCGCGTTTACTGGATTAAAAAAATGTACGTACTCCGATATTTCATTGAGCGAAGGATACCAGAAAATGTGCTTTCAAACTTGTGCCTTTTCGTTGTTCAAGCTGCTCCAGTTTAACAAACTTACTCGCGTCATAGCTATCTAACTTGATATCATTAATAACTTTAGCAATATTCAGATGACTCGACTGAGATGACACACTCTGCGAACTTGTGGCGAAACAGGCTTCGCTGCAATCTAGGAAAGATAGGTACTTGTAAGAGTATTAAAGCGGTAATCCTATTTAAAAACAAGTACACGCGAACCGAGAAGTTCTTGCGAGCAAATATTTTAAATGTTTCGCAAAACGGGCAGGCCAGGATATAAATTCTCCAATGTTTCGTACCTCGATGTGGGTCGAGACAGAAATTTTCGGAATGAGTTTAACAAATGAGTTTCGGTTTGACACCGTGACAGCTCGACACCTCGGTAATTCGCAAACGTCCCTACCGTTTATCATTAATGAATCTTCGTAAATGTAGTCCGCGAGGGGAGGAAAGAAGACAACGGGCGCAAGTATAACCTTCCGTCGTAATGAATCATAAAAGAAGGAGCAGCCTAGGAAATGGGATTGTTGGCAAGGTTCGAATCGCGACACGACCGGTTAAAACACTGGAATGATGACATTTTAATCTTACAAATGCGTCAGAACATCTAGAAATTGAATGGTGCCAACACGGCGTGTAAAAATTTTATGCCAGTTCAAATTTATATAAAATCTTCTCTGTAAGATCCTTAATCACTTTAAATCCTCGCTATAGAACGCGAAGAATTTGCGTATAATTGTAAGTGGCAATTACAGGTGAATGCTTTTAATCATTTCACATTTTTATAATTTTCGAGGGTCGATTCATCTATTTGCAGCGAAACTTAAACGGGCTTATGTCCATCCCCGAATATACAATCTTCTAATTTGTTTCACTTCGAATATCACGCGTTACAAATAACTCTATCTTGGCGTTCGTATCGATGGATGCGGATATAGACGTCCTGAATTAATTATATTTACCTTTTAACGGACATCGTCTGCAGGGGGCGTCCCTTGGTTTTCGCAGTTTGATGACTCTGGCGCGTTAAATTAGATACGGCGCGTCACGTCAAATATCACGTCGTTACGGGAAATCGATGCACTGTCATTTTGGGAGCGCATTAAGGCTCATATTAAATGGGTTAATGCAATTTTCACGCGTCTCGCGAGTCAGATTTCACTGGCACATTTCGGTTTATCCAAGCTGGAGTCTTCGTTTAAGGGGCTTATTTTTAGAAGCAGAAATAATGTCCAAATTCTCGAATATTTCAATCTACTAGTAAAAGTGTAAAAGTTGTGATCGCGTCTTTTCTTTGTGGAATCAGCCGCTAGAACGCTTCAAGAAGGCGTTCCTAGAAACCTAAGGTATTTAAAGAAATCGTGCAGCCTGCTTTTTCGCGATCCCATTAAACTCGGTAAAAAGTATCCCAGACAACTAATTAACCGTATAGGGGTTGAGAAGTGGGTCTAGGAACTATTCAGCTCCCTCCACCGTATTCTCGTTGAATTTTGCATTCGCGTGTGTAAACAAGTTAAGCTCCGCGGGGAAGCGTTGCAGGAAGCGGTCGCGTCGTTTCATTGAGCTTCATGAAAGTTACATTGCATGTAACCGCCGTCGAGGATTGCAAAAAAGTAAACACCGCGAGGAGCAGACGTAAACGCCGCAACGATCGAATTAATTCTCTTTTTATCCGTTCGATATCAACGATCCTCGCCGCGGTATTAATCTCGGAGCGAACGAAGCTTCTTGCGGCACTCGATCTCCCACGGAACAAATATTCCCCGTTTCGCGCTTCAATCGCGCCGTCTTATTTCGCTAGTGCTATTTGTCTAGTCCTCCACCTGTCCTTCTTTGGTCTGCCCGCGCTACATCGTGGACGCGCGGCGGCCAATGAACTCCGAGGCCCACGTAAAAAACTGACGAGAGACCGAAACGCGTAAGAATAATTTCGAACTACATTTAACATAAATCTGCTCCTATCTCAACCTCTTGACGCGCGTAGAATTTTAACGATGCGTATGGCGCGAGCATAAATTAAACATCAAATACTCCCTTACGAGTTAGAAATTCAGGGTACCTTGGAACAATGGAATTACTTTTACCGTAATGACGATGCAGGAACCACGTTGAAGGACCATTGTCCGCCGAAAAATCTAGTTAGCACGCGGAGAAGAACACTAGCCTCAAAGTATTTAACGAACACAGAGCGCGCATATTCGCGACAGGTACGTACAACGCTGTCACGTGTACCTACAACGATGTGCTATGCTTAAAAGTCTTCCGAGTGACATACCAATCGCTCTTTAAAAGCGGTGAGCTCTTTAGAAGCAAGTTGCAATATTCAAACAATCAACGATTAAAACCTTGTCGAGGGTTCTGTAACGATGCACAGGCGGGTAATGGAAAAAAAGCACGGAACACGCGCGTTACCTGTCGCCGCGGGAGCCAGCGGCCGTGTTCGAGATGTCGGTAGAATCTGCGGCTGGACTGACTCTACGAGGTGGCAAGGCGGGAGCAGGGGCCTGGGCCTGAGTCGAGGACGAGGACGAAACGGGCCCTATGACGCCCACGTTGCCCCCACGTACCCCGTCCTCGGCCGAATGTTGCCTGCTGGAGGATTGCGAGCTCTGCGACAGCCAGCGACGCCCGGCGCCTCTGGTCGCCACCGCTCCACCGCTGGACCCTGACGCCGCTGTCTGATGGGGAACAGCGCCTCCGCTGTCCAGCGATGTGCTCTGCGATCAGAAATTCAAATCACCTTCGCTGAACCGCCACGGACCCTAGGACGGGGTTGGTTTCCCAGGACGAGCGACGCTTCACGCCCACCAGGTACAGGAAGCCTTTGCATAGGAATCGCGAGGTGGCGTAAAATTCAGTTTTCAGGGGTCTGCTTTTCGCATAATATTCGAATCTAGTTTTTGGGTGATTCGGCTTACGACTGTTTGAATTCATGGGCTGTTGAAGAGGGTATAAACTACTTAGTCCACGCAGTTTGCTCGTCAGTTATTGTTTAGCAATGTGTTAATATGTAGTAGCTTTTCCTAATACGCTAAAGATAGTATAAAAGTAGGAAGATTGATTTAATATACAAGGGGTAACGATATTTTATCTTCTATTTCTTGGGCACGATGATTACATCGCAACAAGATTCCCGTAATCGGCGCACTATTGATGCAGTAGTCTGGACGCGGTTAAATCGGTGCATTTGGCATTTCTTCCCGAGCGTTTTCAATTATTCCTTTGTCGGGCGAGCTAATCGATTCGGCATGGCCTGTCGCTTCGAGGTTTCTCATCGGTCTCGTTTATCCATCCCTAGTCTCTATTTTTTCCATTCCCCGTTGGTCTTCCATCGATAGACGATGGGAAACCTTCCTGGTTGATCGAAGATTCACATTCTTGCGACGAGAGGATTCGAGATTGAAGAGTCGCTGCCAGCGAAACCACCACGGGATTTCTTAAGTGTTCGAAGAAAATCCACAGAGGACAGGATATCGTTCTTTTTTACCTTTAATGAATTGCACCCAATGTCTCCACGTGACATTCTTCTGACTCCACAAGCCGAACACGGATTGTTTCACAAGCGCTGCCGCTTTTAAGAGGAAAATCAATTAACCAGGACAACATACGTTACGCGAGCACGGCGACTTTCAGAATTATTCCCTCGTTTACGAATAAATAAAAACGAAGACTACTTAACCGGGCATTGCTTTGCCTCTCCTCATCCCTATTATGCATCCCCCAAATTCAGCACCCCTTAATTTAAGCCACCCCGCATATAGATTCTTAGCTGCAAATTTATTTCTTCTATGTCCATCTGTAAAATAAACGAAGAAAACGCTGCCTGTCAACGTGGCCGATGTACTGGCCAGCAACTCGGTCTTGTAAGCGTTGATTGCATAAAAGTATTCTTGAAACTCTGGTTAAGAGCGTGTCGGCGCGGCAGCGACGTGACACGAGACGAACTAAACTCGCGGCTACGCGCGAGAGAGGCTGCCGCTGTTTCTACTTCCAAATACGGACGAGGCGCGAGAGACTGGCTACGCAACTCCTTCGATGAAAGTATTTTTATTTTCGTCGCGGCACGGCGAAGAACCCGTCTCCGGGCGACGATCTGTCGGGGATCGAGAATCGAGCGGTGGCCGTAACCGTGCGAGAGTACCACTTTGAAGCGCCGATCAGATTCGCCGATTAATTGTGCTGGTTTTCTTCCCGCCGGCGCGGAATCGACGCCGTTGATAAGAAATACGTAGGTATGTATGAGAAATCGAGGTCGCCGCATCACGTTTGATTAGACGGCATCGGATTTCTTTCGTGTCGGTTGTTTACCTAACGTGGAAAAATTGAAATGACCTCGCGCCACGCGAAAGAGGATAGACATCAAGGGGGATATGTAGGTCGACCCGATAAATCGGTCGATCCGATCGGAGTTTCTCGTATCCACGCTGGCGCTGTTGCACCGATCGACTATCGACTCGAAATTTGTCTCCTGTACCTACCTACTATCCAAGGTAATTGATTGTAAATAAAACAGTGGTGTAACAATAGCTTTGGGGTACCTACATACATATCTGTAACGAGGGTGTGCTATCTTGGCAGGATTTATTAGAGAATTAAGCCGTTCGAAGGGACGTCGGATTTACGATTAAACGATTAGACAGAGAGAATCAGTAAACACTTACGTTTAAAGGATTCGACGGAGAGAATCGGTAAGCACTTACGTTTACATGATTCTTCCTAGACGTGACGGAAGAGTCCTGCGAAGACCCTCTCGAGTAATGTCTGGCCAACACCTCGGCGAGCCTGAATCTCCCCGAGCTGGGTGCGTTCGATTTGGATTTATTCGGCGGGGACTCGTCGGCCGTTTTCGTCAAATTCGGATTGCTGCTCTTGCGCTCCGGAAATACTAAATGCTCGATGTTTGGCGTGTATGCAGGATCGCTTCTCACGATATCCTGCAGGGTCACGCGGCTTCCGGCGCTCGGTCCTCCGTTGCTGAAACAGTCGAGGGACCGAATTCCCTTTGTCAGACAATTCTGAACAAGCCAGCAAGCGATAGCGATACAGAAACGACACGTCTCTTCCACCGATCAACCTGTGAATTTCAGTCGAACGTTAATATTTATCGGGTGTTTGAACTAGTCGCCCTCGGAGACGGGTCTCGTACGGGGTCGTCGTGAATCCTTTCCGTGAGTGTGAAAGGAATTTTCGCCAAGGGACGTAGTGAAAGGGTGTGTGCGACGTGAAAGCGTAAAAACAACGTCGCAGGAACAAAAGGGTAGGATGAAACAAAGACGGGGCAGCTGGCGGATCGCTAAAATGCGTCGTGAATGCAATGTCGCGCACGTCGACACGTGTAATGTCGGCTTAAAGGGGTTAATTATGCAAGCCCACTGAAAGCCGCGGATAGTTTGCTGTCTCTCGGTATTTTTTCACCGAGATTTTCTCTTCCTTTCGGCGCAATCCGTCAAAGACGACAAAACAGAAGAGAGAAAAAAAAATGAGGAAACGGTTGGCTGGTAATAAAAATGTCGACGGCAGACCACCCTGGGATTTATTGTAGTCGAGAGTGTAATGAAGACGAATATATCAGAGCGGCAAGGAAAAAAATAGACGATGCACGGGGATCGGTTTTCCGTTCTGTTCGACGGATTTTTTTGCTTTTAATATTTCCAGCGGACAAGTGACGTATAAGTACCATTTATGGGTACGATAAAAGGGAGAGAAACGTAAAACTGGGGAATTGAAAGGGGCTCTCGTTTAAATGCACGTTGGGCTTTATCCTTGGTATAATATCGTTCAAAATCAATTTTAATAAAAGGGAAAAGGATGCTGGGAAAACGTGGGTTGTATGTGTGTTCTCAAGTGATAGATTCTACCACGACCCACTGAAAGCGTGACATGAAAATCTGTCAAAGTGTTGCACCGAATGGAAGAGCTACAAGTCTGGAATTTTCATTTCTTAAAATTTCTATGAATAAGGTAGCCACGCACGTGAGCGAGATTACTAATAGCCAGATCGTTAGTTCCCCTATCTATGTGGGATGTATATACTTGGTACTGTTTTTCTCCGTAGCGCTGGAGGATTAACGATTTCCGATTTCCCCTCCAGTTTTTAGAATTTTTATAATGTCACATGCACAGGCACGCAACGTGACTATCTATGTCGCTTGAACGATATCGCCGGTAGTGTAATTAAAAAATTTTTGCAGACTGACCTGGGTCCGAATCCATGTGGTTGCCTCTGGCCCCGTCTTTTCCCGCTGCCACGGCCAGGCTTGATGTTTGTCGCCTCGGCTAATTGCAGCAAGCGGGTGCAATGCTGCCGCAACAGCGGGTCCTCCCTGCGATTCATTTTAACCGGTGCAAGTGGAATCCTGTCGTCCCTGCATTCTGCAATTAGAACAAAGAATGCTGCACTGATATTTCGTCGCAGAAATTACGTCCCAACGAAATCCTATAAATTTATTGCAATCGCCACGATTCCGTAAAATCTTGAATATGAAACGACGGGAATATTCTGCAAACGCTAGAATTCCTTTAACTATTATTTTTACTTTATTTACTTCAATTATTACATGAAAATGACAGAGGAATTGAAATACTGAATCAATAGATCCAATTCTTTTAATACACTTCTTAAATTTCTTTAAACTTTGTTTCTCACTTAAATGTGTCAGCGTGGAATTTCCGTTTACAGTCTCTTTTTATAACCATTTTACTAGCTTGTGAAGTTTTAGCACTTTAATTTATTTTTTATTTTGGCACCTGCAACGAGCTAGTTCGCGCTAGGCAACAGAAATTTTTGTGCTTTATCATCCTCGTTTTATAGTGGACTGAGATCCGTAGAAATATTGGAGACGTTTAGAAAATTCAGGAGCTGCGTGCGAGTAGTTATTTCACTGCTGCAGGGATTACTTTTATTTATTTAAACGTTAGCTGTCAATGGGCACGACGTAGAACTGGAACAATGTGCGCAATTCAATTAGATTGCGAGTATTCGAAAGGGAAGAACGATTGAAAAATGGAAATGCATTAAAGGTAGGAAATAATTTTCTGCAAGACGTTCCTGAGAACGTTATCCTTTTATACCGTTACGTTTCTAAAGCTATTGGATAGTAATTATCGAACTGTGAGTTCTTCTCCCAAGAACCGTGTCGGATCAGGGACAGAATTTACTACTGACGCTGTGCTCGCCATGCCTTTTATTCCTCTTTCATGCGGATCGTGGAAAACGAGACTTGGCAAAGACGACCAAAAGTCTACCTTTTTCTTCTCTTTGTGTCGCGCGAAAAACTTGTGGCATTGTTTCGGCGTCATAGCACCTCCGCGAACGTCCTTTTCTGTCATTTCACCTTTGTAAGTAGTATTCGCAGAAATTGTATTTGATAAAATTGCACGTCTCAGAGTTCCTTTATCGCATTCTACTGTCCAAACTTGAAGTCATTGAAAAATAGGTGGAGAATTTATTGGCGATTATTTACCAAGTGACCTTAGTAAATGGAGAACAGTTTCGTTTTTAATTAATAAATATCTATGTCGTTCTTCCTCTCACGAAAACAATCGGTAGTATGGGTTTCCTTTAGTTTCTGGCGGTTAACGATAATGAACCTCGTTATTATAATATCAGATATCGACGAAAGTTTCCCGCCTCTAACCACCCCAGCAAACAGCTTGCGCTGAAAATAATGCGTCCACGGAACTATAATATAAAGCTGAAGCTGTGTTCCCGAGGAATTTCAATCAACGTATATTAACGTGGTACCGACGGATATATTAAGAAAGTATTCCGTGCATTATAAAAATTCGATTATACGTCCACCCTGGCTTTAATTCGTCCCTCGTTCCTGTCTATTATTCCGCGATTATTCTATGCGAGTCATAGCAAACTTGTCTAAAATATAATTTTAGTTCTAACCAATGGTACCTTTTAAAATTTTCATGGCACACGAAGCTGGGCAGTTAACCTTTTGCGATGCCTGCAAATACCTCCCACGTTCGATTTATTATTTTTTTTTATACGTGCTTTTAACGTCACCGACACGCGTTTGTATTTAAATAAAACAGTCATGTCACGTTGAATTTATATTCGTGTTAACAGCTCGAAATATCTGCTGGCCAGTTATACAATATTACATTAGGACATGCATTTTCAAGCTTTGTCACCCTATTTATAACATTTCGCAAAACGTGGATCACGTAGATGGGAAACATTGAGGAGAGTTTACATTATCTGCTTAATGACGAACGTGCGTCCAGTTGCGACATACATCTCCCGATATTAAGTCGGAAATGGGAGTACCTACATGCCTACGACTTTTCAATAATACCACTTTTCAAAAGATCATCCTTGCCGATCCCCTTCGAATTTCTCTCGTCAAGTGCTCGCAACCTCGTTCCATTTTCAATATTGACATATTGAGGATAGGGTGGAACAAACAAGAGCGATGAGGATGGGTAATCAAGCCAACCCCTTTGGGAGCGTCTTATCATATTTGCATTATAATATACATTCTCGGTGCTGTTGGAAACCGTCTTTGATGGTGGCACTGCATACTCTGCATAAATTTTAAGGGGAATAACTTAATAGGGGGATCTTAGTCTCTGGTAGATAAAAATATAATATGAAACTCGAAGGTAACAAAAAATTTAAAGACACTCCTTACATATCAATCACAGGAATTTTGGGAAAACAGCAATAATCAACCGTTTCGACGAGTCTCACTGTGAACACATTTCCGATCTGTTTGAAATACAAAAGTGTATCGCGCGGTAGTGTTTCGAGAACAGATAAATCGCGGAACAAATCGTGCGGTTAGTCTTGCGGCGAAAACGAGTGGATTTCTGTGCGCTTCTCAATGTTCGTGCTCGGCTAAGCTACTCCATAAATTGCAAATTCTGATTGGGATTTACGGGCGGCATGTATCGTGGAGTTTCAAAACGAAAACTATGCGGGCCAGTCCGGTACTGGGAGTTGTGCGATCGAGATATATGGTTACTCGTTCAAGAAGAAAAAAGAGAAAGAGCCCAGCGGTCGAGGATCACCCTCACTGACAATCCTCCCCCTCCTTTATCGACCTTTTGCTCGTTCAATGTACTTTAGTACAATTTCGTGAACATTAGAGGGTCGAAAACTTTCGAAAAAATAGTCTCGAATTCTATAGTGGAACATAACTTTTCGGCGAGTTTGAGCAGATAGATTCTGCTTAATAACTGAGATTCCACTAATTTGTGAATAGTTTGAGGTACTACAACATTATATCAAGAATATCCCTATAATCATGGTCCAAGTACAATACAATAAAATACATTAAACAGCGCTTTGTGAAAATTAATGCAAACCACGTGTTGATTTAGCCATTAGTGACCGCCATTCACTGTGCAAAAGAAAGTGATTGGTACGAATACTTTCTACAGCCACATCACTTATGTTTGCTCCGCACATCTTTAAGGTTAATATGCAGGAAGATATTTGCAGTATAAACCTTGATTACCTATGTGAAGTTTCATCGAATAACGCGCCTGTGCAAGGATACGCACCGACTCGACTGCAAACCACACTGCCTATTTGCAGGCGCTATAATTCGTCTCCACGCCTGAATGACTCGAAGGAATTGGCAGGATTTCGAACGAGCTCGTTTCACTGCCGGAGGAATTACTCTGTGTCTCATGAAATGCGTCAATCTAAAAGATAGCATATACTTAAGTACCAGCGGTAATTGTAGAAGAATGTTCGTTTCAATCTCAAATAATTTGAATCGAAACATGATTCCACGTGTAACAGTTGTTGCAGTTTTGTGGGCAGACACGTATACGTTTGGTGATCAATTTCCCAATTGCTCTCGATGCATATTTAAAATACCAATTGCGAATGTATTAGTTCCATACTTCCCCCTTGTTTTTCCGACGAACAATTAACTACGACATTTGAAAACTGAATGGTAGTGCTATACCTGTTGTACCTGTTATTTCGGAGTATGCACTAACACAATTGCTTTCAAAATGGCACGGAACAAGGAGAAATGAAATATTCGTGTCAGGGTTTTTGTCGATTGCAATATTGCCGGATGAAATTCAACCAATTCTGCATCGCAGCATTCAATGAATACACTGAATAGATTGTTCATAAATAAAATTCGTTAAAAGTTGTCCACTGCCCCCCAAATATACGTAATATTGTAATAATATGAATTACTAGTGGAACAGAAACATGTTGTAGCAGAACCAGAAAATTTAAGTAATCCTCCACGAGAGAATACCTAACCCAAGAGAATCCGGTGATTTCACCACGAATGCGTGCCCATATTTTTTTATACGACGACGGTGGTTTAAGGGAGGATGGGTTGAATAAAGAGGTAGCTTTGGGATTTGGTACGGTTCTTTACAACGAAACTACGATGGTTTCGGGTGACGGTATTTAACGTCACCAGGCAATTACTCCTGTCAACAATTACTACCAGAATCCCCCCGCGTGAATATACATCTACCTCGAAACTATATATATTTTCGAGGAACAACTTCCTGTTTGACCATCGAATCACGGTTCTAACAAAGGCAAAGACTTCAAATATATCTTCCGCGACAGGTGAACTCACACACACATTTCATATCGTATCAATGTGCAAGCGTTAGCAACATTTCTGTCGACAAACGACGTGAAATCTGTAAATATACGCGTATTTCATACACCATTTGCATTTCGTTCGATATTCTACGGTGGTGCGCGCGTTGTTTACAAAGATCAAATTTATCTGCGCTGTGGAAATATTCAAACAAACGTCCAGGGCAGCGTGTTTGCGCGGCAGATAGCCTTTCGCACTTTTTCAAAGATGAAAAATCGACTGGCAGTGTCGTACCGAAACGAGCGACACGTTTAATTGCCTCACTGTCGCGTCTGCCACGCTAACGATTAATACTACTTCGACAAGCAATATCGCGCCCCTTTTAAATGCTTCCCCGTGGAAGCTATACCGCAGGAACGTCGCGTCGTCTCAGCGACTACAAAGTAGCGAGTTTTCAAGAAGATTTTCCGCTTGCCAACACGTTTCCCGTGTCCTCGTCGTTTGCATACGCGCGCGAATCTAACGGGCACATGTAAATGTGTGCAATATTCCAAGTGAACACACAATGTCGGCATTAACCGGCGACTTTCGTGTTCGTAGCCAGATAAATACAATGGGGGACGGTGTTAAGTCAACGCGGCGTGGTTATCTGGACCTCGAAGAGAGGAAAATGCTCGTAAAGACAGAAACGGTCTCGCTCGAAATCTCTCAAAGCTGCGACTATCATCGAATTACGCTGGATTTTCGAGGGTCACGCCATTGTGTCGCGTTCTCGAGGCTCCATGGAAATTTTCTGGACGTCCCTTTATACTTTAATACGATTCTGCTCCGGGCCCTCTCTTACTTGCGCGCTACAATCAGAGAAATGGATTCTCTGTTCTACTTTGCGCGGCGGAGGGTCGCGCATTCAATCCGGATAAATTGACGGGAGCGATTGTGCAATCGCATTCAAACCGAAGGGACCGGGGCTTGTTGGTGGTTTAGTAATTAACGTTTAACTGGAATAAGACAAAATTTCATCAGAGTATTGAAATAAATGCATTGTTTAGCTTGTCATACCGATTCCTCGGAGGAACAGACGTGGGTTCGACTGGGTATCGGATATTGCTAATGAGTTTTACCTCGGTAATGCGTCTTCCACCGTCTGAGAGATTAATTAATCACGTAATGCAACAAATCCTCTACGCGAGACCATGCTGATGGCGGATCAAAGTTGCTGAAATTCCGTTATGCAATATCCCGGATGATTTCCCCATGGAATGCTGTGTAAACCATAAAACTTTGTATCGGGCATAATATCCGGGCAGTTCTCAGCCGAACGGATAGGTATCGGCTAGACTTTTTCAATCAAGTCGTTCAGAAGAATGGCGTATCGGGAATTTCGACCGTTTCTCGTCAAATATACAAAGAGGCGTATTTCCAACGTATGAAATGCTAGTTGAAATACTGTTTCAAAAGTGCTTAGCCGCGCAAAATGATTTTCATGCAGTCTGAACAGTGGCAGGCACTTGTGCTCCTTCTTATTATAATAGAATTAGAATTTACAGTACTAATTTCGGTGGTGTTGAAACCTTCGTGACCCTGTCACGACTACCCTGCCTCAGAACAATTCTCTTCAATTTACCAAGCGCGTTAGAATTTCATGCAGAGCCTCTTGTAACTGACTTGTTTACTGTATACATGAGACAATATATCCCGGCAGCCAAAGTATGGCACAGTCTATCGAATACCCTAATATATCATGACAAAGTGTTCGATATACAACTCTATGTCGCATTATATCATAGTACAGCTATAGACAGTGTGGGTTTTCGTAGGGCGCTTCGAGTACCGCCGTTGACGATGGGGCGCATGCATAATTCGCGTTTTCGAGTGCAGAGGAAGACGCCAGTGGAATGGAAGGAAGAGGAAGGAGCGAAAGCACTTCGACAATGGCAGGAAAACCGCAGGAGTAGATTTTCAATTATCCTGGAAAAGGTGCTTGAGGAATTCCAACCAAGGAGCCAGATACGAGATCAATTTCAGAACGTTCACCAGTACCAAGTTTCCCCTCGACCATTCATTAGAAGCTTTCAGGAAAATACTGCTGGCATAATGGCGTAAAGTCATATTTTCTTGAAGACTTGCTTTATTAAATCACGTTAATACGCGCGAGAGTGGCGATACAATTTCGCGGTGAATGAGAAATCTTTCGTTGATCTATTCGCTGGTACGTGTCGCGAAATCCTTTGAAAATGGCGAACGGTGTTATAAATTTTCAGGACGTTGTATATTCGTCCTTTCCATAAATCGCGAAAATATCGTTCTTCATGACACAAGAGGGATACGATAAATTTAGGAAAATATTTTAACACGCTCAGGAGAGCGGTTACAGTAGAATTCAAGGGACTCGTATAACTCATCAAATCTGTATTACTGCGTTTCGCGGGATAGATCGCCTTTAGTATCCAGACGTAGCGGTGGATACTGCAGCAAGAACTATTTGCTCGCGAATAGGAGCAGCCGTGATCGAAACGGTCGAGCTGAAATGGACTACCCGTGGTGCATGCGGTTGTTTTAGTCAATGATATCTACCCGTGAACTTCGTGTACGTCGATTCAGCTCCCCGAGTCTTCGTCGTGTCTGTGAAGTTGGCACGGCCTTCTATTAATAAATAAAAAATAATTGCAGTTCTGATAGCACTTTTAAGAGTTCTAGAGTTCCTGATACAAATTAGAAATAGTTCCGCACTCTGAGTGCGGAATTTTTAAAAAACAAAAAAGTCCGTGCTAACTTCACGTTCCAGCACGGACTTTTTTCCTCTGAAGTACCAATATTTATTAAAAAATTCAATGTTTCTTGGGAGTTCCCGACAGTTCTCGATTACTAATGGCCCAATATAAATTTTCAAATCGATATCTCAAAAACTACCCTTTTTTAAACAATTTTTCGTTGGCCAGCACGGACTTTTTTCCTCTAAAGTACCAATATTTATTAAAAAATTCAATGTTTCTTGGGAGTTCCCGACAGTTCTCGATTACTAATGGCCCAATATAAATTTTCAAATCGATATCTCAAAAACTACCCTTTTTTAAACAATTTTTCGTTGGCCAGCACGGACTTTTTTCCTCTAAAGTACCAATATTTATTAAAAAATTCAATGTTTCTTGGGAGTTCCCGACAGTTCTCGATTACTAATGGCCCAATATAAATTTTCAAATCGATATCTCAAAAACTACCCTTTTTTAAACAATTTTTCGTTGGCCAGCACGGACTTTTTTCCTCTAAAGTACCAATATTTATTAAAAAATTCAATGTTTCTTGGGAGTTCCCGACAGTTCTCGATTACTAATGGCCCAATATAAATTTTCAAATCGATATCTCAAAAACTACCCTTTTTTAAACAATTTTTCGTTGGCCAGCACGGACTTTTTTCCTCTAAAGTACCAATATTTATTAAAAAATTCAATGTTTCTTGGGAGTTCCCGACAGTTCTCGATTACTAATGGCCCAATATAAATTTTCAAATCGATATCTCAAAAACTACCCTTTTTTAAACAATTTTTCGTTGGCCAGCACGGACTTTTTTCCTCTAAAGTACCAATATTTATTAAAAAATTCAATGTTTCTTGGGAGTTCCCGACAGTTCTCGATTACTAATGGCCCAATATAAATTTTCAAATCGATATCTCAAAAACTACCCTTTTTTAAACAATTTTTCCTGTTGGCCAGCACTTGCTAAACGATATTTAGGAAGAGTTATCAGTAATTTTAATTACATTTGGGACAAAATAATCCAAAAACACAGTTAGACAAACACGAAAGAAAGAAACAAACAAGAAACAATGATAAGTGAAAGCTTATCAGGTGTCAGGAGCACCAATTGGTCCAATCAATTGGTTGATGTAATTATAAAACGATTGCTTCTCGACGCCACCAGCTACATTTTAGTCATTTCCTGTGAACTTAAAAAGTGAATTAAATTTATTTCCTTCGTTACTTTCTTGGGAAAGTGACACCGGCGTCGATCGACTCGCGTGATCGTATGATCCGCGAGTACAAGTGCCATTGCAGGCACTTGTCACCACTGACCCTGTCGGTGGTACCGCACTTTACAGCGCGGTGCGACGCCGGACCGATACAATAGTTTTACTATTATCGGAGAGACTCTTTTTTTTTAATTTCCTTCGTCACTTTCTTGGGAAAGTGACACCGGCGTCGATCGACTCGCGTGATCGTATGATCCGCGAGTACAAGTGCCATTGCAGGCACTTGTCACCACTGACACTGTCGGTGGTACCGCACTTTACAGCGCGGTTCGACGCCGGACTAAATAAAATTGTATTTACGTACGTGACCACATCTTATATATATTTTTTCACGCATATTTGGGTGAATTTTTTGAAAACATGGGATTTATGATCGCTACATGTCCAAAAATGTAATTAAAATTACTGATAACTCTTCCTAAATATCGTTTAGCAAGTGCTGGCCAACAGGAAAAATTGTTTAAAAAAGGGTAGTTTTTGAGATATCGATTTGAAAATTTATATTGGGCCATTAGTAATCGAGAACTGTCGGGAACTCCCAAGAAACATTGAATTTTTTAATAAATATTGGTACTTTAGAGGAAAAAAGTCCGTGCTGGCCAACGAAAAATTGTTTAAAAAAGGGTAGTTTTTGAGATATCGATTTGAAAATTTATATTGGGCCATTAGTAATCGAGAACTGTCGGGAACTCCCAAGAAACATTGAATTTTTTAATAAATATTGGTACTTTAGAGGAAAAAAGTCCGTGCTGGCCAACGAAAAATTGTTTAAAAAAGGGTAGTTTTTGAGATATCGATTTGAAAATTTATATTGGGCCATTAGTAATCGAGAACTGTCGGGAACTCCCAAGAAACATTGAATTTTTTAATAAATATTGGTACTTTAGAGGAAAAAAGTCCGTGCTGGCCAACGAAAAATTGTTTAAAAAAGGGTAGTTTTTGAGATATCGATTTGAAAATTTATATTGGGCCATTAGTAATCGAGAACTGTCGGGAACTCCCAAGAAACATTGAATTTTTTAATAAATATTGGTACTTTAGAGGAAAAAAGTCCGTGCTGGCCAACGAAAAATTGTTTAAAAAAGGGTAGTTTTTGAGATATCGATTTGAAAATTTATATTGGGCCATTAGTAATCGAGAACTGTCGGGAACTCCCAAGAAACATTGAATTTTTTAATAAATATTGGTACTTTAGAGGAAAAAAGTCCGTGCTGGCCAACGAAAAATTGTTTAAAAAAGGGTAGTTTTTGAGATATCGATTTGAAAATTTATATTGGGCCATTAGTAATCGAGAACTGTCGGGAACTCCCAAGAAACATTGAATTTTTTAATAAATATTGGTACTTCAGAGGAAAAAAGTCCGTGCTGGAACGTGAAGTTAGCACGGACTTTTTTGTTTTTTAAAAATTCCGCACTCAGAGTGCGGAACTATTTCTAATTTGTATCAGGAACTCTAGAACTCTTAAAAGTGCTATCAGAACTGCAATTATTTTTTATTTATTAATAGAAGGCCGTGCCAACTTCACAGACACGTCTTCGTCGACACCTGCGGGAAACTGATATCTCACGCGGAGACTTTATAGGAGACTTATGAGGGCTTATAGGAAGATATACGGTTAAGAGGCACTTACAAACTGCTCCCCTATTCGTATCCAGATACTGTCATTATTCGTCGCGAATCGTGCAGTCATGACAAAAATTATGCACCCAAGAGAGATGCGAAATGTTTCGAATTAAACGTGCACACTTAACTGGGTTTAGAAATATCAATATTTCAACTTATTCAAGGGAGTTCGTTCCTTTTCACGGGTTTTGGCAATTAATTGCGTTCGTGTACAGTTCTGGAATAGTCTGCGGGTGGTTGTTGGTTTACGTAACAAGGCAGGAGTAGTGGGAATATTCCGAAGTGACAGGTCGTTTTTAAAGTTCGCAATAACTCCAGTCCCGTGCAACTTCAAACGAGAAGCGACAAAACTTTGTTACGTCATCGAATCGTTGACAGAACTGGTGGAGTAAGTGCAGCCACCGCATCGCCGACTGAACGCACGGCAACCAAATACTGCAAATTCGCTTGGAAACTTTCAACGCTCGCGCATCCCTACGTTGCAGTCGAACGTACCCGTTGCATTCGCTCTATTGCGTTTCTGCGATAGTAACTTTCACAGATTTCCCTAGGAAGTATCATGTACAACAGAAAAATTCAGAACCTGAACAGTTAAACGCTCCAACGTCCAGATATCACGACAAGGTTGACAAAGGTAAGGGGCTGGAAGACAGTTGAAGAAAAGAGGATCCAATTAAAGACGGTCACAGAGAAAATTCCAACGATGGAGAAATATTTCATAGAGTCAAGGAACACAATATTTAAGCGTGGGAGAAACTTTCTCATATTGCGTTTCAGAAACGACGAGCGCAAAGAGGGGCCTAAATGAAATTTCGGTTGGTAACAGATGGCGTCATCAAGATGAAAAATTAAATCGAGTGATACGAATTCCTGCGCATTAGCGGTGTCTAATGCTCATAATGTTTCTCCCGGCGTCCAAGCAACAGGGCTTTTTATCCGTGAAAATCGTGTCGTGCAACATCCGATATGGGACCCCTACCGGTGCTGCCGGGATATCGTAAATCAATTTTCTTCGTCGCGTCGTACATTTCTCTTCCCTTCCGCTCCCTGTCGTGATCCTGTCGTAAGTTTAGCTTCGTTAAACTGAAAATTGGCAGATCCTTCGGAGCTTTATGAAAGAAATTAAAGATCTAAACAAAATTGCCAAGTACATCAAGCCTCTTCTCCTTGCAGTTGGTGTCATCCTCTGACGTCATTGACTGTTACAGTGTAGCTTCTATTAACGAGACATCATTCTCCGAGCAATTCCCTCGAATGGAAATTACCGTGAAATATGAAACGTCCTTAGCGTCCTGCTGAACGTGAAAGAGCGAAGTTACCATAATATTCCAGGTATGTAGCTGTAAGTGAATTCTACTTGGCATTGTGTACGACTGTTTAATATTACGTATCCCTGCAATATTCAGCGCGCAGCCCTCGGCGAAGATAACGAGTACTGACATTATTGCGAGCATTCGGGGATGAAAATTGTTCCTGTCTTAACACATGCGCGTCTTGTACATTATTATGTGCACGTCAGGATTCGTAAGACGCGGAAAGGGAAAAGCTTATGAGAAGCGAGGCTACACACATGCACAGGGTATTTTGCAGAAAGTGTATCCTCCGAGGTTCTTAGATGAATGAATGTTCCTTCTTCATATTTTAACATTCACTGAGGCTCCTTACACGGCACAACGATGTTAAAAACCATCACGACACGATTCATGTTATATTGATAATGATACAAAATTCTTTTTTATTAATTTACTGGAATTCTAACAAATAGTCCCTTCCGAATATTGCAGGAATATGTGGAATATGACGCCTGTATTAAATATGATATTTAATTATCACCACATCGTGACCTCATTACTAGTCACAAGAATTAATGGGCACGCGAAATGAATGGGGAAGTACAGAATTAATAGGGAGAAGTGCAAATGCACATTAAAAGTAACGTGAATATAAAATATTCTTTTGAACGTAGTTTTGACGCTCTTAATGATAATTTCAAGTCAAAGTCTTTCACTTTTAATAGGATCTGAAAGCATAAGAAAGAAATGAATTGAAATAAACTAAAGAAGAAAATAGAACTACTTAGGTTTCACCTATGTTTCGATGGAGGAAATATTATAGGGAATTGTTTTCTCATAGATTTGAATTTACCATTGGGCACAGAACGAATTATGTCTGTGATGTCTCGAGCAAGGCATCCAAGTTTCGTAACTCTACGTTCTACAATACCTACGTCTTCTTAGAATAATACGTCGCCGTTTGATGAATCTATGTCGCAAGCTTTGTTCGCAAGTTTCTACTCTCCGTAATAAGTGTAAGCTTGCGGTGTAGAAGATTACACAGTGTAATTGAAACTGGTTTGTGTGTGGACTCGCGAGGAATGCTTGTTAAAGGTGAAACTCACCCCTTCAAACGTTTATGCGTGAATTCCTGTGGCAATAATAATAATCGAAGATATTAACATGAAATGTTATTGTAAAGCAGATGAAAGGTCTGGTTAATTTAATTGTTATGAATGTAATGCAACCTGCTCCTTCTACCTTCATTTATACCTGCAGAGAAATATTATTTCTCTGATTGTAGCAGAAGTTATTTCTCATGAAATGAAGGGTAATAGGAGAATTCTAAATTTGCAACTTCGAACCGCACGCTAGCTCGTTTAATAATTATTTCCAAACTAAGTTTGGTACGTTATTCAACGTTCGAGGAAGATTTTAACCAGGATCATTAAATTTTCTCGATATATGCTTCGGTCGAAAGAATTTAAAATAATATCTGGAATTTTTTAAGCATCTATTAATGTTATACCGCAATCGGAGACTACGTGCGCAACGGCGGTCAAGTTTTAATTGCTTATAAAAATACGGAACGCTATAAAAGATCGCAGTCGCGGTAAAATTGATTGGAACATTGTGGCTCATAAATAACAGACACAGTTGTGGACGATGTTGCCGGCCATTATATATTTTGTTTGATGAAAACTGTTCAAACACGGCGAATCAATCAATTCTATCACAAAGAGATAATTTGCGGCGATGGTGGGAATGGATTCCTCAAAGCATCATGCATTTCTTCTTGCTATAAAATCTAACTATGTATTTCCAATTCAAAAAGTTCGAAAATGTTTTCAAGGAGATGGAATAACCTAAGAATATCGAGTTAAATGAAATTTTCCAAACGGGAATCTTATTTTGTGGGAAAAATTACTCGAAGCTAATGTTTATCGCGGTAACGATGATACTTATTACTGTAAATAAGTGTTGGGAAGATGGACGGGAGTAAAAGTCCTTTAGAATATCGCCGGGAGGAAGAAAAAGACGAGAAGGAAGTGTAACACGTGAAATTGAATGGGAGCTCAAAAACAAGTCTCCCATTCTACGAGGAAGCATCAACCGACGACGATAATTTTGTTTTCCCAGCATGGTTGACGTCCTCCCATTCATTTTCGTGGAAAATGGAAGGAGCTGACGGGTAAAACGGAAAGCTATGGTGCATTCTACTCCATACGGTTGAATGGAAGTTTGAATATGAGTTGGAAACAATTGGTTCCTTTAATGAGATTGGCCGTAGAAGTGTACGTGTACACACCTGACGCGGATACGTTCCTACACACGATTCTTGCCAGAGCACGCCAATCGTTGAGCGAAACATTATTCAATCGAATGGCAACGGAAAAATGCTTTTATGGTGGTGACACTAACGAATGTTCATTTTCGATACATACATCACAGTCTATTAATAGTAATCATTCAGATTAGAAAAGTTTCACAATCTGTAAATATAGTGACGGCCCCTGCAAAGTGTATTTACCCCCTTTTGTTATGTCTCATTATAGAACGCGAGCAATCAGAAAGCGCTGCGAAATTACTAATTAACGAAGGCAGCTTAACATTGAGATTACACGTTACAATGCAAATAATCGGCTTATTATTTTGATGAGACAGTCTAGAGTACATAATAATTGTTGTGCGTAATAATTATCATCGTTGGCGTAATCGCCAGTTGAAGCTTGTTTAATGAAGCCCTCTCGTACTCTCCAAATAATTGCGGTCTAACAGCAGTACCAACCAATTCAAGATACAAACAGACAGTTTTTCCGACAGCGAACCGTCCTTAACGAAAGTAAATATGCTGTTAATTTGCATTCCTTATCGCCGAATGACGTATTGAGGATGCGAAGGAATTAGAGAGCGGGCAATCTGCGAAATGAACCTTTAATTGGAGGTTTCTTCTTCAGCCCCTATTGCCCAGGGAACGCGACCTAACGATACGATGATTTCAATTTGCTACGTGAATGTGCGAGTGCAACGATGGAAACGCGTTGAAGAAACAGCGAATGTGTAATTACGGTTGGTAAGTCAAGGATAAGTATTTGCTCGACGGGAGCGTAGTGTTTGCCGTAAAATTTCGGGGTCGTTAATGAAAATGTTTTCACAGAAACTGGGACACGACCAGTCTGGGACCATCAAATACAGAAAATCAACTAATTTGCCAAATAAATCGGTTAACGCTGCGCTTTTGTTCCGTTCTGTGCTTCATCGTCAACTAAA
Source organism: Andrena bicolor (assembly GCA_960531205.1). Taxonomy (NCBI): domain Eukaryota; kingdom Metazoa; phylum Arthropoda; class Insecta; order Hymenoptera; family Andrenidae; genus Andrena; species Andrena bicolor. The sequence continues at coordinate 32,406,742 of OY482666.1, read as the reverse complement.
CTGCTGTTGCTTTTATAATTACTCCCGCTAGCCATAGGGCCATTAAGTTTATTAGCTGCTACCATTGTCCAACCGCTTAGCGGTGTCCTACCACACATATGCTGCGAGCCGAGGCACAGGATCGCCACAAAATAGGACAATAAATTTTTATAAGCGACTGTAGTTTAAAGACAAACATGCATATAAGACCATTAGCACTTCTAATATTGTCTAATTTATTCGACAATAAGTTGCCAAATTTAAAAATAGATCCCTATTACGTTCTGAGGAAAATAAATTTCTTACTGTCCTGTGTTTATACGATCCTTCAGTTTGCCTATCCTCTTTAATATTTCCCCCAGTATCATAATGAAAGCCTGATGCAAGATTAGACTTGAGCATAGACGGGAGATAAAATTCGCCAGTAAATAGATAACTGGGTCGTCGACCTCGAGAGGTCACCGAGGCTTTTGGCAAAGAATGGGCAAAGAAGAAACGAAGGTGGGGGCTCGTCTCTCCTAGGTGCCTACGTCTAGCAAAGAAGCTGTGCTACGTGTGTAAGGTGTTATAAAAAAAGTAGAACGGGGTCAAGGCGGTTCGACGCTCCTTTTTTACCAGAAGAAAATTGCCCCGAGCCAAAGCGAGTTGTCTCTTTTTCGAAGAACTATCTAACTTTATAATTTATTGTATCTTCGAGCTCTCCGCTGAACAGAAATGCCTTTCTCGCAATGTCCTTTGCTGTCCCAACAACGTTACGGCAAGAAAGACAGTAACGTACAATTCAGCGTGATACGAAATTGTATTTACAACCACATATTCAATTGAATTTCCTCTGTTCGCTCGTTTCCCAAGTATAAAAGTAATAAAAAAAAGTTTTATAAATATTTCTTGATGGCTCACCTGACACGCTTCACGTTCTCTCCACAGACGCCGATTCCATGCTCGAACATCGCCCAGCTCTCGAAAAGTCTTGGATTCCCCCACGAAACCGTAACTCCGCACAATTCCATTAAGAAGAAAAGCAATGTCTCCCAAATGTTACAAATCGGAGCAAGTGTTGCACCTTCCATTCGGCACTGCTTCTGGTTAGGGTTTTCGGAATAACGCCCGAACCGAAACCATTCACAGCGGAATTCTTTTACTGGGAAGCTCGCCTCGCCCCACGATGCACATGTCGGGTACAGTTTTCTTTTTTACTCGATTCCCAGCGATTTGCATTTGTTCTCGTACAAGCAACACGAGCGATACGTGTTTTCGAAAATCTCTCCAGTCTCGACGCGGAGAATCGGCTTCCCTTCGAGTTCGTCGACGACGCGCTCGTTAGCGAACAATGCGTGGACCGGTTGATCACAGAAATCGAAACAACGATCGCCTCTTCTCAGCATTTTCAGAAAAGTCATGCTCCTCTTGCGCAAGCTGGTCTTCCACGACAAAATGTCCATTATGTATAATTATTGCAACGCTGATCGCCAGCCGATTTACACGTTTATTGCTGTTGCGAATCGAATAACCTGGGCGTCTCGAGTCTCTCGATTATTATCATTAAATCTCACAGTTGGCATTGTCGTAGGATCAGGGAAATGATAGACGTGGTGTTATCAAAGGGGCGCGTGAACGACGAGCTCCCTCGACTAGATCCGAACACGTCGTCGCCTGGAGTTTCATTGTTGCCCCCTTTTAGCGCCAGGCAGAAATCGCGGATTAGTCCGGCGCGATCTTTCTCCGCTTTGAATGCTCGCCCTAAAAAGTGCAAAATGAAAAGCTGCTCTTTATTGCTCTGTGGGGGACTCGGTCGCATCCACGGGATCGCGAACGCTTGTGTTACACGGATTTAACTTTGTTCTTGTTTCGCGAATTCTTTTTAGATCTCGCTGTCCGCGTTTCCCCAGGGAAATCTTTTTTTCTACCCGCGGCCCCTGGCGAAGTTACCAAATACATCCGAGTTCCTAAGCATCCGTCGATTCCCTTTGAGCTGTAAAACTTTATAATTCACTCTGCTACTTTATCCACAGAAATTGCCTCACTTTTAAGTACCACGATAAACGACCAGAGAGGAATACGTGGAAATTGCGGAAAAATTCAATCTCGCTTGAAAGCCAAGAGGAATTCGTCGAACGAGACGTAGGTACACAGCTAAAGCGTTTCAAACTCCTAACCTTTTGGGCATGATGGGGAATATTGAATTCCTAAAGCGTTTGCATTAGATAAGATCATTAAGCCCAACACGGTTTAATGTGTAGAAGAGGAAGAGGGAACGGGTGTACGAGTTTGTTAGGGAAAAAGTGAATTTTCCGGCAGGGCTCTACCATCTCGTCGAGCTCATTTCTCTTCCGCGTCTTTCAACCACCCCTCGCGGTAAATCGCCGGTTCGATCTACATTTTTCCAACCCCTGGGTCAGGTACCGTGAAAATTTGTATGTTAACGGCACGCATGCATTAGGCAGAAGATGGTAAAACGCGGAGCAAAGTAAGAAAGTGAAGGACCTGTAATCGATACAAAATGCTTGACGCTTTCACGACCAGAATTGCTAAAGTTCCTGGCTTCTAGGCTTAAACCGTGTCTTTTAGAATATTGTTCTGACGTTTCGCTATCATCGGACTGATTCTGAGTGATACACAAGCGATCGGGCGCTTCGTGTATGGAAATAAACGTTTATCGAAATATTTCTGTTTCTGCGATCCATTTAAAAAGGAAACGATAAGGAACGATATCTGATATCATAAAGTGAGTATAACATAAAATAACCTTCACATAGGTTTCACGTGGAAAGGAGGGAACATAAATTGAACGTATGTCGAATGTCCTCTATTTTTATATGTACCTGGCGGTTCTGTTTGCGACGCGCAGATTTTATGGTGTGTTTTGTGTCTTGGCGCAGCAGCGAAAACGAAACACCGTGTCGTGTGTTATTGTGAAAATCATTCCGCTCGATACGTTGCTGATGTTTTGTAATTTATCTCGATACCCGCCATATCGTTTTATCAGAATGACTAGCTCTTTCCGATAACAAGATATCGACCCTAAGGACACCCCCGAACAGCTCACTGTTCTTGGCCGTTGCGTTTAGTTACCTCCTATTTTTCAATTTTACAATTCTGTTGTTTCATAGATGACCACAACGGCATAATACGAAGTATAAAACGAATAAAAAGTTCATAATGATCTCTGAACTGAATGATAGTTAACTTATTTCAAAATGAAAGAGAAAAAAATGAACAAAATCGGTCTCAAAGTATTTTAGGTGCGGTGAAAATACGACGAATGGTTTTGCATAGATAACTTATGGAACATTTCGACTGTGATATAATTTATTCAGGGACCGTTCGCCCGTCGAGGAATAATAGTGACTGTTGAGTCGCTTGCCGAATAAAATTCGTCCTCTCCAAAATTTTTCCTCCGTACATGAGCGCATCAGCGTAACTATGTTTCACGAGGCGATCACTATACCAGAAACCCTAAAGCACGGTGCAACCACAAACTATTTGGAACATCCCGGCCGATCGCCAGACATCGAGCACAAAGGGAGGGATATACCGCGAATTGGAGAGTAATACAGTTTATTCGTGGAACGTGACCGGAAGCCACAACCTTTGAGAAAATGAAAATTCGTGACGGATACAGGCACCATGCTTGACAAATTCTCTGACCTTATTCATGACGAAAGTGCACCGCGAGGCGTGGACAAGTAAGTGCCTGATGAAGTACACGAACAGGGGACATTGCAACAACAGAATTCATCTAGAGCCACTTGCATAAATACGAGTAGACGTTCAAGTTGAAGATTAGCATCTGAATTATTCGACACGCTATCTATAAACTGCAAAGACACGGGGGACTTCGCTACGTTCCAAGGTTTACTACTCGTGTTTCGTAAGTCGCCCGTAAAAAGTGACTCGAGGACCATTCGCTAATTACTGCCAGACCGTCCAGTCAATTAAGTGATCAATTGATCAAAGTGGTATCTCGTGTATCTTGGAGTACCGAATATCGAGCTTTCGCGGTCGGCTCAAAGAGGGTAATTTGCGGGTACAATTATACGAGGACTGTCGAAATCCTTTGATGGGGTTTAAGGGTAGTTTGCTAACAATAATAAGAAACTCGAAAATATAATCAAGGCGTTCGATCTTTAACAATGTGACATAAATCTCGAAGGAGGAATGCATTTTTAAGTGAACGGAGCCGTCGATACAACACACAATTGGAGATAAAATCGTACAAACAGGTTGTATCCCGTGTAGCTTCGAGTTAGATGATCCGCCGAGAGGTAAAATAATAAGTGCACGAGACTTAAGAGCTTGTAACGTCTTTAACCTTTCACGCTTATGTTGGCCTGTGTACGGGGATACGTTGGAATAAGCTTGACGAGAGTGGAGGATTGCTCTTGAGGCAGAGAAGTGACACGGAGCGAAAGAATGATGGAAGAAGGGGAGAGCGTACAAGAGAATATTTCAGTGTTATGCACGTTGGGATGCATTGTAGTAAGCCGCGACGCTGATTAATAATGCTCATACAGCAACAGCGGCAAAAGAGAATGAAAGAACCAAGGGGAGATGTAAAACGAAATCCAAAGAGAGATCGAATTAACGAAACGAGGCTACATTTCGCTACATTTCCAGTTCTTGTCTACGTTTAAACGCCTCAATAGTTTGCGCCGAATTGTATAAAGCTAACGAGTGCCAGAAGAAAAAAAGAAACAAGAAGGATGAGACGGTATTTCAACTCTAATTCCAACAAACACGTATCACTGTGTACGTTCAACGAGAGATTTAGTTGCAACGCAACAAAACGATGCTTCGATAAATAACGAACTATAAATAACGCCACACGGACACCGACAGAAATTCGAGCACCGTAAAAACGGCATTCGGTCTGGTTGTAGCGGTACTAACGACTTTAGTGTTGCATATTGTGCGGCGTTGTTGAAAGTATCACACAACGTTCCCGTTGTAAACGTCCTAATATGATTGAAAGTTGGCCTCAGTTTCGCCAACACCGCCGACGCGTTAAGGGGCACGTTTTGACATCCGTGCACATCAATTCTCGTTTCGAAACTGCACGGAAACACGAAGCTAAGCTTCAACAAACTGGATGATCCTCGTTCCGCGGTATCATTCCACGGAAATCTACCAATTCTAGTATCACAGAGCGTACGATTACCAAGTATCTGCCTACTCTTCAGGCCAGACACGGAGACGGGAAAAGATTGTAGCGGTTAAGCGAGCGACCGTATCAGACAGGCTCGGAAGGAAGCAAGGTACACGGGGTCGTTGTCCTCTAAAAGGCGCGTAGCGTAGCATGGTATATTCCGCGAGAAATTTCTCAAGCCAGTAAGCCCCGAAATCCCCGCAAGACAGCGGGACACGATGCACCTGGCTGAATCGAAATTATACCGAAAATATCAGGGGGCCAAGTCACGCGCGGTTCCGTTGAAACGTACGCGCACATTGTACGGCTGCTCGCCCGGCTGCCGGGGGTGACATTTACCGTTCACTTAAACATTTATCATCCACTGTCGGGAACGTGGACGAGAACGGCGAGCCGCAGGAGCCGGAACAAAAGTCCCAGGAGCTTGTTCGAGCGGCTTGTGGCGTGTGCCGGGGCCGGTGGTGTGGTCACGCGTCACAACATGCATTCATCTTGGCTCACACGCGATCGGTCCGCAGCAGGAGGGCAGGCAGGAGTGCCGGGAGAGCCAAGGAAGCGGCCGTCATGCCGCGTCGTATCGCCGTCACGTTGTGTCCCGTTCTGTCACGTCGCGTCACCAGCATTGCATTCGCTATCACACACCCACTGCACGTCCGGTAAACGAGCCACCACGGCCGCCGATGCGCGACGGCTCCTTTTGCGCCCGTCCGTAGCCTGGGGACCAGACAGCGTGCTCCGCCGGGGAAACGAGTCCCGTTCGGGGCACGGCACGTTCTCTCAGGGTCGTGCGAAAAATAGTTCGAGGACGAATAGGTGTCGGAAGGGGGTGCCTCGAAGGGGGAATGGGGGTGGAGAACGTGCGAGGTCCGCGTGTGTCTTTTGGGCTGCCGGTCCCAACGGTGACTGCACCATCGGACTCTATCCTGCTACTCGCCACCACCACCACCACCACCATCGTCGCCGCCACCACCACCACCGTCGCTACCACCGCCACCGCTACCATTGCCGCCGCCGCCGACGACGACGCCGTCGGTTCGCGTTTGCTATCGATTTTTCCGCGCAGCCTCCGCGGCCGGAGCACACAGACCGTCGACGTCTGCTGGATGGTTCTAACATCCTTGCTTTCCTACTTTAACCCTTTCTCTCACCTGCCCTCTGTTTTTGTTTATCTTGCCCCCGACGGGGAGTCTTCTTTTTTCTTTTTTGGTTGATCGAGATGTATGGGGGAGCTATCACGATTGCGGATGCTCGGGCAGCTTTCCGGATTTGGAGGTAGAGTCCTTTGGTATAAAGATCCATTGATATGAGTGTATTCTGATCCAATTTCTTCTTTCTTTTTAGTTTACTCTAATATCGTTTAAATATAAACTAACCCGTTTTTTTTTTTAGTTTCCACGAGGATTTTAGGATAGCGGCACATATGTCTGTTTCAGATAAAGTTAGTGATTCAGGTTTATTGTCGTTATCATCGCGTTATCTTTTCGTGATTTTATAGTCTCGTCCTAATTTTCCCTCGTAGCGTGGAACGTAGGTTGTTTTTTCAATGGCCTTACGCGTTCTCCAACTCCTCTATTGATCGCATTTCTGTTGATCTTTCTTCCATGCCCTCGTTACAGCGGAGTTTGAAATCTCTCCGCGATTTTATGAAGCAGTTACGCTCTTTTGTTTGTCATTAGCAACAGCCATGATCGTTCAAGTGTTTACACTTACCTCGGTATTCTACCGGATATCTGCATCATTTTATGTGGACGGCATTAATATCCCCTGTCGGTGCTTTAATAGTTAACGTAACTTTGCATTTCCATTACCTTCGTTGTATTAAACAATCTTCAAACGCTCTTAATTCTTTTCTTAAACTGAACGTCAAGTTCGTAACAATGATTTCACTGGAAAATACGAGGGAATCTTTTTCGTGAAAACGAGGCTCAAAGGAAGACATTCTTATCCGAAAGGAAGAAACGCCCCTACGATAGAATGCACGATTTTCTGGAAAGATTTTAGAGAAAAAAAGTGAAAGAGGAGGGACCGTCCCCAACTTTCGTATTATGCGATCTTTTATTCGTTTCTCTGCCCTCCTCGTTCGTCGGTGGTTCCTTCAAAGCGAAGAATAGCTAACAGTCGGCATTCTCGTTAACGAACGAGTCGGGGATCTACACCAACCTCTGCAAGGTCCTTGCCTTCGTTAAGGGAAATCGATCTATCATATCGAAACAATTTTCTCCGTTCTAGATCGATGGAAGGTGAAAATCCGGACGCGCAAAATATCGTTTTAAATTCGATTTTTCTCTCGAGAAAGGATGCCTATTCTTCTTTTCAAGTCACAAGGGGTGCGCAATACCCAGCAACCCTTGATATCCTTTTCGGACGTCTCCTACGTATTAAAACGGTTTTGAAAAGCCGACAGCTCCTGATGATTCACAAAGGAAACAAGGACAAAACAAGGAATATTTCAGCTTCAAACTTATGCTTTACTTTTACCTGCTTTCGTCACTAGAATCCTCCACGCGATTAAACATTTTATTAATTTCATTACTTCTCAAAGCACACGAACGAGACGACAAGAAGCTTTCCATATTGCATACATTTGTATGACGGTAACTGCGCCATGATTTAGTTGAGATAATTTAACACGATTCTAATCAGATCGACTTAGCGAAGGGCGAAGTCTCGCGAGAAAGACAGAACTTGGGTGATTACCGAGGGCGTGATCTTAAAACGAGGATAGGATGTGTCTAGGTATCAGTTGAGGGGAAGACAGGGCTCCACATGGTTAAGTACTCGTTAACTATCTTGAAAGGTATCTTATGAGGAAGTTTGAACTAGAGTGTCGAAACTTTTGCATCATTCAGTTACTATGGGAAATCTGTAAGGATTACGATCTTCATGGAACAAGCGAAATATGTAATGAAATTATTCAGAAAATCAAAATACGTGTTACCAAAATTATATAATATTTAAAATATTTTGTTAAAATATTTTGTTGTACGGTGTGTTATGATGTGTTAAAATTACCGATAAATTTAAATGTTAAAAAAAGTCTATAGAGGCGATCATCTTGCTAGAAAGCAGCCTTGGTCTGATCACGGACAGATGACTCTACTTGATGCTAGTAGTGCTACTCAATCTGCGGCCAGGCAATAAAGGAAGTAACGCTTACGCCAGCGAGTTTCCCGCGATAATAGGTGATCTTGGAAATGGAAAGAAGGTAAAGAAAAGAACCTTGGGATCCCTTCGTACACGAAGGAGGCCGACCAAAAACGACCCACAAAATGGTCACCGATACTATCTCAACGGCATTGGGGAAAAAATAATGCTCAGAAAGCGAAAATCTAATCTGCACAGATTCATATACATATATTTCGTACAATTTAGAATTTCATTCGCAACATTTCCACCGGGTAACTTCAATTACTCTACAACCGAAGTTTAATTTTTCATCACGGTTCTTGACCAGGAACCGACAGGAATTAATTAAACCTACGCCCAAAAGGATGACCTTAATGAGATCGGATTCCCAGAATTAATTTCACTCTCGACGTTCTTAAAACCCCAATTGTTTAACTTGGCAACTGGGAATGGAACAATGCGAATTTCGCGCGAATAAATATTTCCTCTCAGTATGGCGTAATTTCATCAGAAGCATATTGAGATTATAAATCCCAGAAGTGATTGTGTACTTAGTAAAATCACAGTCACGTCAGCAAAGAATTCAACTGGCACAATGTACCAACGTGTATGAAAACCAAGGAAGTACTCAACTTTCTCCCGTGTGACGCACGACATTTTTGTTTCCGTGTAATTGCACACGGAGGACAGCAGGATACACCTTTTTATACGAGTATCGTACATGCCATGAGGAATACAAAGTAAACACGTATTCAACGCGATTTATAGAGGGTGTTCTGGTGCGCGAAGCCGCAGGAAGCATCGTAACGCGAAAGATTTTTCGAAGTGGAATGATAAAAAGACGTTCTCTGAAGGACACCAGGAAATGGGGGGATAGGAGTAGAGGCGAGGGGCATTCAGATAAATTCAGAAAACTGTAAATCTCGCGGAAATCTCTCTTCAAGCTGTTGGAAGCAGGGCAAGGATAGACGGACCGCCACATAAGAAGTATACACATACGCGAGGGTGATAAATACGCGGGTAGATAGTGGACAGATATATAGGAAACAGATGCATTACACAGCGTACATCCTTCCTTGTGCAAAGTCCTTGTTTCCTGCAGCGTTAATTTTAATGTTTTACTCGCGATGTGAATTTTTCACGCACCGTGAATAAGGAACTCCGATTTAAAACAGTCTCCAACGAAGTTATTTTCGTCGCAAAAATTTTAATTCGAGATTTCAAAGACTTAATGAGAGTAGGTACGGAATACGGAATGCATGACGATTTAAATTCTATTCAAGCATGTATAATTTTGTTTACCGAGTTATTAACGCCGGGTGGTTCGTGAAAGGCAGGACCCATCAGCACTTGTACATAATATGTTGACATCTACAAGAGATGATCAAGCGTTTTTGATAAGATTAGTGGAAAGCTGTTTATAAAACCTGTTTCCCGTTAATTAAGTAACTGATCATGTACGTACGTTGCAACACGCATGATTTATAAAAGAATTTTCGTGGTACACCTTTACGAGAGTTTCCAGCGTAATTTGTAGAAAATACGTGACACGTGAAACTACAACGGCAAAGGCGTAGGTAATGGGCACCTCTAAGAATCTTTTCTAAAATCGTAAAATCCCTCTTGTAGCTTGAAAAACAGTCTTCTATTCCGCGAGAACCAACATGTGGCTAATCTGAAATATCTCTTTAGGAGTACACGAGCCCGAAAGCCAGGTCACCGAACAAAAGATATACCTATTGAGTTTCCCTGTACAGTGGTGTCAATTTCTGCAACGTCTATCTAGGATCCTTACTTTTCCGATCAGTATAATCAGTAATATACACATTTATCAGTAGGTACACAGAATGGTCCCGTTTTGAAATCTGGAAGCTTTTATCTTCGAACGTCGAACGCCACATTTTACTCGAACAAAGCAACGAAATTAACTTCCAATACAGTGCGATGAAAGAGAGTCAAGTTATTTTTTTTTTCTTATTTATAAAACAGAGTTTGTCCTTTTATTCGGGATTGGTATAGTAGAGAACTCTCTCAACTCTGACAAGCCATGAAAAATAGCATTTCCGGCCACTCAGGCTCCGATCGTTGCCACTTACGATTTTCATAGGGAGAACATTGAAATCCTCGGCAAGTATTCGTCAATTCCTAACACCAGAATCGAGGTAAAGAATTACTCATGTTTTATTCAGGCATCGCTACACAATGTATTTCGCCTTACTCGGCCACAGGAATATCTTCACGCGATCCTCGAACGAACTCGTTATTTCTCCTGTACGTTTTTAATCCCTTCACATTTTTCCTCCGCATGCAAATGTGTCTCGCGCGTATTTCAATGTTACCTTTAACGTCATTCGAATTATTACGATTCAGAGAAACTATTTTATAAGCGACACTCGGGGAGCACACACATATCAGGACTTACGCGGACATGATTTAAATTTCAACCTCTCCGTAATTCGCCTATGAACGCGCCCGACGCATTCACGGTGTCATAGAAGCGGGTACATTCTCACGAGAGCACCTAGATCCAGCCTCCAAACCGTCGGATGGCCGAATTTACGGAGATTAACTGGCAGAGAAGTAGCAACTGTGCTCAATGGTGCCCTTTCCAGTCACTTGTCACGCGGAGTTTAGTCGTCTTAATCCGGCTCATTATTGGAATGAACCGCCCAATAATGCATCAGTTTCGAATGATTGCTCCGTGCCCTGACCTCTAAATTAAAATTGCATTTGCGCGACGGTCGGCGATTTATGGAAACGCTGATACAGAAATGGAGGGAATTTAATAACTGTTACCGTACGATCGAACTTGAATACTGAATATTTTATGCGCGAGATATGCTACTATATAAAAAGCCATCAAATATCAATATTAAAGATTTAATTTAAACTGAACTGTTCCTACTGAATTACCTTATTGAAAGGGGCTTTTAACTGGTAGGAAAATACTTTTTCATGTTTAACTTTGAGAAAGTCTGTGTTATAAATTTCAGGAAAGTAGTTAGGATTAGCAAAGACGGCAATTCCACGGGATTTCAACAGGTAATTACGTTCCACGGTTAAAACGTTTTCGCATTTTAGTGAATCCTGATAGGTCACCAAACAAGCGGTCGTAGAAGCGCACAAGGAACTCAGAAGCAGCTCTCCAACAATTTTGATTTCAGCCATTTCGTTTACGGCAAGGAACCAGTAGCCTTAATACGACCTTCAGTCAATTTGCTCGGAAACTTTCTCAACTTTCCTTCAAAGCTTTTATGCAAGTTTGCCCGCGTGACGTAATCAACTTTTTAAGACAAACGAATGAAAATGAAGGCAATATATCAACGACTCTTTCACTGTCCAGTGAAATTTCTAAACGTGGCAGTGATCAATAATGTTAACAGACTCTTGCGTCACAAGGATATCTCCCGACAATCGTTTGAATTATTACATACGTTCATGGAAAATACATATTTCAAAAGGATTACTAATGTGCTTTCCAAAACGCAATGAAAACGTAAGTGGCCATTTTTCAACAGTTCAAGGAAAAGTCATCCGCCGTCTACCTGAATTCCTTTCGACAGTATTTGCCGCTGCCATTATCGAGCACTTCCTTGCTCGTGTCCGCGAACATTGAATTTACTATCTCTCGCTGAAGGAACCGTGGTTTCATCAATTTTTGAAGGATCGCTTTTCACGTCAACTTTTGAGTGGCCAAAGATTAAATAAAATAGATCTCGTGTACGTTATTAATTAATTGACATGAAGAATGAAATAAAATAAAACTGGCTGAACCAGCTGAAGAAATTTAATTCGTTTCTCATACCACAATATTATATGAAACAACTTATATACGACAAACTTCGTATTTATTTGGAGGAAGGGCGACTAGTTAAAATGGCCAGCTAGAATAGAATGACTAGACGCATAATTTATGACAGTAATTTAAACAGTCGGACCTTGAGGGAAACTTTGATATACGCGAGCAAAGTGAGACAGATAGCGCGGCAAAAGTTAGGAGGAAGAAAATACTGTGTTGAAATTGTACCATTTGTCCGAATGTTAGGTCTCAAAATACAGAAAATGGTATACGAGCTGTTGTGGGGCGTCAGTTTAGTTAACACAATTCCAGGGAAACCAATTTTGATATTAAACGAACTACATAGCCACATTAATGTTTCAAAACTTTAAAGTGTTCATGTATAGTTGATAACTATTTCCAGGCATTATTGTAAGCAGTATATATTATTCACACAAATCCTTTCGTTTTTTTTTGCAAGCCCAAGTTCGCTGGCGGTAGTTCCATATGTTTGTTTCATTGTATTCCGAGTTTCTAATTACTTTCTAAACCATTACTGGTATTGACTTGCAGGAAGAAAGCATTACAGAAAATAATTGATAACTTTTAATCGGATTAGTTTCTATCGACGAAACTTGTTCCCAGACTGACGCAATTTTTTTCGTATGTTCAATAATTACGAAACCATCTCGACCACAGATGCGAGAAAGTAGAACACAGAATCCGCGCATTTATACATAAACTATTTAAGGGGGGATTGCGCCTTGTTAGTCCGAAAAATAGGTAATTCTTTATGAATTTTTTAAACAAAAACGGTTCGACAAATTAATTTGAAGTTTGGCAGGCGGTTTTATTGTATCCTGTACTATTGTTCTGAATTTCTATGTGACAGTGAAAAAAAGGATGGCAGATGCAGAGAGAGAGCGTTGAAAAATAATCGGGTGGCCCTGGCGTTGACGAAAAATTCTGTAAGGGTTATCTGAAAAACAGCCTGCCTCAACAGCCAAATTAATTTGTCGAACCGTTTTGGTACCAAAAATTCACAAAGAATTACCCATCTTTCAGCACAACAAGGCGCAATCCCCCCCCCCCTTAAAATACACAGTAAAATATTCAAGTCCGCGGGATCTTAATAACTATCATAAGATCGTAATCCAATCAACTACTTCATTTATATTCCCAACACACTTTGAATAAAGTTATGCACCGTCTTCGGAAGCGGGAAATCTCCGCATAAACTTTGCACGATCAGAAATTTATCAGTGATGCATTTGATGTTACCCGGGAAACAAAATAAGAGAAACGAATCTGATAACTCAATATACAAGAAAATGAAGAAAGTGAAAGTAAACAGTTGTATAAACGAAGTGACATTAATTTTACGAATATTCTAGAAATTTTATTAATGTATGTGCATAGGCGCACAACCGAAGAGGCGAAGTCATTTCTGAACTTTAGCCATTAGAGCAGTTCTCGAGGATTAATCGTCCAATGATATCCATGCAACCAGTAAATCTATTGGAGCAGACGATTATTTATCGGGCAACAATTCACTTCAAACGTGAACTGGTTTCGATTTAAAGAATCGTTTGATTCGTAAACCATCTGGCCAAACACTGTATGTTAGGGTACATGACCGCGTTTCTTGCAAAATAAATTCAATTTAATCTAGAATCGGGGTTGAATGCACCAGTGTTAATGGAATTCAGCTTGCTGGATGTGACACGCTCGACTAGGTCTTCAGACTCAATCGAGAAACAACTACGAGGCTCGATTTATCGGAGCGTGAAAAAAAATCCAATGTCGGTACACAAGACGAAATAAAAATGAACGCTATTATATAATATAGCGCACTCGCGCTGAAAATTAGTTACATGTTGCTCAATTTACCTCACGTGCGATCATACAAAGTGATATCATTATTTGCATTTGCCGTTATTAAGACAGGTAAGATCACCAACAAGTTATTCTATCTGAATTAACACGAATTTTGGAAAATAGTGCGACTCACCTCCACTTTTGCTCTTCCCCGCACAAAATAACGCTGTTGATACCATGCAGGACGTATAACTCCTTGAGGACCAAAATATTCACTTCAACCTCACTTAATACCTGATTAAACAGCGGCAAAGTTGATCTGAAAGAAAAAAATCAAGAAAACATTTACAAAAAATCCAGTTAATAATCGAAGAACAACATAATCCGTTCACATAGTGTGAAGCTTGAAATTTTATCACAGTGTTCAACGATTCGAATGTTTCAGGTAAGAAACGCTTTTAATTTAGGTAAGCTTGTACTTCAGCTGATTGTAAATACATGGTTTTGATTCGGGTTGACTTGGAACACAGGGAGCCAACACAAATCAGTTGAAGACTCAAAGATCCAAACTGACCAACCTGGACCTTCTTCCTTAGAAGAAGGCTGCCTGAACATGTGACCCTAATAAGGTCCTCTGGTTCTAGGATTGACCCAAGGGCGTCCCTGGTTCTGAGGTGGTCTCAGTCAGGATCTTTTAATCCCAGGGTGGCCCAAGTCGTGTCTCAGCCTGAGACTCTCAGGGCCCTATGTTGGTTGGATTCTGATATCTTGGTTCCGTGTTGATTTAAATCAGGTCTTTGGATGCCGAAGTGATACGACAATTAAATAAAACTAAAATTTTACTGTTTGCTAGTTCACCGTGTGTCTTGGGTCGAATGCGTCATTCCAGACAACCGACATGCAACACATTCGTGACCTATTTCCGAATATCGATGGCCGAAGTGCAGTATCTCTGAATATCAACCATTTTATTAATAGAATTTAACAACGAAAGCACAGCTACTGCTTGATCAAATTTGAGGGATGTGAAATGGTGGAAGTACCTACGCGTGCATGAGTATTATAGATATTCGAAGGACGATCACGTAGCCTCCGTGCGCATTATGTGGGTTACTAGTCCAAGGTCTAACTTCGTTCGTGTCCTGGAACATAAGCTCGTTTGTACCTACGCTGGATAATTTACCAGTACTTCCGGTGACCCATATTACTCCTTCCGTCCTGTCTTAGCCTGAACGATTCCCTTTGATCGAACCTTCCAAACTTTGTCACAACAGGTACAAATAATGACCTCATCTGGCAACTTTCAAATTAACCATCATCTGCTTCTTCTCACAAGCTTAATAATTACTTCACATATTTTTGTGGCACATACTACTATATACGACGAAAATCATTTCACACGCCCTGCTTATTAATTCTAGTTTGGTGTATGATGCTCCCCAGCACGAAGACGAACGAGACGAACAAAACTTGTGAGAACGCCACTTTTTCTTCCATGTGTTTTTATAAACTTCACAAGGTTTTAGGAATATTTTTCACCGTTTTAGACACTGTTTCCACGAAAGAGAGAGTGCCGTTGTTAGACAGGTGAGAAACTGGGGGAGGCGAAAACTAAAGGTATTGCATTAAGGCGGATTCAGTACTGAAGCTGCTGAATGTAGTCTATCGATTTCGAGCTGATCTACCGTGGTTCCTACAGAAGGAAGTTGTTCCCGAACGTGCCTTCGCATCCTACGACGTCTGTCGATACGTTATTCAATTCCATCGTATTGGATTTCCCTTCTCAGCGGTTTGCAGTCAGACTACAACTGCAACTGCAGCTGCAGTAGCTAGCAACGATGCGGTTCTATCAGGCTATCCTTCCGTTTCTTTTTCCCTCTCGTTTCCCTGTTCCGACGTTCGACGTACTGCGTAACGTACAAAAATATTTGCGAAATCCGTTGGTAACCTTGTGACCCACATCATTAGAATCCTTCGAAATATATTCACATATATTCATAGAAAATGTTTCTGTATGGATTAATACGGATTTCAGAGAATTCGCGCCAGAAGAAGATAACATTTTTCGTTAAAAATACTCTACGAATCATTTCCTTTGAAACGTTGCGAGTCAGAAGTCACGCAAACCTCTTCCCAGACTCCGTATCTCACCGTCAGTATCTTCGCATTGTAATTAGGCTATGGGATTTAATAATGACAAATGTATTTGCCGCTCAATGTTGTTCCATCCATTAAAAATTATAATGCATAAGTGATTACGGATTACGAGAGAGGCGTGCACGTGGCTGTACATTCGCGATAAGAAGCTCGTCTAATTTGTGACGCTGTTGCCTTGCAGTCTGGCACATCCATTATTAATTCTCCGCGTAATAATGCGAGCTTCGCTCTGCATCTCGTACCAATCAGATGGTTGCATCTGCAGACGGATTAAAATTCATATGTAACCTGCGAAACGTGTTCGAGTGTAGGCCTCGGCGAGGGATAACGCTGAACATCACGATTTCGATTAATGAGAGATTCATAATGACATCCTCCTGGCCCACAAACTCGATTACTGTGACCGACGGAATAACGAAAGACATTTTTCAGGCTGTCGAAATGGAAAGCTGGCGTGCACCATTTGACACTTCGGGACGATACCTATATCACTGCAAGTACTATTGTACATTAATTCGAGCCTCCATAAAACTTCACGATGCAATTATAAATTGAATAATTAAACGCCGTTAATAGTATTTCGAAGCTGCTTTAAAATTACGATTCATACTTGTACACCTCCGTCAATTAAAAATACATTATCTGTTCAACTCGATATACGGCATCATAGAATACCATGCGTTTCTTTTTTTAAATTTATTACAGCCGATAAGCGCGGGTATCGCGCTACAGGTAACGCTGTGGAGCCTTTACGACTCAAACGTGATGTATGAGGATTTTATGCCCCAGGAGACATTAACACATTTCGGATCCGGCATTCTACTTTTTTTTATCTTCTGTTCCACTCACTTTTATGCCCGCCCATAGACGCAAGGCCGTTGGATTAAGGATCTGCATGTTCGACATCCGAGATGTATTATTCCTTCGCGCAGTTAACCCATCCGACCCGAAGGGCGTACGATATACGTCAACGCGATCCATCTTATGCGGTCGAGTGACGTGCCATGACTTGAAGTAACTTTTTCGTATTTATTTTAATTTATGGTGCATATTTTGAATAAAAATTATTGCGGTATAATATTTTAACACTCTGTATAATAATTTCATGCATTCTATAGATGTGTTTTCTAATTTTATTTTACAATATGCTACATCCGAATGTCACCCATTCATTGTGAAGAGGCGATCGCTATTTTACGTCGGGTCGCAAGGGTTAAACCACGCGCGAAAACTATTGGCTGCGTAATTGGTAGCACATAGAAAACATGACGTTCGTAATTCCTCGAGACGTCGATATATCCCTAAATTGTCGAGCTGATATGCGAATAAATTTGCCAAACAAATGGACGGCATCGAGCAAGAAATTCCGGCAACAGCGCGCGTGAACTCGCGCGCACAAACGTCGCGATAGTTATGCTGGACAATCCAAGTGAAGGTTAACGGAGCCTTGAACGTGCAATCGAATAGTCGATACACCAGTCCGGAGATGTGTCGATGGATAAAAGTGCAATCGTTAAAACGAATCTTGAAAAAGGCAAGCCGAAGGATGGGAAGCGATCGCGCCAGCCGGTGAGAGAGAGAATAGTATCCATCTAACGGAAATTTTGCATAAAGTGACTCGGCTCACGGTATCTGGAGATCAACAAACGTTCAGACTCAAGAATCGACGGGTGTTTGAAATATGTATCTCGCGAGGTAGGTGGAATTAATCAGCAATTCGTAGAACACATTACTGAGTAAGATAAACGAGCGATCGATTGTCTTGCATCATTACGAACGCGAAAACGCAAATTATTTCTATATACTTGTGCTTCTACAAAAATTAGTCGAAATCTGAACAATAGCACGCGTGCTTCTCGTGTCACAGAAAAAAAGCTTTGCCATTAACGTTGCTTGCGGAACACAATATGTATTTGTTGCCTATAAGTAGTTCACCTCCAAGAAACAACAAACGGTGTGGAAGAAAAAATTTTAGCGTCTATGCACATCCGTGATCTCGTTTTTGCGAAGGCTTCATAAATTTTGCAATAATCTCGCGACGTCGGGCTTGCAGGTGCATAAAACCGTAAGCACGCAAACGCGCGCAATCGCGGGAAGGAATGGCGGGGTTCAGTTTTAATACGACCACGGGGTTATTCCTTTTATATAAAAGTTTATGAAACCTTTTCAGTAAGGAATCGCGGCGCGAAAAGCAGCGAATAATGTCGAGACACCGCACTGGAGAGTAACTTTTTAAAAATTCATTAAGAACACAGCGGTACGGTTGTTAGAGGTTATGGTCCTTCAAGACCGGTTTGCCTTTTTTTCACCCCCTTAATATGCATGCCCGCAATAAGACAGGCGTGTATCAGCCGGCCGTAGTCGCGACACACCCACAACTCGTTCCCCCTTGTGACGTTCTTACCGCGTTAGTTCTCTGTCCCGGCCCGGTCCCCGGATCCTGCGAACGTGTTTCATCGCGCATCAGCGCCGTGAAATAAATTATTCACGGTATCGCGAGCGATTCGTCACTGTCGCCTGCCTCGTAGATTCAGAGTCGACGCGAAACGCGGCTGAATAGTTCGGCAATGGGCTGCGACGCAGGATCAATTGGTCCTGATCGAGGAATATGGTCTTCGATACCTGATACACCGAATAAAAACCTACTCGATGGCATCTCCGACGAAGTTTCAGTGTTAGGATTTAGGAGAGTGTACTTAGAATTGTAACTGCTGTTTGAAAATATTATTTCAATGTTGATCGCAGATGACATAAGTTTGAGGAATAATTTGCCTTTTGTGTCATCGTGACGTCAATAGAATCATGATTGACAATTTTTGGTTAAGGAAAGTGGAACCGAATCGTAGAACGGACGGTGCATATAAACACTTTATGCCGCGATCCCGGTACCAAAGCGATTTCCGCAACGATTTACGTGGAACGAGAGACGTATGACGAATCCTATTCGGATTAAACCGCAGATAATTGATGTTTCCGCTTAGAACGATCCTACAGCTGTACTCTATTTGGTGCTAACTACACACCGTACAATACGGCACCACGGTTCAATAAAACAAAGAATTAACGATGGTTATTTAGGAATTAATTGATATTTCCATCGCGCGGGTCTGCGAACAATAATGGTACCCAATTGGCAGTTTGTACGAAATCGTGGCGCAATCGAAACTATTCATTTACATTTCGGTTATAAATAAAAGCAATTTGAATATTTCAATGTAAGTGGCCGGAAACTTATGCAACGCAGGAATTATATTTGCACTTTGAATTTGCTATCGAAAAATGTTGGACGTTGAAGGATATTTTTTGCTCGCCCAAAATGCCGTAACTGGTTACATCAGAAGCTATTTTAGTAATCGTGAAAAACACTGGATTCGTCCTAAAGCCTTTACCAAAAGAAGAGGAACTATATTTATCTTTGTTCATATTTGATCAAGTTTTGATTCGCCACCCTCAAACAATAAACTAGGGAAGAGTAATGAAGAAATGGAACGAGTTCCATTTAGAAGCCTCATCTGTCAAAAAGAAATAGTTAATACCAGCTACTTAATTAACAGAGTAAATACCATTTATTCTATACCTTATAATCTATCACATAGGTACACACGTGTCATTGAATCGCGTAAAATGGAACTCATTTATTACTCAGATATAAACGTCAGAATGTATTCATAGCATTT
Organism: Andrena bicolor; assembly: GCA_960531205.1. Taxonomy (NCBI): domain Eukaryota; kingdom Metazoa; phylum Arthropoda; class Insecta; order Hymenoptera; family Andrenidae; genus Andrena; species Andrena bicolor. The sequence goes on along the minus strand of OY482666.1, from coordinate 32,387,061 downwards.
TTTTTTAATCAAAGAGATAAGACGCGCTAACGATGTGAAAATCCAGTCACACCTATTATCCGCAAGCGCGACCTATTCATAGTAGTTTACATAATATATGTAGAATGATGATCTTAGTTTTGCCTGCAGTGCTCACAATTAAAGGCAAGGTGATATACGAGCAATTAATGCAATTTTCAATTTAATCAGTTCAGCAGAAATTTGTACCCTTTTCTGAAGGTGTTAATAAATTGATTATTTCATTATTTATCCTCATACTAGCGGGGATCCTTGTCCACTGCAGGAAGTCGTAAGAGGAAAAAATGAGCACCGCAGGATTGCTAAACCAGGAATTCCATAATACGTCAGATACTGTTAAAATACAAAGAGATGATTAACATAAATACTGACGTCTGCATAAAATAACGAGTTAGACAAAGATATCTACTCGTGATTCACGGGATATTTCCCCTTTGACTATATGAATAATTATCCTTCGATTCTGAGTAGCTACAAAAAAATACCTGCTCGAGAAAATGTATGAACAGCTGTATATTTTCATAGTTTAGCGGCCTGATTAGTTTTCGGTATGTATAAAAAATCAGGATGTCGATGAAATAGAAAGCACCGCATTAAAGTACCCGGAACAGTTTGCATGTACTTCTAATCGGGTGTGCGCCCAACGCCGCGGAGAAAATATCACAAGGCGAATGGCCAATGCACCACAATGTACTACTAATGTCGCAATCAAATAAAGGTTACTGATAACGATCAAGGCAACATATCCTTGATAAACTTATGAAACTAGAACGCGTGTAGGCTAAGAATACTTGGGTGCCATTTGTCTCTCTTTTTTTTTTCTTCTTCCAGAAGAGCTCAACAACTTGAGCATCGACATTTATCGATACAATACGCAGTCAATTCTCAGATAAAGGAGAATATTCACCCGAGTCGTGGAGATAATCGTCAAAAAGTAAAGCCCGCATCCCTCGTAGCTGTCGCTTTTATTGAAAACATAAACAATACGCTTTATAGGCTCGTATTGTCGTTTACGAACGTGCAATAATTTCGGAGAATCGGAACTTTGATTAGACAGCGGGAAGTTCGTAAAGCAGTAAACGTTTTCCTCGTGAATTGCAAGTAGGTATTTCGGTTTCACGTAGCGATCCTTTTTCAAAGAAGTAGCAAAAAAATATACGCGAGCTGAGAAAGAGCATGTTTCTCCTCCTAATTCGAGGTACCTGCTAGGAATATATTAAAATGATCTGTAAAAATGTTTCATAATCTTTCCGGGTAATTCTGTACCGTTTATGAACTTCTACTTGATATTCTCGTGGCTGCGACACGAAACCTGTTATTATAGCGGCATGCCAAATTACAAATTGACGTAAGCTCCGCAATTATATAATCAATCAATTACGCATATTCTAATGACACAGGTCGAGTCTCTTTCGTCGCAACTGAATATTTAATTTGCAGGATCATTGGTGATTTCCCCTTTTTAGCAAAAAAATACCTCATCGTAGGTTATCTTTAACAAGCACATAAACGTGGTTCGTTTACTGGCGTGACGTTTTCACTATAAAATTCATTTGGTTGTGTGTAACATACAACACGAACCGCGTCTATGTTACCTAACGAAAAATTCGAATTCCTTGCAATAATGCCAATGAACGACAGTTGAGGAAAAAATCTTTTTGCATATTATAGCCGCGTCGGAACGAGGAAAGTTAAATACAGTCGTCACCTACTTTCTCCGGTTTCATTTAATTTTGGACGCCGAATTAAGCAACGCACGGTCGTGGGTTCTAGGGAGATTCGGAGAAATTCTTGCACGAACCACACGCCTGATAGAGAGTACCTTCAAGGTAATCCACGGTAATCTTTGTTTAACGATGAAACACGGGTTTCTCGGGTATACGAAGCTGAACCTGATGCGCCCAGTCCGGGGACAAGCTCCGCCAGATTTCCCATTCTTTGAGTACGTGGCCTTCGAGGAGTACCACGAGATCGCGACTCCGCAGCGGGAAAAGGATCAACGTAACGAGCAAAAACGGGGAACTGACGATAAAAATCGAGAGAACTGCAAACCTGTTCGCCTGTGTTCCTTATCCACCCCCACTCGTCCGGTTGTTTTAGATAAGCACCGGCAAGAATATATACTTCTTCGTAGATTGTCGAGAGAAATTGTACATTCCGGACGTACCTGTCGTCCTGCTTCGACCGTCAGCCGAAACCAGTGTCGGTAAAAAAATGTCGCTCGATCGGTCCACGGTATTCTTTGCCATTCTACTGCTCGTCACCGTCACTGTGGTCAATTGTGATCTGGATTTACAATTGTTGCACGTGGTAAATACCTATTCTGTCGAAATAATTTTAGTGTGAACGTCACGAGCGTGATCGTCGTCCTCGAGCGAGGTGTAACTCGCTTGCAAGAACGTCTCTCAGTGAAAGTGAAAAGTCATGTATAAAATAAAAATATAACTCGTGAATGTTTTAAATCGTCGTCGGTGGAGTCTGACAATCGGAATTTTAATGCTTCGACATGTTTTTCAAGGTATTTCGGCATGGCGACAAAGTGCCGCACAGAGAATATCAGAATTACCCTAACGATCCCTATCGAGACCATTCGTACAATCCAATGGGCAATGGTGACTTGACAAATGTAAGTAAGGAGACAATATATTCTGGAATAGTTCATCGTCACCATATGTTCGTGTTCTTTATAATTCCTAGAAATATTTTTCCACAATCTCATTATAATGGAAATAATTCAAGTGAACGTTTGAAATTCGTATTTAATGCCTCACTTTTCCTCACATATGTACGTCAGTGCAGTGCTCGCGAATCTATTTAATTACATCTGCGTAAATGTGAAAACACCGTAAACATTATCGAGATTCACTGTTCACCGTGCAGCCATTAGTAATGCACATCGGCAAGCACAAACTGTAATTGTTTCGTCTAACTATGTAGCAAGGTAAGCTACGCGAATACAGGATTGGCACAATGCTTCGTCAACGTTACGATCGATATTTCGGGACGGATTATTGGCCGGAGAAGATCTATGCGCGATCGACAGATGTGCCAAGGACTCAGTTGTCTCTGCAGCTAGTTCTGGCTGGATTATTCCCACCCTCGGAGAAGCAAACCTGGAATCCGCGTCTACCCTGGATTCCGGCATCAACGTTCTTCGTGCCCTCCGAAGCCGACAATCTCTTGTTCCCGCATTACTGCCCCAGGTAATTTTTCTAGTGCCTTCGTTCATTAAAAGAGCAATGCGAAACACTCGCGGGAAACACGGTAATACGAGCAGTTGAATACTCTGCAGCGTCGAAATATTACACTGAGTAAGAAGAAAGAATATGGTGCGGATAGTAATAATATTCCAAAATGGCTTGAAAAGAAGTGATGATTTCAGAACAGATGATTAACGTTAATGATACTTGTGTAAACGACAGCTAACGATGTGTTAAAAAATTCGAAGAACCTTATCACGCGATCTAATATTACTATTTATAATCACAGAAACACTATTTATTCTCGAGGACATTTGTTTCCGTTTTGATTCAAGGTACAAGGAAGAATATAGCAGATTTCTTCATCAACCAAGTACACAGGATATGTTAAATAAATACAAAAATGTGATGAATTACCTAACCCAGCACAGTGGCAAAGTAGTAAACACAACATCCGCGGTGACTTATCTTTACAATTTATTCAAGGAACAGGTAATGCCACTTCTATGCTGTGGCACCATTAAATAATTTTTGTATAAAAGTTTAATAATTAAATGACGTCTATTTTAGGCTGCTCAAAACCTGACACTACCAAAATGGACTGAGTCAGTTTATCCTGCTCCGATGAAGGAAATACTCGCCTTGGACTTTAAACTCAGATCATACACAAAGACGTTGAAACGTCTGAACGGAGGTATAAGGATATCATTTTTTTCTTACACAAAAAAATTTACATTGTCGCAGTATATAATCGTTTCCGCCCTCTTTTCAAGGTACACTACTACGTAAAATGGTAGAGGACATCCAAGCATACAAAGCGGGTAAATTAGAGCCGTACGATAGAAAAGCGTTTTTCTTCTCCGGCCACGAAATGAATGTGGCTGCAGTTGCAAACGCTTTGGAATTGGATGAACCTGTTATACCCGCGTACGGTTCTACTATTATGCTGGAAACTCTGCGCGATAAGAAAGGAACTTATTACGTTCGGGTAAATGTTTGAACTACAAAAGACAGAATTCCGAATTCTCACTATTTCTAAAACGTATTTCATTGGATATTAGAGATATAATATTCATCTCTGTTGGATGTATTAGGTTCTGTTCTGGACTGGGGTGACCGAGCAAATCGTAATCGAAACGATCCCAGGCTGCAGGGAACTATGTCCCTTCGATCAATTCCTGAACGTCGTAAAGGACGTGATACCCAGCCACGATGAATATCATTGCAACGGTAATCAGGAAACGGAAAATCTAAGGAACAAAGACTACATGCACTCGGCGGCGTCGAACGTAGCCGTTGGCCAAACTACGTGGTGCTACCTCTCGTCACTTGTTTTTCTTGCAATTTTTTCTGCCCGCAGTATCAATCGTTGATTTTATAACGACACAATTTTGTTACCGGTTGCAAAGTTCAATGAAGTAGTTTTGATATTTCGGTACCATCGGTGCAACCATCGAATCGATTTGGATAGGGGAACGGAAAAGTGTTGAACAGATTCGAGTACCCGGGTACCATTAATGAATGAAAAATGAACATTAATAGCTAGTAATGTGAATACAATAGTATTAGTGACGTAGGGCTTCGACGTTAGAGTAATAACTTAGATCCTCCTGAAAGTATTAGATTAAATAGCCATATATTGTTGTAACATCTAGTCAGAAGCGTTAACTATTCTCACGTGTCTCTTTGTTTTTCCTTCATTGAGAATGACAAAAGTTATCGATTGTTCATACACGCATGCGCGAATCTTTGAGACTAACGAGCGGCGTAAGTCGAAACAGTCGAGCAATCTTGAGCATTAATTTTTAAAAAGGAAGGTAAAATTGTCGTGCGCCGTTCTCATTCTCCGACACTCGGGTAAAGAACTTTCCGAATAAAATATAACTCGATCTAAAATAATACGCCAACCAAAAATACAACCCAACGATCGTTGGCCATGCCAACAATATCCCCGCGAGTGAATAAAACATCGCTTTTGGCAGACATGAAATGAGAGCAGATTCGATTTGCAAGTTGACGATTCGACTCTCCTATTTCTGTCCAGGTTAAAGGTTCAAGAACCTTCCGCAGAATCGAAATAGTCGAAACGTTTATTGTATCTGGGGCGATAATTCTGAACGAAATTATCGTTTCGTCAGTTGCGCGCTTTTAACGCGAGTAATAGAAGCAGAAATATGAATATCCATTATTAGCTTGAAGGGACGTTGATGAGTACTAAAGTTAATGGAAACTTTTTCTCGCGCTCCATGAAAAGTGCCTTTTTACGGCTCGAGACTTTTAATTTGCTGTCGGGGATGCATTGAAAAGGATCTATCTCGCTTGTTTTAAGATGATTCACTGTGCTCGATCTATATTATACTGTGTAACAAATATATCTGTGGGATCAAGAATCCCCATAGCATAAGAGGAGGACAGTAGCTGAATATGTGAAGATCGCGGGTTCGATTCCCGCGCCGAGGCTCCCTTTTTCCGTGATCCTACATATCTACCCAATAGTTGTACTCAATAGTTGAACACTTGTACTCAAAATGAAAATCCTCAGCCGTAAAATTGAAATCAGCGTAATGATTTATGATACACCGCAACCTATCATTTGTGCCAAAATATTTCCCACTTTACAATCATTAAGACAATATAAAAGAGATGAGTCCACTTTAATTTACCTTTGGTACGAAATCGGTCAATGTAAATCTCAATTACGACGAGCGCTTTGAACATGATTACAAACGTAATTGCTGGGCAGAGGATTCAGTGGCTCATGCAGAACACGATTCGAGCAGTAACACGGTTCAAGTAACCTGTGTGCTAATTTACACAAAATAGCGTGTATGCACGTAGTTGTATTGCAAGGTTCCTCGGAAAATTGAATTCCTCGACCATTTACCCTGAACTTTTTTTAACAAGTGACTTTTTAACGAGTGACTTTTTGCTTAAAAGATTTCAATTATTTTTTGGAATTTATGCAAGGAAGATTATCGAAATCCAATAAAATTAGAGAAATATTTCATTATATGCAGTTCTAGTTATTATCAAACGCACTATAACTAATTCTCGTTAACATCTAATCGTATGGAAATTTAAAGACACTTCCATAGCGGTGCTATTTAATCCTGCACTTTTAATTATGAAAATGATGATCGTTCTACCTTGCGAGCATTCAAGTTCCACCAAGTCCCATAATTCAACGGAGAAACGCTCGAAATTACTCAAGGTTTTGTTAAACGGAAATTTCGAAGTTGTTCATAATGAAAGATGAGTGCGAATAATTGCCGGACGTGCAAATATGGGCTGCTACAATTTAACTTCAGTACGTTTCATACATATATATATATATATATATATATACTTTCTCGCGAAAGCATCACCACGTCTAAGAAATATTTTGACAAGGCGAAATATGTTCCTCGCAAATGCACCAAAGTGGTACATATAATTTGTAACATTTACTAAGAAAGACAGATATGAAACCATCCCATTCTTCAGCCCAACTTTTTTACGGACAATTAATACATTTCGTTACGTTCAGTAGCCTCGATACTATTGATATACATTTATACATCGATATGTATATTTCAGAGCCTAACTCAGGGATCGAATGGATGTTGAAGAAAATATTCCATATCGCCTTTCTTATATAAGACTATACAACGGAATATTTTATAAAGTCTAATCTATGGTAATTAATCATAAAGGATTGAATGGAGATCACACAATGTTCGTCGATGCGTGTCATTTTGTGTACATCGAAATAGATTTATCATGACTACGTGGAGAGGAAACGTGTGGGATTTCATTCAACGACAACGAAGACAGAGAGTGGCGTCTCAAGGCGAAGATTTCCCAATAGGCATGTGATTACTTAAAGGCAGACAGAGATAAGGAGCCGATGGGTAAGTACCCCGTAGAAATTCCCGAGGCAAATTGCGTGAATTCCGACCTTGCATACCTTCATGGTGTCGTTCATCGAGGAGCGTGTATAATTTCGTACTGGTACCAAATTGTAGTGTCTATAATAACATATTTTACAACTATTAAGGCATAGTCGTACATGAATATTACAAATTGATGCTTTTGTATACCTACCCATGTCCCACAAATGATAGCACACACACAAAACGTGTCTACTTATAAAACCCTTCGGCCCTTAAATAAAAGTGCTTTCTTCTGAAGCTCCTTAACGATGCTTCCCTTCTCATTCCGGGCTCAGAGAAAGTGGATAGCTATATCACGTTTCTCTAGATATTATGACGGAGTCATTCTTGTTCATACCAGAAGAAGGTCAAGGTGGATTCAAAGTAAAACCGCCTGCTCATTTATTAGGAGTGGTATGCATATACCAGAACGAAAGGATAATGATCAGAAGTGTCTTTGACGCGATTACATAACTGAAAGGAGAATACATTTTCGTAGGAGAAGCCTATTGTGAAATGCGTACGCGTGAAAAAGAAAGGAGACGAGATTGAAAGGGATACCTACTTGTATGTAAGAGGAGAAGAGTACGCAGAGTCAACCTTGTTGCAATCATTGAAAAGAATGACACGGGAAGAGCATTGTTCGAGTTCTACGGCGAGCTGTGCTCGAATAAGACGGCTGTGTATGCACGCCTTTGCAACCTCTTTCGATATTAATGTTGTGTGTAGGAATGCGATTTTCCTACGAGAATTAATTGCGTGATGATTGCATCACGCAGAACCGTAGATTTTTTTGCAATCATTAATTTGTTACAATACCCACCGACGCAACGAATGTACCTCATGAAATTAATATCTCGGGTTAATTATTTAACCATTACACCCCTAATGTGACAGTTTAAGATTATTGTACGGTTGATACGATAAGGTGTTCACTTTTTTAAGGAAACTTTCCACTGTGACGCTCTGATGAGGTACTGCTGTTTGGAACTTTTTTTTATGACACAAAGAATGTGTTTATGAAATTGAAATTTTTTCTATTTATTAATATGTGTTTTGAGAGTACAAAAAAAAATCATATTTTGAAAAGTGTAATATACGCTGTGAAATAAAGACGCCTAAACTGCGTGGTCGATTTTGGAGGAATCATGTACCTGAGGTGGTTGTATCAGGGAGGTTTGTAATCAGTATGACTGTCGCTATAACCCGAACTAGAAACACAAATTTTCGTTGTTTTTTTCTTATCTTTTGCATCCCAGAATAATTAAAAAATTTTGCTAATTTCGGTAGTTCAATTTTGGACGTCGACCATTTTGTTAATTCTTCAGCAATCTAGTTAATCTTAGTCCCTGGCATAGCGACAGTCATACTGATTACAAATATTTTTGGTTTTTTGCTTCAAACATACGGTTCCTCCAAAATCGACCACGCAGTCGAGGCATTTTTTATTTTACAGCGCATATTACACCCACTTATTTTGACGAAAGCAAGCATTAAAATAATATGAAAAAAATAACTTTTTATTCCCAAAGCACGTGTTAATAAATTGAAAAAACTTCAATTTATTAAACAAATTCTTTTTGTGACAAAAGAAGTTCCAAAAAGCGTTACTTTATTAGAGCGTCACAGTGGAAGGACTCCTTAAAAATGAAACGTATTTCCTGTATCAAGCATGTATGTATATTTTGCAACACTTTGCTTCGACCTCGAACTTTTGTTTAATAGCCTAAATGGTGAAACCGCGTTTATAGAGCGCATGCAAGTGCATTATCAACACTAACCGTAACTACGTTAAACCGGTAAATGCGTTTTGTGTGTTTGCGCGGAATAGCTAGCCAACGTTAATCTGTTTCTGAACGAGAAATACATATCTACCTTAAACGGCGCACAAGTTTTCAAAATCGATCCGCCGCAAAGCACAACACGTTTTTGTAGAGCACAAAAACTCATGTCTTTCACGGATGAATTTAGAAATAAAGATTGATAAATATTTCGAAAAGACCCTTCTATAAAATCCACGTTGTTTAAAATAAGTATAAATACAACATAGATTGTTCTCCTTCATTTCAACACACTGGCGTGTATAAATTGACGCTCCACTGAAACGCGGAATCGACTAGCAGCGTTTTGTTATTCTAATTACTTAACGCTACTTAAAGTATGACTCGATCGCGCGCCAACACCATACAAGCGTAGATAATTACGGAGAGTAAATTGGAACGTGTGATGGCAATGTCAGCGATGCCAATTACAGTGATAAGCATCGCAAGGCGCGTCGCGAGGCATTCTGAAAAGGCAGCTGAGAACGGAGGAATGAAAAGTTCCCCCAGCTCCAGAAACATTCGTCACTGGGAACACCCGAATTTTCCCGCGGAAACGTCTCCGTCGGATCTCCGACAGGCAGACAATTAGATCAAAGAAGCAGCCGGTTTTTCATACGTTGCCCAATAACACGCTCCCGCTTTCGAATTTTCCATTCATTGAATATCCGTGCGAGGCTCCTATTATATCCTATCTGTTTGAAATAATCCGACTCGAGCGCCACGTAAGATTGCGTAAAATCCTGACTCACAGACTCAGCCGTTCCAAGTATATTATGACACATTTTATATAACACGCTCGCGTATAAAATTGCACGCAGAAAATACAAATACAGGCGTCGCGTACATAGTTGTTCGCGTCCCAGAGACGAGAGTGGAAATGACCATCGCGGACGCGATTCGAATAGTGCGACGCCACGCACACGCGCACGAATGCCAAATAAATATAGAAACAGAATTCTTACCTATATTTATTCCCATTGATAGTGTAGGATCCTCCTTCTCCGACAGGATTACGCCCGGTTTTCGCGACGCGGCCTCCGTAAAGGACGCTTCGACTGCACCTCCCACGGTCGACTTTCTTCTAGACAGGATCAAAGTCGCAATTGAACGGTTCGGAAGTCGGTCTCGTGCAGTTGATCCAGTGCGACGTGGTTTCCGAGAAAAACTGACAATGTTTGTGTTCACGATCGTCGATCACGAAGCAATGTTTATCGTTGCACTGTCCTGTCTAATCAACGATTACATTCCGATCGCCTGGCTCGTTGCTAAGTTTACCGCAAGGACGCGCACGTATATTTGGAAAAATAAAAGATGGAGACTTTGTAGTTTCACTGGACACTCGGCACGAAGCATACGCACAACCGTTACGCGATAAACCGTGGGTAGGCGATGTCAGCTGTCAGAAAAAATATAGCCACTTGGCAATATACCGGACAGCTACAAGCAAGTGCACGTTGCCAGGTTGAATCTGCTGTCACGCCTCGGGCTTCTCCGGTGCATCGCGAGCAGGTGCCAGGTAAGGGGTTAGAAAAGTCGGTGCCCTCGGCATAGTTTCTTAAACCAATTGTATGCGTCCTTGCTGCCCAATTCCTCCCACCTACTCCCGCTTATTCTTTTCGAGTCTCGGGGGATTCTAACCACAAATTTCGAGGATCAAACGTTTCTTTGTTCTGATTAGGAGTTAAACTGCAGGTATATTTGCTTGGTACGAACACGCCTACGCTGCTACGGTTAGTCGTGGTATTACAAATATTCTTCTGTGCTTAAATGCTTTAATAATGATGTGTGGATTTTCATGTGACACATTCTCGCTTGCCGGATTCGTGTGACGTCCACTTACTACGAATGCTTGATCGTATTGTTTCTATTCTTCCAAACACAGATCCACGCGTGTATCACGTGTTTTATCTACTTCTATGCTAATTGCAGTGACACGAACCACTAGACGCAATATTTGACTCGTTTCGGATGCTTGCACTAGGCTAGCTAGACTTCGCCGGTAACCGAATTACATGTAGTGGCGCCAACTTTCAAGTTCAACTATTCATCGCCGCGCTTTCAAGAAATGGCGGATAATGAAACAGCTGTTTTGGCGAGTATAAGGACATCTAACGGAACGCGCGCACAGTCGAGCCCGCGACGACAGGGAAGAATGGGAGACGTGTGGGTCGAGGACCGATCGTGTCCACAGTAGTCGCGCTCGCCGTGAGAGTCGAATAACGAAAACATGGCTGCAGGTTGTTGTGGAACGAAAAAGCAAAAGCTGAACAATTCGTCGAGCGTTCCATGCAACGGCTCGGTATTACAGAATGGTACACCGTTGAGGAACAGTGTGATAGTGAAGCCAGAGATGGGCTTCTTTTGTTTCGATGTCCTTTACTGCCAATTACATCAGCTCGACCCTCCAAAATCGCCTAACTTCAGCAACGAAGCGTTGTGAGTAATAATACTTGCTGACATCGTTCTACACTTGTGACCTTCCCTGGTCCTTCTTTCGTATCTCTATCTTTCTCTCCTCTACGCTGCCATCTTACTCTTACGCACCGGAGCCATCAGCTGCTCTCTCTTTTCTTCCCCAATGTATATCCCACGTACCTTTACCCCCTCCTTGAGTTTCTTTGTTAGGATGTTCGATGCTTCCGAGTCTCATACTCTTGCAGTGAGACAAAGACTGATTTCTGGCATGAGCTTATGTTATCGGTCAAACATTTTCATTGTTCTGTTTTAGATATTCATCAGAAGCTTATAATCTCTTATCTTCTTCGTTTCTGAACTTTTCTTTTAATTATGAATTAAAAATGTTGTAAATATCGAAGGCGTTTAACAATAAAATGTATCAATTACATCGTACATGCTTGTCATTGTTTAACAACTATTGAATGTCAAATAAATTTTTTTTCAAAGATCATTGGTGTTTAGAAAAATCATTGAAATCATTGCTGTCGTATTTTGAATAATAAAATACATCGTTTTCGTTTATGTTGTAAATGTGCGAAATATTATTTATTTGTATTTTTCAGCCCATTGTTTGTGACGTGGACTATCGGAAAAGATATGAGGTTAAGAGGTTGTATCGGTACATTTAATGCCATGCAATTACATGCAGGGCTCCGTGAATACGCGACAACCAGGTAAATTATTTTATGTGTTTATTTCCGATAATATTGTTACCCTATACACTTAAAGACATTAGATACTTTCTAAAGTGCATTCAAAGATTCACGTTTTAATCCTATAACACGGGAAGAACTTCCACGCTTACATGTAAGTGTCTCAATTTTGAGACACTTTGAGGATGGTGTTGATTATTTAGATTGGGAAGTAGGTGTCCATGGAATTCGTATAGAATTTCATAACGAGAAGGGTAATAAGCGGACTGCTACTTATTTACCCGACGTAGCAACGGAGCAAGGTTCGTACATTTTACTCCTCTCGCTGTAAGCTACTCTGAAAAATATATTCAGTCTATGCGACAACATTATCTGCTCCGAGCGATATATCGTTGTAAGATTACACGAATTCTACGTGCGTAACTATTTTGAAAATCAGAATTTATCATGTTTAGGGTGGGACCAGATACAAACAATAGATTCGTTACTCCATAAAGGTGGTTACAAGGGACTGGTGACTCCAGATATTAGACGTAGCGTAAAGTTGACGCGATACCAGAGTGAAAAAGTGACTGTAAGCTATCAAGACTATATGACTCATTGGCATAGTCGAAGATGCTAGCAGCTGGCCTGGGGTCCTACTCAGGGGCCCCAATTATCTCAAAATTCTATTGCCGTTCATTGCAACGCTAACATCTCTCAGACTTCTCATTTACCATACAGTAGTACTCAATACAACTCTTACATGGCCAGTCAGGAACATGGATTAGTGATGACACAACGTAATCACCCCGCATTCATACATCCTCTTCCAATGCCCTCTGTTTCCCCAGTGATGGTACCAGTATGGGATTATTCTTCCTTTTGGTGGGATCAAACAGGGCCATCGTATCCTCCCTTACATTCGCATCATCATCCCCCGCCTGCTCCTCCTCCTGCTCCCCCTTCTCGTGTTCATCGCTTTTCGTCACAAGAACCTGCAGATCGTGGAGTTCGTAAACGAAAATGACATTGGAGGCGGCTATTGTTTGCAATTTTTCTTTGTTTGAAGTGGTGCCTATTATACTTTGTATGCTTCTGCATACACAGTTTTTCCCCATATGATACCACATAGTTCTCCTTGAGGATAATAAGTATTCGTGTATGATGGCACTAGCTTATTCCTTCAATAATTTTTACATACTACGATAATTAAAATTGTTATTTACCTAACAATTGGAATAAATAATCGTAAGATATACCAGAAAGTGCATTAACGTTTAACTTCAATATCAATAATCGTTAATCAGATTAGGCATATGTGAGATATTGGAATTTTTAAACTTGTAATAAAATGTAATTACTTAGTCCCGCGTGCTTCAATGTGTTTATAAACAAAATGACTCGATTCGGTCAGAACATAGAATATGAATAATATCATTAGCTTTGCCATCATACTTATTAAATGTCCATTTACATTTATGTCTGCAGTATACAGAGGACATGAGCGATTGCATAGCACAGTGATGCTGTCTGCAATTTACTGCCTGCTTCACAAGATTTAATGTACAAATTCACGCGAAAATATGTTTCTATTATTCGTATACTACGAAAAACGTAAAATATCATTCTTAGATCAATAAACATAAATATATGAACGAAGGGTGAAAGATCACAGATTTTTTATCGATAGTTTCTTCTATTACGAACGTTCTGTTAATTCATATAGAACATAGTTAATAATAATTGCAGCATAATTTTTGTATAATTATATATTTTTATGACAAGTTATGAGGAATTCGCATGAAAAACTGCATTACTATTAATTAGGCAATTAGTGAACACGATATGCTTCATTCCTTCAAAATAATCATATAAAGAGAAAGTTTCTTAGAATCTTTCTTAATGTTGCTTTTTTTTACATGTGATGAGTGATTCACATATAATAATAAATAAACTAATTTTAAATATACTAATACAGATTTCTTTGTACCAATGGTATAAAATTATAAATAAACGGTTTTTTATTGTATCAGATGCAAAATAGTTATTTATATAATATTTATTCGTTGAAAATTGTAAGTGCGGAAGAGTGTGTGAAAAGTTTTTTAAACGATTTTATCGTATTTCCGTTTTAATTCTTCATACCATTGTTACATTGAAGTTGATTTTAGTAATCATAGTTATATTATAGTCCAGCGTTTTATTACAGGAAAGGATTCTTTGCATTAGCGACGGGGTTAGTACGTAACTGTAACGTATACATAGTTCCTGACATGGGGTAATTAAAATATACTGCAATTAATTAAATTGGCAGTTGATACTTTAAAAAAAACTTTTAGCCGGTTTCATGAAAATTCTTTGATTCTCCTATATATTAGAAAACTGAATTTTCGTTTATAAACGTAAATAATATTTTGGAGACAAGCGTTGCTAGTATAATAAGAAAATTGATAGAATGGGACCTCTACTGTAAATAAGCAATGGACTGCATTATGACTATTAAAATGCATTAATATAGTTATAATATAGTTGTAAGTTAAAATGTGACGATCTCATTGTGATTCTTATTATTATCTGATCCATGAAACACGAATAGAATTGCTAATGCTTTATGTAAAGCGCTTATACCGTTACTCTGCTTTTACTTAAACTTTAAAGTGAGACACATTTACGACGTTACAATGAATCGATGTTAAATATGCAATCTGCAATTACGAAGACAGTGCAAGATACGTTCTTCCATGACTTACTGCCTTTGTTTTTCTTATTCCTCTATTGTCACTTTCACTTAGCTAGTTTCATGCACTGCCAATCTATTCATTGCTGTTTTTATCACAGCAAGAGTATTTAGTAAAAGTAAAGAAACACTATTAAATTGTTTCCTTTAATTAGCAATTTTGTATTTATTGCCATTAATATGTTCTATTATATCTGTGGTTCGTTTTTAGAATCCAATTATGTATTTAGCATTATATAACGTCCAATTAACTGCCAATTACATACTTAGATATAGAGCATTCAGTACTTGAAGGATAATTGTATGTGCATTTGTGACAATAGGATCTGCTGAGTCTCTTGTTGAAAATAAATTATACATTTGGTATAAATTACTTTGATATTAATATTAATGAGACAGAATTAGCAATTCAATTTAACAGAAAGAGATAAAGGTGCACATACAAATTAAGTAGCTATTCATCATCATATGTAAAGGGGTGTGATTTTATGTTGCCAATCCCCCATAAAAGACTCGATTTCGTCTGACATTCACGTCGAGTTAGAATATCATAAAATAACGTTACATAGAACATTAAATTATTGTTTTCAAACATCCGCTAAATTCCTCTTGTGCAAATAATTGGAACTGTTCTTTTAACAAATACGATTCAAGTGTGTGATTTAAACGTACATAGTAATAAGAGAAGAAAATCTAACATTTTATTCTAGAATACAGACAAATTTTTAATGTGTCCGTGGATGAAAAATGCATTGTGCCTGATATTAAATAATTTATGTTGAATAGTCCATACATAACGATATGTATGTACCTACGGTAGAATCATCAGAAATCAAAAATTCGCGATTAAATGAGCGTAAGAAACAGTTCGAATAACTTATCATATAATTGGGATGGATGAATAAAAATTTTATATTACCAAACCGACTGTCTTTAATACCTACCTACCTTCGTGCGTGTACTTTTATGATCTTGAATGATGTTTCAACATGTATCAACATATATTTTTCGAATAGATCCGCTAAAAGTTCCGCTTCCTCTTTTACATGGAATTTTAAAGAAACATTACCAAAGACTCGAGCTAACTGCATACTACTTAATGTTCATAATTTTCGTTCGTAAAACAAAGAAATGTAAATTCTGCAAGGCGCGCCAAATTTCATACGAATTGATGAAAAAATTCAATAGGAAAATGGCGGGCAATGAAACAGCTGTTTTTCAGACAACAAGACATCTAGCGGAACGCGCGCGCAATTTAGTATGCAACACCAACAGTGAATGGGATATGCATACGGTTCAGAAAGCGCTCGTGCCTGCAGTCACCTGCAGTAGTTGCAAGGGTTGATTAAATAAGAAAACATGGCAGCTAGTTGTTACGGAACGAAAAAGCAGAAGTTATACAACTCTTCCAGCGTTCCGTGTAATGGTACCGTAAATCTGCCGAATGGTATTCGTACCCGAAATTCCATAATAGTGCAGCCTGAGATGGGCTTTTATTGTTTTGATGTTCTTTACTGCCAACTGCACCAACTTGATCCACCAAAACCGCCCAACTTCAGCAACGAACCGTTGTGAGTATTTTACCACGGGCATCGCCTCGCATTTCTTATTACTTTTATTTTCCATCCTTTATTGTGCAATAATAGTCTTTCACATGATCCTCTGCGATGATCCTCTCGATCTTCTTTGTATCTCTTGCAGTTTCCACTTTCTTATGTACATGCATTTCATGTTTACGATTTCATCTGAAACCTAAAACTTTTCCCCTCAATGAATATGACATTGATAATATTTTCCGCAATTCTTGCGACGCGTAACGCTCGGTGTAGAAAAAAATCATCGGAAATATCTATTTTTATTATCTCACCAGAACACTTGATATTTTTAGGTCGATTATACATAATCTTAAGTATCTTGTACGTATATTTGTGGTGGCGTACAGATCGACCACACGCGTATGCACGTATAAACATAATTTCTACAAATTAATTTTAATTATTAATCGGAATAATTGGATTTTTCTGTGACAGATGTCATGTTTATTTTTGTAGCATTTATTTCTAGATCTATCAAATTGCTAAAGATATTACCTATGTTATTAAATATAATAGCATTATTCTGTTATTTGTATATTAATATGACATTTACATTCAACTTTAAAGCCCATTGTTTGTAACATGGACTATTGGCAAAGATATGAGATTGCGAGGCTGCATCGGTACATTTAATGCAATGCATTTACATGCAGGATTACGGGAATATGCTACCACTAGGTATTATTTAATATGTGGCAGAGGATAATGATACTTTTTGGGGGGTTTTAAATGTGTTATGTCCTATAGTGCTTTTAAGGACTCGCGCTTCAACCCCATAACGCGGGACGAACTCCCACGTTTGCACGTAAGTGTTTCTGTACTTCGACATTTTGAGGACGGAACAGATTACTTAGATTGGGAAGTAGGAGTTCATGGAATACGTATTGAATTTCATAATGAAAAAGGGAACAAACGGACCGCAACTTATTTACCGGATGTAGCGATGGAACAAGGTTCGTATACCGTATTTCTCTTACAGCTTTAATGATAGTTGCGAGTACTCGGCTAAGTGAGAATCTCGTGTGTTCAGGATGGGACCAGATACAAACGATAGACTCTTTGCTGCATAAAGGTGGCTACAAAGGATTAGTTACTCCAGACATTAGACGCAACGTAAAGTTGACTCGATACCAGAGTGAGAAAGTGACTGTAAGCTATCAGGACTATATGACACATTGGCACGGTCAAAAATGCTAGCAACTGCCTCGGGGCCCTGGCCAAGGGCCCCACTCGTGCCAAATTTTTCATGAGATTTGTTATTTCAATACTGATACAGTTAATTCTTCTGTACGATATATTAGTGAACAATGGAATAAGATAATGGCCAGTGAACAAGCATTAGTAACGGTAGAACGTAATCATTTCTCATTTGTGCAACTGTTTTCTATATTTATTAGTTCCCAGGTCATGTTATCTATGAAAATGTGTCCATTACTTTTGCGGGAACATATAGAATTCCGTTTTTCATCGCATCACCATCATCAGGGGCAATGTCTTCCTACACAGAAACCTGAGTCGCGGAGTGGAAAGTCGAAAATGATGTCAGGGGTAATTGAATGGAACTTTATACTATTTAAAACGGTGCCTATTACATTTATCAGGTTTCATGTTCATCTTCTTTATAATGCAATATACTTCTCAATAAAGATAGTAGAACTACGGATATAGTGGCACCTATTCTTTCATAATTATTACTTACGGAATGGAATGTTAAGTGCAATTAAGATTGCGTTAAATGTACGCGATACAGTTAAAAAATAGGGTTAAAGTTTTCATATAGTGTCGAATCATTCGCTTAAAAATTTGCACCTCTCAATGTTTATTTATTGTTCTTGTGTATAAGTTTCCATCGTGGAACAGTTTTTTTTTTGCTTACTAATAACATAGTATATATTGTACTTACAAAGTCAGACGCTACAAACACAAAGTCATTGCAACTTAGATTTCAGTAAACCATTTCATTATTCCCGAAGTACTTGAAAGAATACATTGTTTTCCGTGCTTAAAGTTAAAAACGCCTTCATTTCTCTCTTCAAATACCGCAGTAATTCACTAATATAATAAATCGAACTTCTGTGTATTAATGGCAGAAAAAGAATGTTAAGACACGAAAGACAAATTATACTAGTTTGTATTAGATCTTAAAGTAATTCAAACTCTAAACAGAATTAAAAACATAAAGAATGTATTGTTATAGCTGTTTATTTTTAGTTTAAACAGATCTAATTTTTAAGCAGTGTGTGATAATTGCATACGATGGCATGAATTCAATAAAAAAATTTTATCCAACAGAAGTATTTATTGTAATAACTCCGTACAGATATGTAAATACATACAAGCATGTACTAGCACAACTAACGAGAAAGGAAGTTACTGAAACATTTCCAATTTTTCACTTTCTTCTCGGTCGTACTCCTTTTCTATATCTAATAAAACTTTTGCCACAGTCTCTATCGATAAAAGTTGCCTATACGTAATTAGACCTGCGAAAAGTGAATTAACAGTACACAAGACTGTTAGGTGCGTAGTTGCAGGTTTGACCACGGACCACCAAAATTTAGCAAGCTCCCTTACTTCGCTGATATGCGGTACCCTCATTCCTATACTGGCAGCAGCCTATAAAGAAATTACAGAAAAAAAACACACTGAACCATGCGCAATAAACAACGTGTATAGAAGTATATGGAGGTATTACCGCAAGATTTATTGTTGGCGAGAGGAGTAAAGGAAACAATACAGCAGTACAGTTTATAAGAAACGCTGCTTTTACTTCGTAGCATATCGGGCACTGGCGTTCGTATAGCAGTATGGGCTGTGTAATCGCCTAGAAGCAATAATTTATTATTGGAAGCAATGTCCTCTGCTTTTGTACATATAGAATGAAAAGATTTTTACTGAATTTAACTGAATTGTGAATTTCACATACAATGTCGTGTAAGAACGCTGTAAGTATTCCCGGTCCTGCCATTGTACAAATTGTAAAAAATAATCCATGCGACTGTAATTTCAATTTGCGTCTAAAAAGACCGTTAATTGTTATACTAGACATGGCTCCTAGTACCGCCATTCCTATATTTGCATGTTTAAGTGGCCGCCTTATACAAAAACAAATAAAAGTAAGTTAACTACAAACAGGAAACTTGTAGCTAAATAGTTGATACAAGTATTTATTTACAGTGGCAGAGGAAGGTTACATACACTTCAGACGATGGTTCCCAGTGTTTAATTACTGTCTTTTGGTGCTCAACAGCTTTTAATCTTGAGACATATTCCTGCTGTTCATATTTCAAATAGTTTTCGTGGCTTTGTATAGGCATCAGTACCATTTTTATAGTTTTTTAATTTTCGATCCTGACCCACGTGAACTGCACGTGCGCGCACTCGCGAAACTATTAGAATATTTTAGGGATGCTGACAATATGAGTAGTGATACATAGACCCGATTAAATATACAACATCGTGAAGGATTCAAACGGCATTGATCCCTTTGGAACGCAGGAAGGCAAGATTCCTTGGAATATGAGAAATAAACAATAATAAAAACTACATGCCGTGTCCTTCTCAATTATAGTATCCACTCTTGCTCATCAAAACGGCATTGTATACGGTAGTTAATTAGTAACGTGAGAATTTATATTTAATTTAATAATTAAACAAATAATTAAAATCCGAAAAGTGGGTCCCTAACCTGCTTCGTTTACTACTCCGAGATGGCGTTACCGTAAGCCTCGACAGCTTGCGACACACGTTAGAAGCGCGCCGAAGTACAACTGTAAGTCGCTCATCTAACTGTCGGTATTTCAATAATCTCGTTTATCAATAACAAAGTAGCATACATTGCGCAGCGATATAAAAATCTGATTTCTGGCGAGATACTGGTTCTGGCGTAGGTGTTCGGTCCAAGTAGAACACAGAATTTTTCATCGGGTTCTCAGGAAAGTTGTACAGGCGCGCGTCGCGTCGGTCGGTGTACGCGCGAGGGGTTGCTTTTACGGGGGAGCGCGTCAGAAGGCGACCTGACGTCACGCATGGTGCGATCGACCAATCGGAGGTGGCGTTCTCGCGACCAGTCAGTTTTCCGGCTGCTAGAGTAAGCGCGACGCCATATTGCCCGTGGCCGAGTGGTGGCGGCCTGTGTTTATATCCGTTTCGTTTTACCACGTTTCGACGGGCCACCGGGAGGTCTCGCGAGTGACGTGCCGAGTCGTGTACGCGACCGTCTACGCCATCCGTGAAACAGGTCGCCGATTCGCGTGACAATAGTGAACCGTGCGCGACCGTCGTGCAGTATCGAAGTGACACGCCGTGCTCTGTGCTACTCTCTTTCGCGTTTCTTCGCCCCCCGGTAAAGCAGTGTGCAGTTCCACGATCCCCCGTCGTCCACCCTCCTGCCAGTACACGGTGTTGTGTCCCCGACGTATGCGCAACCAGGATATAATCGTCGCCGAAAAGGATGCCAGTCCGTAAGCAAGGTGGTAAGCTCTCGTACTCTCTTTGAAACAAAAGCCACAACCCCCCCTCCCTCTCCCCTTTGAACTTGTCGATTCCGAGTGAAATCCAGAATCGCCGAGTGGGAGGGGCGATCGACAGTACGGGTCACTCGGTCAGCTGTCATCTGGCCTGTCACTCGCATGCCTCTTTAATCTCGCTCTGTTTCTCCCTTCTACCGTTCGCATCGAACGCATTTAGTTGCACGTGCGATGGCTTTTAAACCAACGGGGACAGTGCACATAATCCGTCAGGGAGCGCATTCCGATCGGGGCGAGTATCGACACGCTACGAAAGAAATTCGAGGGGCTCGTTGTTATTGTTGGTTTTCCTTCTCGTTCGGGGCGCGAGTTGCGCATTACGCTACGACCTTGAATCACGTAGCTAATCGAGAGAGGTCGCGTGTCCACGGGAGTAAGATTACCATTTCCGTGTAATCGCCCGTGATTACTAGTGGGGACGTAACGGCGAATGTAACTTGTTGGAGTTCGGACCACGTGCAATGTAACTTGGTCCGTGACTCGTACATCGTCTGGCCTTTGTCTCATAAACGCGACAGTGCAACGGAATATAGGATATCGTCGAGGTCCAGTTATTTCACGGTTTTTGTAATTTCGGTCTGTTGGTTTTCTACCGTTCGACTGTCGTTCGTTACGCGGCTCGCATTGTTGAAGGAACTTTTCCAATAATACAGAAACGATCGACGATCCGATCCGTTCGAATACATGATTTTCGGTGATATCGATGTAGGCCAGTATAGAATGTGTTGCAATAATCACACGGCTGTTAGTTGTCGGTGTTTGGACGAGGGCCAAGAAAACGCAATAATTTCAGCTCTGGCGGGGCTCTTGCCGCGGTTATGCGACGAGAAACTCACGGCCATGGGCTCGGTCGTCCGTACCACGCTTCTCGTCTCGAAATTTTCTCCTCTTCTTCTGCTCCTCGTTTCTGGTCTCACTTGCGGTCATCTGCGGCGCGTTTATTTCAGTGCAGTTAATCCCCTATTTTAATAAACTGACAAGGAGTAATGGCTCGTTTGTTCGAAACTTTTCAACCGTCCATTGTAGGCATTTCCACATTAACGAGCGCAAAACGAATCTGCTAGGCGGAAGAGAACTTTTCACGATACTGGATTGCTCATTGTCCTCTCATGGGAGTACGACGAAAATGAGTAGTCTTGCGTACCACGTGCCAGCGACTACCGCGTCTCCCTGTGCACGCGTATCGATCGATACAGAGAATTCCAAAATGCCTTTGCATCCCTGACATGTGAATTTTTACATATCGGTGCGAAGCAATGTAGATATTATTTAAACTATGTCGCGTGATTTTTTTTATCATTTTCGTCGATAAATCGCCGATAAGTTTTATCGCCCGCTCTATTAAATTCGCTTTCTGGGGCGAGCAAACATTTGAGGGACGAGCGAAAATAGATCACACTTTGCATGGCAGTCATGGCACCGAAAGTACGAAAGAATAGAAATGCAGGTGCAATTCCGCATTGAAGCCTATCGTTCATGGGGAGGGGCTGGGGGTGAGGTAGTTCGCTCCAAAAATTTTTGGCAAGGGTTGGAAGGCACGGGTATTGTTCGCAATGACCTATCGCGATGCTTCGACCATTTCATTTAATATTTCCATTGTAGAGGAAGCTCGATTCTCCGTTCCCTTAGGTTACGTCGGAACACGCTTTCGCCATTTCGTCGATTGCAAATGGCAATAGATTCTGCCTGCATGCTCAAGTACTAGCGCGTTTTATAAGATAACAAGCTTGACCGTTTGCGATCAGAATCTGCGTCACAAGCACGTACAGTGTTTCTCGCTCTACTTTAACCGCGCTTTCCACGCACACTGGTGTTTAACGTTCCATGCTGATTTTATTATACTTTAACCCTCGGTTGTCACACAGGGTCAAATTGACCCTGTGTTTTTTAAGCAAAAAAACCTTTTTGTCGGAACTCTTATTCATTCAATTTTTTTTGTTTTAAGTATGATGACACTTTAAATGTCAACTTTCAACGATGGGCATATATTCCAAAATGTTCAAACATTATCCCAGAATTTTTTACATTCAATTTAACAAATAGTTTTTAAATAACAACTGATTGAAAATTGACAGGGTCAAATTGACCCAGTGTGACAACGACGTTTGAAAAAGTAGGTGTGACAACCGAGGGTTAAACAGAATGGATTAGCAGGCTCATAATTCGAAGGGTTAACGTATCAGCAGCTTCTCTGCTTTGGCCGTGTGTATACTCCTCAATCTTGTAAGCGAACCTTCGTGTTGAAGTTGTTATCGAAAGCGTTGCCGTAATTCAATGTCCGCGAATTGGGACATTGCTTCGACCCGAGACAGTGTGCTTGCACGGTCGTGAAATAACTTTATCCCCCTTCGTTCAGTCTATTTCTTATTTAGGCTATCGAATGAAGTAGTCCAGCGCAACATATACGCCGGGCACGGCTGCGTGTTTACGTTTGATATCGCGTTTGACGCAGCCGTGTGAATTTGAACGGGGCGCGCATAAATGCATACAGGGAAACGTATACACGTTACACAGAGAAACGCGCGGCGGAATATAAAATGTACATACATCGGCATGCATAAAAGCTTTGCGGGTCGCCGGTGTAAGCGAATCACCGACCCATAAACCATCCTTGACTCTCTCCTCGTCTTTGCCTACGAAGTGCCTGCACCGCAGAAATTGAAAACTATCGGGCGTCGGTGCAGCCTCTCCTCGCCCGCGCGTATCGTCTTACCGGCAGGGGTGTGCGGCTCGGGAATCCGAGCTTCGGTACGAGTCGGAAAAATTCGGGCAGGTTTGGGCGGGATCCCGAAATTCTCGGGAATCCCGAAGTTTCCGGGACTCCCGAGGATATCGGAATCCCGAGCAAATACGAGAGTATCGGGATCCCGCCCGAATTTTTCCGACCCGTCCCGAGCCCGTAATCTCGGGTTCCCGCACACCTCTGTTTACCGGGCCTCAGCGGTCGCGTAAAACTTTTTCACGCAGCTATAGCTAGCGGGAACACTGGCTCGGGAATCGGCCAGCAACGAACCGCGATGGCTTCTAAATAACGTCGAAAATGGGGTTATAATTAAGGGCAATTTTAATTACGATCGTTCGATGAGGTTTGCCTGCCGGAATTATTTATAACGTGACCTGCGCAATTTAGTAGGTAAGACGACCCTCGCGCGCGAGATATGATAGGAATATTTTTGCGCGGGGAATTATTAAAATTCCATGACTACTTAGTGGATATTTTAGTTGCAACAAATTGAAATTGTTAGGACAAGGCTCGTTAAGGATTGCATTGAGCACAAGGAAAAATTGAGAGCTTTGCAGCAAGAGAAGTGCAGTTTCATTTTTAACAGTTTTCGAGTTATAACGTGAAATATAAATAAAAAAATTCTACATCGTTTGGTTCACGTGTGATTTAACTCCGATATCAAATGAACGTTTTATTGCAAATTTTGAATCTGCACCCATTACTGTTTTGCGCAATACGAATGCTCATGATTTGAAAAATTTACCAGAAATAGAAATAGAAACTTATCAACTAAATAACACTACGATTTATTCTATGAAAATATATATTTTTCAATTAGGTAATGTTCTCTTTTTAATGTTAAGTCGAAGGAATAATTTTATAAACAGTTTTTTATAATTCACTGGAACTTGATAAAGATGGAGCTGCACCCTCTTGCTGCAAGGTCCTCGATAAGAGCGATGTGTGGCACTTTATCGGTCGTACGTTTTGGAGTAGGTATACTTCGAGCCACCGACCTCCTTCAAATTTTCGAATATTCATTGGTTCTTCAAAGCACGTACCTATATGCAGTTACAGTACATCAGTTAGCGTTAAATGATAGATTCATTGAAAACGTTTCCAAGGAACGTGAAGTAGCCACTGGTATATCGATTTCGGCGTGTCACTCGACACTGTTGCGTAGATTCCGTGCTCGAGACTCCCATTCTTCGTCGATTTTGCATTTACTACCAGTTGCGCGAATATCTGTAACTTATCCCCTCGTAGCTTTTTGCAGAGCAGATTTCCGTGTATGCGGACGACACTGATTTACAAACATTGATTTGGTGTACGGGTTTGGGTACGTAAATTTGTGGGAAACCGGTGTGTGCGTGCACGTAGGCGTGATGTATGCAGAACAGAGGCGATATGGGGCGACAGCGCGGCTGATAATGAGAGCAATGAATGGGAAGTGGGGCGAGGGCTTATGTACTTACTCTTCTCGCGGGGATGCTCGCCGTTTCGCAGAAACCAGCCATTTACCTACGTGTCCTCTATGTATCTGCAGTTCTCGCACCCATTACTCACCTTCTAAATGATATATTGTAATTTTTTGTTCACCTGCAGTTGACCGAACAACTCGCCCTGTTGATTCGTATCGGTCTGTGGAGAGTGAAAAAATATTTTTCTTCATTTCTCTCAGAGTTAATTGCGTTCCCTATATATAGGTTAGTGATTATTCATTTTAAAATACTATGGAATATTCATGAACTGCTGCGCAGGACTTTATATGAACCTAGTATGTACTTCATGAAGTAGACAAAAAGACAGAATAAATATGAGGGTTTAAAGGTTTAAACAAATTACTAGCAAGTAGCAATCGAGCGTTTGCGAAATATTTATGAAGCTTTAGGGGTTTATCCGTTTGAACGCTCGGAAAACGTGTACATTTTGTGGATTTTTTTGGTTTTTTTATTATGTTTATATAGTATTATGAACTACTTAAAAAGAAAGTTTCAGTTAAAAAACTATTGTTTTTCGGAAGTTATGGATACATATACGAAACTCTCGATTTCAGACAGCTACACGGTGGCCCTGAAAAAAACTGTATGTTGTGTTTGAAAAACAGGAATTATTTTTTATACAATATGTTAATAGCTATCGATCTACAGCGTCGATTTTGAAAAATTTGAAAAATAAAGAAATGGTGAGAGATCAAAGGTAAAGTTAGATTTTTCTAAGAGAAAAGTCCACATTTTTTCTTTACAAATAATAAACGGGGAATCAGAATAAAAATAGGCGTCGTAAATCGATGTGGAACCTTAATACGATTTGCCATGCAAAATTGGAAGTAAATTGGTTGAACGTAGTGCGAGTTTTTACTTTTAGGGCCACCGTAATGAAAATTGTAGCTGCAATCCTGAATTGTTCTACTCAAATGCCGATAACTTCATCAATCTTCCGAATATTTACATCGAACTTGATTATAATATTCCTAAAATATTAATCTACGAAAATATATAACAAATAAAAAATCAGTTTTTTGACACTGTCAAACGGTTATACCCCCCTAAAAAGATTAATTTTCCATCTATCATGGATATCAGTACTCCAAGAATGCCCTATCTATTTTCTTTTGATTATACTGGAAATTGGCTTTTCTTCTTTCTTTGTACTCTGTTCGTCCCTGGTTTCTGTATTTTCGTTTCTTCAGGCTCCCGTGTATTATTCAACGAGCCTTGCATTAAAGCGGCAACATAGTCGGTACTCAATTCAGTGTTGCAAACAACACACCGTGTACCCCGCACCTTGAACCGGCTGTTATGCAGCTTTCCTCGAGAAGTCTCGTAATTGCTTTCAACGGTATTGTTAAGACAACCAGCTTGTTAAGTTTAAACCCTGGCGTAAGAAGAATATACGGGACTTTACTAGGTTTGTGAGCCAAGAAATTACACTAATTTCCATCACAAAAATTTTCAAATAAAAACATTAAATCTTCAAATTCGAGTTTCACAAGTGAACCATCAGCCGATCTTCTAAATATCTTCTACAAAATTATTAAAGTGTAAAATACCTGCTCGAAAGAAATAAAAGAATCCAAAATTCGATCATCTAGGAGAAAGGAAGTTACAGCGAAAATACGTTTCACTAATAACGGGCGTCGGATAATCGTCACCGGCTCGCGAATCGTTGGAAATCGTCGATAACGAATCCACCCAGCCAGGTAGAGACAATACTAAGGATTAAAATATGTCGGAAGGCGAGCGGAGCGCAGGGCGACGTTAAATTGGATTCTGGCAGCTTTAGGAATACCTATTCGTAGCTGCACCTGCACGCGCGCCGTCTGGGGAAGTTCCGGCAAAACAATTCGCGGTGGCTTCCGGTTAGTGTAGAGTTCGCAGATATTTCATGGTATTGGTTTCCATCGTGAAGCCGCTGCACCGGGGTTAACCAAGATCGTTAATGTTAGTTCGAACCGAGTATGCACATCGTACCCCGTTTTACAACTTTCCGCCCTTTCAGTCTTTCTTCTTTGTCCTTTTGGGTGCTCTCGTTCCGTCACGTTCTGTTCGCGCACCCCCTACGTGCAGGGTGAGTCACTGAAAATGTGTAACCAAACAAGGCTCTGTTTATTTTTAGAAAAAAAAATCGGTCAAGTCCTATATACCCAGGGAATTAGAGCAGACCACTTTTTATTTTCTCCGCTCCGACATCAAAATACTTGCTCCAGCTGCTTTTTTCTAAATAAAAATTCTTTTAATACTTTCAAACGGTGATCTTCCATTTGCAACAAGCCCCATCTTTCTAGCTTTTCATTTTTAATATACAAAAAAATTCGTAAAGAATGTTTCATTTTCGAGCAAAGAAAGTGCTTCCTTAACACAGAGCTATGTGGCCCTGCGATATAATATTTTTTCAGTGATGAAAAATTGAAAATTGGTATTTATTAAAAACCCTGCATTCGTCTGCTCTTATAAAATGAAAGAAAATTAAAATAATAAAAAAAATTGGAGCAGTGGAGCAGTAAAAGTTTTTCGTGTTCCGGCTCCGCTCCTGTTTCGGGAAAAAACCCCATTGCTCCACTGCTCCGCGCTCCAGCTCCGATCTCCGCTCCAACGCTCTGTATGTACTTACTCAGATATATGATTAATAACATATAGTAGAGTGTTATTGGAGTAACCGCAGAGTTCCTTTGATTTATAGCATTTAATGTATGTGCATATCGTCTATGAGGGAAGTTCGACTGAAAGGGTATATTGACGTTTAAACGACCTGGCATTTGCATCTTCGCTTTAGACCGTAATGATGAGCGATAAACAGAACTTTGGCGTAAATGGCTTTAAATCAAACCAAAAGCAAACCTCGTGCAGGCTTCATGTATTTTGATGCGAACTCTTGGTATATATAGCGTGGTTCGTTTAGTATCATACACTTTAATGATCAGTTGTGACGGCGAAGCGATGATGCACCTATGTATAATTGTGCCAATCTACCGATACAATATTGAAAGCAAATTCGATCGAGCATTGTGAATTAATAAATCCTTTTAGCTGCGATCTACTGTCGCTGTTTCCAGTTAGTAGTCGTGAAATTTCGTTTCGTGATCGAAGAAACTATCCGATACTGTGTATCGTTATTAGACCACGGTCTGATTAAATAATTTAGCTTAGCTGTATAAATTGGGTATCAATTATTTCAATTGCCTGGCAACGAGAAAGCATTTAGCTATGCGAAAGATTATCTTGGTATTCGGCCGATATCGGCACGAATGATGTATGTAAAATTCTTCTGATCGTGAAATCGTGCTTGTGCATGGGCACGCGGTGTTGGGAACAACAATTTTGTAATTTAATTGCATGGTAATTTTCAGATGCCTGTAGATTGTTTCTCGCGATATTTGTGGTTTTGTATAAACTGTGCCAACGTTGCCGCGGCCCATTCTGATTTCATTTTATAATACACCAGAGCACGAGGCGCAGAGTCGGATCGTCAGATATGGAATGTGCAGTCTAGTTTGATCGTAATCGGAATGACGTTGGTCACTACATCTTGTTTTCGAGTGCATCTACAGGCTGGAACAGACACGTCCAGTAATTTAGTCAAGTAGCGAGTAATTTAGTAATTTACCATTGTTTTACTAAGCTACTCGACTAAATTTTAGTGTCCACACACGAAAAATTACTAAATTATTTGCTACTCGACTAAACTACTGGACGTGTCTGAACCAGCCTTTACTCATTAACGTGTAAACAGAGACACGTAGTAACTACTTTCCCGGTTGGACATCGATGCGTAGAGATAGAGAAAATTGATACAAGAAAGTATTCTATCGTTTACTGGGTAACTGTAATTATGCATCTTCAAAAATTGCACTGTGTTCATTGATATTCAAATCGTACGAGTTAGAACGGAGTTGATTCAATCGTATCATTAATGTTTTGTCCCCGATAGTATCGAGATCGTGTAATACGAGCGGGTGAAATTTCCTGACGTAGCTCGTCGATTTTAATGAATTTTGCGCACGGTGAAATATTTAGAGGACCGTGTATCGAGGTTATGGAAATTCGGTTCGATGATTCCGCCAACAGCAATGGTCGGCGTATTCGCCGTCGAGGAAGGGGTTTCGCGCCGATTATTGACGATTAATATCGAGCTAGGGCCTTGGGAAGTTGATAGAATTATTCATGTAGTGGTATTACGTGCAACGTGTTCTGGTCGTAAACCTAATTGTGTCGGGAGATTGTCCAGGGCCATGTGTACGCAAATCTGCACGGGTTTACAAGAGTGAATTTCAATAATTCACACTTGCTAGACCACCGATGTTTTCGTTTGCATTTCCATTCCTGTTTTCCAGTAAATATCGCGTTCAATCCCCTTTCATTTTCTTAATATCCATTCAAAAGAATATCTTGTATAAACAAAACATTTGAGATGATAAATTTTCTATACGAAGATCTATTTTTTTTTTCGATAGGGTAGATGCACCATTTGTGGCCACTTTAAATTATTGCACCAGTTTTGGCGACTTCTTAAAAAATATAATATTTTCCCATGTAAGCAATAAATGTAACCTTATATTTCTGGCAATATATTAAACAAAATATTTATAATGTGAAATTTACCATATAATAATGATCTGCAAGCAATTTAAAAATGAGATAATTATGCACATGGCCAAAAACAGTGTAATGGCCACAAACGGTACATCCACCCTATAATCGAACCCTCCACTGCTTTTTGACTTAAACTTTTTGCAGGGATCATTAATATTTAACGATGGCCAACACATCCGAGGCATCGTTAACTCGATGTCACTGCCGAGATAGCTGGTATATTTGGCATTAATGAGCAGTCGTTGCTGCCAATTAGTATCGATAGATCGAGTCTGGCGACCACGTCGGGCGATCGTCGCGTGGTATTAATTTGCCTGTCGAAATCATTCGTCTGTCTTTAGACCGCGGCCTGTCTGCACGCGTACACGCGGCTGCATTCTTTTGCGTGCAGGAAGTCCTTGAACGAGCCATCGCTGCCGTCGGAAACGATACTCCTATCCGAGATTTTATCCTAAACTAATTATTATTACGAGACGGGAAATATCCTTTGACGGAGTTTTGCGCGTGCCCCTCCAGGAGTTTTCCGAAAAAACGACGCGCAGATATTTCAGCAATCTCGCTTTCATGGTTTAATATTAACGTAGCCTTAATTACATTCGCGTCTGTCATATTTTGGGCACGTTCCAGCTATTAAAGCGAACGAATACGTGTATAATATTGAAAGAAGCACGGGCACGTGCAATTACGCGTGTGTTATTACGCAAGTTACACGTGTGTATATTTATACATAGGAATGGTTCAGAGCGAGAGTGCTGAGCGATAAGTATGCGGACAGAATTGAAGCTAAATATCACCTCGCAATATAATAATTCCTTCCCTTATCAGCTTCCTAAATTTAGTTAGAGGTGCAAGTAGTACAGGCGGTAGTTACACTGAATCAAGCGTTTCAGAAGCACAGTCTTCTCGGCCTTAGTCTTGGTTTGTACTTCCCGCACACCACGGGATTTGTCACTGCAGCCTTACACGTGGTTGGACCCTACTAATCGATAGTATTGGTAGCACACCCACGCGGTACTACACGGATACGTTCACCTACACATAAAATATATACGTCAGACACCGAAACGAGGGTGTGTGTCTATAAATGTGCCTGTATGTGGGGCACACGCAGGCACGTGCACACGCACAGGTGTATCTTTACACGCGACACACTGTTCAATAAAATACTCGCACGAGAAACGTTTATATATATATATAAAAACACTTGGAGACAGGTTATATACGTGATTCTTCTAATGTGGGGCGCAGCCGAGAATGCTAAATTTAGGGTAGGTTCGAGCAGTCGATTCTCGAATCGTGCCCACGCATGTCGCGGGTGCCGAACACTCCAATCGGTTATTCGGGGTCAGAAGTTTTGTCGAACGTTTTTCTGTGTGTTTCACGCGTTACGACACGCCACGAAAGAGGAAACGGCCACTCTTCCGGCGAATAATCGCCAATGCTCCGGTCGCGGCTCGACATCCAGCGGAGCTCGAGAATCGCGGAACAATTTTCCATGTCACGTGTCATCGAACCGCCACCACGTGTAGAGGCGTCACAATACAAATAAATAGTAAGCGCGCTGGCTGGGTGCCATCGCGCGCCATTGTCGTCTCTGAAATTGGAAATATATATCCCAATCGAGGCGGATAATCGCGAGAATTATCGGCCGATCTTCTGCACACGACATCGCGAGACCTGTCCCAGTGTCATGCTCCTTGACGCGTGAATTATTCTCGTGGAGGATATATATCGGATTGCTGCTTAAAAAAATAGTCATTAGATGGTAGCTTGAAAGTCTGATCACGAACAACTCACCTTACATTTTGGAATAGGAAAGTCATCGTTTGCAGAAAATAGCATTTATATAACATAGAATGTTACACGTTTCGAAATACCCATTTGGAGTTCAACTGTGGGACTTTTTTTGTGAAGGAGAAAATAAAGGAGAGATGAAACGAATGCTTTGATGAAAACGATCACTGGAGGAAGAGATCTGGGAGTTTTTGCGAATTGCACTGAAGATTGTGTGGAGGGATTTGATTTACATATATTGTGCACGCTGAAAGCTGTATACATGGCGACACGGCATGACTATGTCAGAAATGTGACTACTGTCTATATGCTGTCTACACGTATGACGACATCTGCGGTGTCTCGGGTCGAGATTTTTTCAGACACGTCTCGCCGAGTCCACTTCGTGTTTGCTACGGTCGATGATCTCTCAACTTTCCTCAGTAACATTTCTTCAGATTTCTAACCAGCTCCACCGTTCATCGAAGTCTCTGAAAGTGCAGAAATTACAAGGATTTTATCAACTCGACTCACATCGGAAAATTTGATTGTTTCAAAATTTATATAATATTAGAGAACTGATTGAAGAAATTATTGAAAAAGACCAACCACAGTACAGTGACATTGAAAGTTTCTAGATATTATTACGGGATTTTTTTCTGGTGGACAATTGTTGTAACAGATAAGTGAAATATTGTGATTTAACATGTGGGTCCCTGTAATTTCGATTCTGTGGTCTATCGTGTACTTAGTGCAGCGTAAAATTACGATGAAAAGTGTTGTGTGTCCTTCAATAATGGATCATTCTGAGAATTACGAAGGTAATTCAAATCTGTCGTCTTCATTGATAATGAAGATGTACTTTAAACAATTGGAATTATTTTTCGTATTTAAGTAACTAATATACGATTAAATGATTTGGGTGTAGTTTCTCTGAAAATCTTTTGTAAGAATAGCAATATTGTTGAAAAATATTATAGACAGATGAAATTGAAACACTATATCATCATAGTATGCGGCGGAATAATATCGATTACTTCCCAACTAAGATTTACGAGCATTTCGGATACGCGAAGCTGCGTTGCACTGTGTTAGGTAGTAATGCAAGTAGTTATGCGATTTCTATTGCCATTTCTGTGCTCAGTCGTGATTTATACGATTCATAGTATAGTAGAATATCGTATCAGGTTCCCTGGAATTTGTTGGAGAGTGGAGTTACAATTCCAAGTGTCAAATTAGCTAATTAATTAGCAAATATCTGAATTGGTGGAATGCTTCTCATCGCCTGCTACAGATAGATTTATGTTTGGTTAATAATCGAGCTCGTTACGGATTCCTTAGGTCCATGGTCATTCACTTACGTATTCCTAAACATAAATGCCACACAATTTAGTGTAACTCTGTACTTGAACAACATTTTACAGAAATCCCATCTATGACAAAAAATGGAATGTCGTAGACATAGATTCTGCACATTACACTATTCGAAACAACAACCTCGACGTAGAATTACTTTGATTGAACTAATGCGGTTCATCTCTGGACCTAAAGACCTGTTTTGGGCGAACGCAGAGATACTGACTCGCCTTCTCTGAAAGCGAGGGACCCAATTAGGTTTCCTTTGGGACTAATTCAGATGATCTGAGGACTCCAAACTCTATCCAATCCAACAACTCGGACCTAGGGTGGTCCCAGTTGAGTTTTTAATTCTTCAGTTGGTCGGTGTCGGGTTCTATGGTGGTGCAGCTGTGGTTCCCCAATTCCTGGGTGTCGTGACCGTTTATTAATACGAATGTAGAAAACCGCGGACCAGGTGAATATTCTAGTCATGCGCCAGGCAAACTGATCCAAAATTTCAAGCAGAATTCAACGAGCGAATTGGCACCGTGAAAAGTCTTAGGGAGTTCTCGACGAGCGGATTAGCATAACGGAAAATCCCAGTCCGATGATTTAACCGATAAAAATTGGCATGGCAAACTTCTCGGGAACATCTGGCAAGTTGACCGTTGCGATCGCAGATTCCAGACAGAATTCAGCGTATAAATTGGCGTCATTAAAAAGTTCGAAACAGCTCTCGCCTGATGCATTACTATAGCAGAAAATCGTAGACACTGGTCGAGGAATGAATTGGCAATAACCGTGCCGGCTATCGACTCGAATCCTTTACGGTTCAGGCTTTCATCGCGAATTCTCGGATGTTCGCGAGCAGCTGACGCCTCTGGCTCTTCCCATTCACTCTTCCTCGTTCTATTCCGTTCTCTTCGTTCACTAGCGTCTTTGTTTCTCTCTTTGCCAGCCCGTGTGTCCATTCCTACGACTCTATCTTCGTTCCTCACCGTCTTCACTCTTCTCTTCTCCTCTTTTCTCCATCTTCTGTGCGTTCGTCTTCGAAATTCGCTCGGGGTTACCCAGACATGACGTAGATGCCCGCTATTCTGGTCATCGTGTGACGTCGTCCTCAGGGTGTTCAGAAATAAACTCGAGTGGCAAGGTGCTCCTCGTTGTGTGGCCTCTTTCTCTCGTCTACCTCTTTTTAACCTCCATTTGTCACTGTCTTCCCTGCTGGCCCGGCGGCGATTCGCGGCCGATCCGGCGATTATTGTGTCACGGACAAGCATCAGAGCAGAAAATTAGTGGACCAATTTAAATTTGTCCGACATTGTTGGTTACAACGGTGAATAAACGGTCGCCGGGTTCCTTGCACGGCGAATCCTGCCGGTTCGCCACTTCTGTCATTAAGACGATTAATAAGCGCATACACAGATAGTTGGCAAATGATCGGACAACCTTGCTCTACATTTCTAGAAACTGATATCACTGCTAATACTTGCGGGTCACTGTTTTCAGGGGA
Source organism: Andrena bicolor (assembly GCA_960531205.1). Taxonomy (NCBI): domain Eukaryota; kingdom Metazoa; phylum Arthropoda; class Insecta; order Hymenoptera; family Andrenidae; genus Andrena; species Andrena bicolor. The sequence continues at coordinate 32,352,715 of OY482666.1, read as the reverse complement.
TGATGAAAATGTTGTCTGCTCTTGATCACGAGAATACACTTATTCCGTTCAACCGTACTAACGTGGTTCAGCACGTCGCTATCGTTGACCTCGAGAATTCTGCCGAATTCAAGAAGCCTCCGAGATCAAATTATCCGCACAATTTCCCGTTTCCCTTCCGTGTGCCGTCACGGCTTCTCTGAATGCAATCTTACAAGCCAAGCGGACCATTGAGGATGTCAGTCTTGTCCCAGAGCAATCCAAACAGACGGAAGTTACCTACATCTGTTTGCTGACGAGTCGACGGGAGGCAACGGTGTAAACGAGCGGCTCAGCCCGGTCGTTCGCCGGCAACAAAAATTTAATTAGAGAGATGCGATTCACTTTACGGACGTCCGCCGGCTTTTCTTTCGCCGGATAATGAAGTAACGCTGGGAGCTAGGCACTTGTGGTTACCGTCTAAGGCTAGTGGAGACGGGGAAAGGGCCGGAAAAGGAGGGCAAAGGGCAGAGGGTTGGACACCTAGATACATCTCGCGACATTTCTCTATTTTTCCATCGCTTCCGAGCGAACGACGAACGCTTCTCCACGAACCGCTGCATCGATCTGCCCCTTTCTTGTTCCTTCTTCTTGCCCCCAAGTTGTTTCCTTTCGTCGGGCCTTTTGCTTCCTCGCCCCCCCCCCTCTGTTCCCCGGTCCTTGGACCCGACCGTAAATACATTTCCGCATGGAAAGCGCCACTTTTAAACTTCGCGATCCTTTTTTGACGCATTCATCTTTTATCCCTGTGAAGGTGGTTGCTCGCCTCGCCTCGGCTTGTCTTTGCTCGTCTCGCCGCACCTCGCTGCCCGGGAAGAATAGAGATTTACTTCTTCCCTCCCGAGCAGAGGGAACATCAACATTGCTCCGTTCGGGATAATGGAACTATTTTGAGTAACGATAGCTTTGCCGTCGCCTTCGGCGTGCTCTTTCCACTTTCAGTTTGTTCTTTAGTGACGCAGGCGGCATTCCAAGTTTTCGCGTACACGGTTACTCGTGACTTCGGAGCTTTGCATTTATATCCGTTCTGCCGCGTACACGAAGTGGGTTTAGTAAACGGAGTCGAAGACAAAATGTGCGACACAAACAGTTCTGTCAAGGGGCAGAATACGTGGGACGAAATTCGTCCTGATTAAAAACTCTTTCTAGCACTGATATTCGCATTCTCGCGATTGCTTTTTCTGCGACCAGCTTTGGTTCTTGCTACATTCATCGCCCCTCTTTTTTCCCATTCTCGTTCTCAAAGCTCGTAGATTCTGTACACTTTCTAGTCCACGAAATCACCGAATGATGAATGCTGACGAATAATTAGGTGCTCGCCTAGTATTTGAACGACTATTCTCACGATCAGGCTGCTTCTTTTTGTCGGAGCAAAATTTTCGAGATATTTTTACTGTCGAGGCACCGTGCATGCTTGTGTCCTCTTCATTACAGGCTGAATTCTCGTCGTCAAAGCATGCAAAAGCTCTCCTTGTTTCCAAGCTTCCCTGTTTCACATCTACGCATCGGCGGGTTTAATACCGTCTACGGGTAAACGGGCCTGGGTATTAAAATATTTCTTTCGAATGGCACGGATGCGTTCGCGGGAACCTTCTTTTTACCATGCATATTGTTCTATCCCGTGGCTCGCGGCAGGCGAATATTTAATGGTTGCACTGCTCGCGGTGTTCCAGTTTTATGATTCTTTTATGCAAAATGTCTGCGACACTATAGAGTGGCATCTAACAGTAGTGCGTAGAAAAGCATTCAGCTGGAGCAGTTGTTATGCTCGATTTGTATGCAGTATTGAAAGGTTCAACATTTATTCATGTATGTGGAGATGTGTGAATATTATGTACATCAACGAGCAAGGTAACAATTGATAAGCGATCAGTCATGGAATGAACAGGTTATTACACTCAACATGAAGTAGTTAATACCCGTATAGGAACAGACACCTAGCGTGACTTTGGTGTGGAAATATGCAAATCCTACCTCAGTAGGTGATTACCACGAACATTCTGACAAGTTTCTTAACCTTTCCCCTTGCATAGGTTTACGGTTAACGAACTTCCGCAATTTACCCTTTGAAAGACCCTTCTTCTACGGTAGTTATATTTATCACACTCTCTTAAATGGAATTTGTTTTGAAACTACTAGTGGCCCCGACTTCGGGGAACAAGAATTCGCTGGGACAATGTACAAAAATGAACTTGGAATATGCAAGGAGTCTCCCGCGGCTGGCTACAAAATTGAGAATGTTTTTTGTTTCGCTTCGCCGCAATTCTTTCGCATTTGAAACAAAATCTGTAACGCATCTTTTACGAGAAAAATCGTATTGCCGCGTTAAAGTTTCATTTAATGACTATTCGTCTCAAGGGACGAATAAATTTCTGAGTCTGCCAACTTTCATTCGATTTTCTTCGGGGTAGGCGGTTGACCCAGGGCAATTCTCCAATCGTTTTTGTACGTGATCTTTGTGCAAATGTTGAAGCACAGCGGTTCGGTGAACGGTGGAATAATTTCTGAATTCCTGAGAGCAAACTTCACGAAAAGTTTTTCCCGCGGCGTTTGTCGTTCTGCACACCACCGGCGTCTCGCGGGAACCTCGAACTAAACGCGAATATTTTTGTATTGATCCGGAATCTTCGTTGAATGTGAAAACGCTGCGAACAAGCCGCTTGGTCGGTTAAATATTTCTTATAATTTCTACGACGATCTACGTTCCATATAGTATTCCGAGGGTGTTAGCTTTTACAAGCTCTTCCGCGGCACCAGGATGTCGATTTTCTTACGGTTCAGTTCTGTTCTCCATTTTCGAGGAAATTGTCAGACCAGGGACCTAATTACTTTGTCCTCCGCTGTGCAGCTACCGTTAGAGGTCCATAAACTCGTATGGTATACTCCCGTAACAATTCAATCTAGATTAAGGGTGAAATTTGATTATTTCTAAGATATTCTATCTCTTTTGAAACTCGTTCTATTTGTCGATCAGGTGGAACTCTTATTTTACCAACTTTTAGCGCAGTCGCGTAATGTGGAAATCATGTAAACTCTGTTTATCGAAAGAAAAAAAAATCCAGCATAATCGAAGTGGAAAGGCACGGTTGCCGGTGATTTCTTTCTTTGGTCTCCAGCCGTCCATTTCCGGAACAATCGGGAAGAGAGATCTCATTACCTCTCGCCCGGATATAACGTCGTTCGCCTTTGACGCCGTCGTTCGATGGGTTCACTTCGTGCAACCTCATAAACGATGAAAATAGGTCAGGGATAAAGTTATTCCACGCTCTAGCAGGATCGTTCCCTCCTTTGTGTCGATATTGCAGTCTTAATAACTTATGTCACGAAATTTCATCTTAATTTCCTCCACTTCCTTTGGAACTTCGTTCATTAGATATTTAGCGTGACGCATTTGCCCACAGGATTTAAAATTTTGCTGCACATTAATGAATATATTAAATGCGCTAAAATAAACGAATTTCCTAATCTCAGAAATAGCGAGAAAGTCACGTCAGTTTCGCGAGGACACTCCACCTTGCCGTCCTCAACACTTTAACCAAAGAATGTGCAACGAAAACGTTATAGCTTTTACACTGAGTTTGGAGTATTCTGTTTTAACCTTCTTCCTATCTCACGTTGGTTTCCCCCATTCATGATTATCACATGGTGAAACTCTTCGGTTATATGTTCAAGATACGTGGCTGTAACCTTAGAACTTTGTCAAATTTTGCTCGATTTCCACGTAGATGGATCTGTGCTGGCTGCATCAGAGCTGCAGCCTGTGGATTAGAACGAAGGGGAGGAGAGGAGAGGAGAGAGAGAGGGGAGCATGTGCGGTTGTAGCGCCGTGCAAAGTGATAAAACCGCTAATTGTTCGAAAGCAAACTTCGCGTCTGGCTATATCTGTGCTTAGACTACTGAAACAGCTGCGGTGATCCGGCTGATATATTTCCCGGGATATACCCATCGCGACAGTTTTTACTCTTCTATATAATCCATATCTCTGTATATCTCGAATTGCTTAGTGAAATTATGGAATTAATAAATAATTGAACAATTCGTACCATTTCTGTTACAGGTGAGTGCGACCAGTTTCTGGGGTACAACGACATCCAATTCATCAAAAATGTCGCGTATCGTTCAACACGAAAACACACAGGTAGGAAACTCACCAGAGATCACACTACTGTGAATAGTTATTCACATAATAAATTAAAAAGAGAGCATGTAACAAGCACCGCGCAATAGGAACCAATAACGTACAGAAAGAAAAATATTATGCTCGTACGTCTGCCATCAAAAGCTTTTATAGGTCGGGTGTATTCTAGGTCACGAGTTCCACTACAAAGTTGTCCGTATATGGGAGTACATTGCCCGAAAAATATTTTTACTTATACCGTAGCTGGACGTCGTTCAAGTATTGCCGACTCTCAAAGACAGTAAAGTTCAAGAAGAGGGATTCTTGGAAGCGATCGCGTTGTTTGCTCCTTGGCTGGGCTTTACAAGTCAAGAAAAGCGAGGTAGCAATGCTGGTAACCGGACAACCCGCATTGCTCTCCATTGCAGTAGATGCACACGAGTGCAGCGTCCTTCGTACGTGTGCATCTCTTGCTCGTATAGTGGATGTTTGCTACAACGATTGGAACGATAGCGTCCTATGAGAAATGGCGCTGTTAAATCTGACTGCAGTCGCGTCGTGCGAATTCACTCTCTCGCGACAAGCGTAACAAATCGCAGATGCGTTCAGGCCGATGCACCGACGTCAGTAATGTTTGCGTCAGGGTTTCTTGAAGGTGCGATTTGTACTTCTATAATGAGAAGAAGGAACCATCGAACGCACAAAGTACCTATGTACTCTGATTGTAACAGGAAATTGAATCTGTCATATAGATGTGGATAGGAGTGCATCGTCGATTGAATTGATCTTTTTTAAAATCTGGATGGGCCGTTTCTGTTTAGACAATTTTATTCGCGTCTCTTCGTTTCTCTTTAGAAGTTCCAAAGAATGGCGAATAGCGTTCCGAAATTAGAAAGACGGGAGTCTCGACAAAGGAACAGTTTACTCTGAGAATCAAGTCCGAATACAGATAGAGGTCGCAGCGCACGAAGGAGCCGAGATGCATAGCCTTGATTTCAACGGAACGGTAATGTTGGCCTCCCTTGTGACAGAGGAAACTGCACGGTAACTCCGCGCGGTTCAGGGGGAGGAGTAAGGTCGCAGAAAGGAAACTAGGAAATGTCACGCGAACCCATTTCCAATTCTCCTTTCGTTGTTTTTTTCCTCGTTCTGTAGTCGCGATAACAATCGGCGCCAAGGATCTCGTTTTACAATCTCCACTGAACGATATGTCATCCGAAGAGCGATGATTTGCCAAGTCAGCACGGTCGCCTTTTTCTTTCCCTCCAACAATCCACGCTTTTCCCTCGTATTTTTCCTCGCCCTCTGCTTGTTTCTACGCTTTTTACTACACTTTCTCGCGACGTTTGTGTCGGGGAATCGTTTGAAACACCTTCGAGTTTTAGGATATTCTGGAAATCCTGGGTGAAGCAAAATTCGATAAAACGAGAAATTTTTCCAGTTAGTGGTGGATAACGAGCTGTGGATTTGGCGTGGGACAATATTTCAGAATTCTCCGTAGAATTTGAGTACGTTGCAGTGAACCGTGTGGGATTTACTGCAATTTAAGATCGCGTTTGGTGGCAAAGATTACGCTGCTTATTTCATCTTAAGTGGCAGCTCATTTAATTTACGAGGAATGGAGTTAGAGATGTAGAAATTTCGGGGTACACCCGGCTCGTTAAGTTAAACATACGCGTGTAGACGCGAAACGCTTGTAGTGAGCCGCAATTGGTGTTCCCTTGATGCACGCGCCCCGTCTTCATGAATATTCCTCCCTTCTCTCTATTATGAACGTCGTAGGTAAACACATTCGCGTTTCATCTCCGTGTAAAAATTTATAAGTTTCCGCGTTCACAACGCGTTGGTAAATAATTACCGAGTTCTATCGCCACGACAAGGAGCGTATGAACGAGTCGCGTGACGATCTATTTAACCCCCCAATCCCATCCGTGAAAGTAAAAGAAACGCGTGCATTAGAGATTAAAAAGTTTCGGGCCGAGCCAACCGGTACACGGCGAAATAGTTAATTTGGATGGACTCCAATAATTCTGCCAAAAATGGTTTCCTTTGAGTTGGCCAACCTCCACGTAACAGATTTAAATCGACGTCTCATTAGTCGCAATATTTCGGTTCTTTGCTTCGAGGAGGACTTCCTAATAGCCGCGGGACGGTGTGTAAAAATCGCGGAAAGGCTATGCGGTAACTGATGACGAGGACGGCTCGCAATCACGTTCCGTTGTGTACTTAGAGACTAATGAGACGATTATTTAGTCGAGTCGAGGGCTTGGAGTGTTTCTACGGCCCCGGGGCTGCAGTAGATAGTTTAACTAAGGATGATGAGAACAAACAGGCTGAAAGCGCAACGTTATGCTTGGCTTTAAGTCTGTTTTTTTCGGGGGAAAATATTCGGTAATATAAAAATTACAAGGGAGCGATAAAATTCCGGTAGATGCTTTTATAAAAATTATAAATGTAAAAACAGTACTGAATGTATTCAATTATTTATTTATGAGGTAATTGTATTAATCAGATATAGGTACCAAATATAAATTTCAATTTGGTTAGTCACTCACTGTTCTCACTGCACGTAATATTGCCACTGAATAAATTACAAGTAAAACACGGTAAACGTGTGACTTCATATTATGATGCAATAATATCACTGGTTTCGATATTTCGGAGGAAAGTATGACGCAATAGCATCATTTTACAGTAGGAGAAGAGGAATATATTTTTCGATAACAAATGAAGATCAAAATTTTTCTGACAAATAACGTCGAATCTTTGTATAAATGAATAAAAATATATTGATCCATATTTTTTAGTCTAAACCGCATTTTATATATTTAGGTATATTTAGGTATATATTAGACAGATAAATAATAATTAAAACATTTGAAAGGAAACAAACAGAGAAATATAACCGTTCTTCCATCTTATTAAAATTTATTATAAATTCCTACATTTATACCATCATGATGTTAATAATTTTAAAGAAAAATATCCGAAACCCGTCGTTTTGACGGGCTTGATAGTTCTACTGTGAAAGCGTTAATCGTAGCAAGCTATGTTTTTACTTACCCGCCAGAAAATTCTACCGTAATTACCAATGAATCTTATGTGCAGCGTGTCGGTGAAATAGAGGCTATAATGCAACGTAGAATGACTTTAGAGACGGTTAGTTGCGCGTCACAGGTTCACCGAATTAATTTCAGACGTCCCTCAGCTGTCATGCACGGTCTCCCTGTGGGTGGTCCTTTTGCTTTGTACAGAATCGTCTGGTGACAATACACCCATTTAGTTGCACATCCCCCCCGAGAATATGTTCACCCCTAAAGGAGACACCGCGATGTCGACTGCGAATACACGGTTCAGTCGTATGGGGACATCGCTTCTCCGCTCTCTCCGTAATTCACGTTGGTGTAGCAGCAATTATAGCTGCGTTAGTTTCGTCTGCGATCCGCCGCACTGCTACACCGTGGATCAGATTAATCGTTAAGGGAGTTTCGGGAGTTTAATCTTTCCTGTTCCACTTGGCTCCCTCGCGCGGGCCTCTTTCTGGGCATTTTCAAAGCCGCATTACCAACGATCAGAATCTTCTTAGCTAGCATTCCCTGCTATTACTCTGCGAATTCTTAAAAATCACAGTCACATAATACATTCGCCAGAAAACGCGTGAAGTTTGTTGTACAGTAATGTTTAGGGGCTAAAATAACGTCTTGCGATCCTCGTTTCATTCCCGATCTTTAGTACGCGTGGCCGTGGAATGGAATTATCGTAGAAAAGGCACGGCAGATAACAGAATTTGCAGTGTGTAATTAAAGCAGACGCGTTAATGGCCGAAGCAGCGCGTCAATAATAACTTCCCGCGATTAGTGCCGTTTTAGTACACTTAAGGCTTTAATCAAATGTATCTCTCCTGACTAATAGGCGCCCCGTCCCTGATACATATTTGATTTAATGTTGGCGCACAGCGAGCATCTCGCACCTGCACTCTCGCTGCATTGCCGTATCCGCTGCAGCTTTCTGTACAAATTACTATCCAAGTGGATGTAAACGGTAGCGACGTATTACGCGTAAATCATTGGCGTCAACGCTAAGCGCGGCAAAGATCGTCCCTATTCATTTGCGTAGTTCCGTCTTAAGTGCGTGGGGAATGGAGGGCGATGTAAATAAAGTATGAGAAGGAATGATACGCGAGAGATCGAATTCGGCTACGAAGCGCGGGCTAGTGGTGGAGAACTATCGATGGTACTTACGATAGTTATCGATGGTTCTCAGTATCGAATACTATAGATGGCTTACTTTCACTATCGATAATTATCGGTATTGAAAATCGTATGTTAGTCAATTCAAAAATAATAACAGCTGAAATTCAGAATCCCAAATTTAATTTGTAAAATTATTACAAATTTCGATAGTATCGATAAATATCGTAAGTACCATCGATAGTTCTCCACCACTAGCGCGGGCTACCTCCGACATTTATCACTTCGCGCGTTTAAAACCGAGCTGTTTCGCGGTGCGATCTACGTCGGGGCGATAACAGGGCGGAACACTTGTTCGAAGTAGTATTTTTCTTCTTCTATTTTTTAATTAATGTACACAAAAGAGTTTCAGTAAACGCGATGTCCCTCGGCTTCGCGAATTCCTGCCGCTTGCATTCCCTTGAAATACACGTTCTGAACGCATTTGCATCGCAAAGATGGTCATCCGTTGCCAAATAAATTGTAGAAGGGTCGTTGTGAAAGGGAGGTAGGAGAATATCGTCCTAAAGTGCCGTGGATGCAATTTGCTAGCCACGGGGCTCCCATGCGCTATTTACTTCGAAACAATTTAGGTTCTGGCCACCGTGGCACAGTTCGTATACGTCACTGTCAGAACGCAGCCATGCCGCATCCCGCTACTCTACGGTCCTGGGAGATTTTTCCTTTTTCTCGTCCTTTTTACGTATCCACGGCGAATTCTCTCTTGGAATCCGCGCTCCTTGGCCCCGAAACGTTTTCCTGGAGTACTAATGAATTTGTTTCTTGGCATCCTGGGTCCTACTCGTTCCCCACTAATTCTGGTCCCTGTGGAAGCTGTCCTCGATTACCTTCGGTGTATACTTTTCAAACTTATTAGCTTGTATTGTGGGTTATCTGGTCAGAATTCTGTGCTCGTTGCGCATTGCGGTATTAAACGGCCGAGTCAAAGTTTCAGTTTATTGCGTATCGTGAAGTTAGGTCCCAAGAGGGTGGGCAAGAACGTGGAACCCCTTTAGGTTGGGCTCAATGCAGTGAATATAATTAAACTCGAGGTTCTTTTGTCGAAACTCTTGATTAAACGATTTAGAGGATAGAGAAACAGTGGGAATAAATAACAAGTGGCATAACGTTAAGTTTGTTGGCCAGAACAATCAAATGCGAAATGCATTTGACCACACTTGAGTGCGTCTCAGATATTTCGCTACGTTCTTCCATTCGGTATACGAATTCACAGTTACCGTTGTCTACGAATGTCGAAATTACAAATCCCAGGTCTACTTTCGAGGATATTCCCATCCGACTTGGAGGTTCTATTCGATTACTCTCGCTGAAAGTTTCTTAAGAATGTAAATCAATTGCAGCGTGCTCATTTGGTGCAATTGCCGCCGAGAATTGTCTCTTATCCCGCTAACGATTAGGAAACGTGAGAGTCCATGCCACGAAAATAAATCTGTATAATCTGGAAATGATTTTCTCAGCCATCGGCGTAACTTTCCCCGATATTTCTGGATGGAGATTGTAAGTGATAACGTTGCGTGGCTTCCTACGGGCGGTCCGTGCTTTATAACCCCCGTCGTTTTTATTTCTGACTTACGATCGGAGTGCAAGCTGACTCATTTATGAGGGAACGGAGAGCATCTCGGCAAGATGTCCGACCGTCTAGCCGCCACGTAACCATCGACTGGCAGGAAATCGATTTCATCTTACGGGGCCTTTAAATATCGTTCGGTTTCTTCCGTTATTTCGACGAGGAGCAGAGAGATTCCACCTTCGTGGCTCCTTCGAAGATAGAATCCTCGATGAGGCGGTAAAATGAGAGTTCTGATCGTTTCTCTTTTTCCTTGTGGCAATATCGTATTAACGTTTCCCATAGTTCCTTTGATCATACAACTCTCTAGAAACCGTTCAATCCCATCAAGACGTATTTTAAAAACTGTTATTTTACGGAGTGCAAACGCTAAAATGGATTTTCCATATTTCTTCCTCAAATACCGTGGTCCATATGGATTCTGAAAGACTACATATCGAATTTCACAAACATATCGAATCTCACAATCAGTGACATTCGAATGCGGATAGCTTTTGTTTGCACTACGTCATCGAAGCTCTCTCGATAGCTTTAGCAATGATCGATGGTCAAATTGATAGCACAAACGTATTCGACAATTTACATTCCATTACTCGTTTTTTCATGCTACTTTATATTGCTCGCGATGCTTTCGTTGCATTTATCGCTTTTTATGTCCTCCGTGGAAATAATTCTCACGATCAATACCGATATGCGACGTAATTGAATAATATTTTCCCAACTGTTTTTCGTTAATTTGTTGAGTTTACGAAACGTTATTACCTGCTGGATAGGTATTATAAACTGCCTCTTTTAACGTGGAATTTCTGCGAAATTTCGAACAGCCCAAACAGCGTCGGGCACGGTGATTATGTAGTTAGTAGATGATTCTTCAGTCACGCGGCAATCAGATGTATCGACGAATTTTCTTGTGTTCGTCAAACGGTCCAGGAAGAGCAAGAAAGAAGCGACGATATGTATACCTATAGATCGGCACGATCATCATAATTTCGAAACTTTCTGTCACCGGAAATGCATTCATTCGTACATTCCCGTTAGTTTAATGAAACTTCCAAACGTGATGAATTCGTAATGTGGACTTGAGTAAACATGCGAACGCAATTTCGATGTTGGATAAATAACACTTGTTTGCACTGAAAGATGAAGAAATATTACTCTTCCTCTCGGATCACTTTACAATTTACGTTATTACGGCAACTCGTGAATCCCGTAATTTTAATGAACGCTGTATCTTTCACGTTGACTTTAGCCATCCTGGTTGTAATTAATTTCTTCGCGAGGTTGAACGTCAAACGGAAAAAGAGCTCTGACATCGGCGTAACGGCGTGATATCTACGTTGCATGCTTCCTTTTGCTCGTTAAGGGAAGATTTTCGTGTAACAGTCTCAAAAGTAACTGAAAATCGCGATTTTTAAAAAAAAAATTATAGTTAGTATTGGATTAAACTTTATACGTTAACCTCTTCGATTATCTAACTCCTGTTGGCGGTACGTGTAGCACCTCTCACAATCATCTGTTTGTAAAAAAGAAAAGTTTCTTAAAGTCAGATAGTGTCTTCTGGAATTGGTTCCAATTTAAAGAAAAAAAAAATGAAAAATTGAAAAGGTTTTGGCGTTTGAAAAAAGGTAACTTTTTTCCTTTGAAAAATTTACTTTCTATCAATGAAAGAAGTATTATAAATAAAAACTAAAATCAAAATGTAATGTTGACTTCCAGCGTAAACTATCTAAATGTAAGAAATTTTTCTCTTTTTTTTTTGGAATCACACTAATATTGTCGAACAGGTTAACAAGATTCCACAAGAATTAATAAATAATAAGGATAGACATGAAAAAAAATCTGTAAGTCTATAGATGCCAACCTTATATCCTATAAGAGTTTAACCCAATATTAACAATAGATTGTTAAAAAAAAATTCATAAATATTAGTTCCCTTTGCAGGCTGTTACACGAGAACCCGCCCTTAAGTTGCGCTATGGTGTAATATAGCCTCCCGCCGGGTACCGCGACGGTCAGCACCGTGGATCAAGTTGGCAGATAAACCTTTTCGGTGATTACGGCTTCCCATTTGGCGATACACCTGAAATCTATGCTAATTCGCCGGGATAAAATATTTGCTTTGGCCGTGCATGCACCGGAGTCCAACTCGGAACCCGCGCCCGTACAATAGCGAGCGGGTTGATTTATGCTGTGCGCCTGACTCCGGACAAATCCTACGACCGAGCCGCGTATTACAGTCGTGCTCGGTGAAATTTTATGGATTACGTTGCCTTATCTGCCTGTCCGATCGAGGGGGCTAAGATCGATGCGTTTACCTCCCCGTAAATCTGGAAATCTCGATAAAAAATCGGCGACGAGAAAGGGTTTCTGGGTGATAACGTTTTTCCCTCGCGTTGCACCGATGCGCGCTCGATTCGAACGATTCGTATACGTATCAAAGAAATTTATGTCACTCGCTGGTGCGTTGTGTATTTCAATAATGCCAGCCAGCGATAAATAATTATTCGAGCTCGCCAAGACGCGAGAGATATTAACGCAACAACATAACGAAGAGTGTCCTCTAGCTTTCGAAACGGTTATGGAGAACAGGCAGGGAAGAATTCGGAGTGAGAGCTGCTTTCGAGTACGCCGCATTCACGGTGTGGCTAGGGTCAACCTACGACCCCTTTCCGTCTGCACTGGTAGCCGTATAGATCGCTGTATTCATTATTCCGGCGCTAAATCGTTTGTGAATAATGGCCTCCATGAATCTTTTCTCGGCTGGCAGCGCCTGCAGCCAGGGACTCGTGTGGCGCGTTAGTCCTCTCGCCTGCAGGATCATTCAGGAGACATAAGGGTGCTACCCGGACCTTCGGCAGAAATATCACGGTCGGTGGAACCTTCTTTTTGGCTATTAAAAAAACGATAGTCAGCTTTAAAAGTGGCAATCTCGCTAAAAAATTAGAAGGATGATATTCCGTTGAAATAGGAAGGTGGGTCCTTTCTAACGTTTTCACTCGTGGAAAGTTCTTCGCACAGGATACCTGTCGCGTGAACTGCCTTATTACGGGGAGAGGTTCGACGGTTTAGATTTTCGCTTAACTATAGGTACGCACACCATCATATTTCTTCATTAAGTCTTTGACTCCTACGCAGGCTTTCATGAAGCTCGTTTCTCGAGCGAGTGTCCCCGCAATGGGGAGCAGAGGGCTGGGGACGTGAAGCGTACGCTTTGCCATCGAAAGTGGAGTCGCGAATTGATCCGCGGAAAGATATAATCGCGGATGCTCCGCAAAAAATCACTTGATTACTACCGCGGAGGATCGGATATCTCCGTCTTTGAGACGCCGCAGGCACGTGCGTGAAACTGACGCGAACAGTCAGACCCATTGTTGCTGGACTCCTTTGTAACTGTTACAAAAGGGGACTGGATAAAATACTCGATACACTTGCTTCGCACAATCCAAATCAAGAACGAAACGTAAGAATTATCGCGAGCCGCCTTCCCCAGGAGAATTAATTGTTTTCGTTCACTGCCATTGTTCGTCGATCTGCTGTGGGTCTGAAGGGCGTTTGATTCTTTGCTCCAGATAATTTCTGTGTGACAGTTTAAAGCGCGTCTTATCTTCTAGAAAGCTGGTTCTTGGAAAATAGTTCGTTGTGTTAACAGTTCTCAACTACGTGAAATAATAAACTGGTCAAGAGGCATGGAAGAACTGTCAAAATTGGAAGAAACTAGGCTACGAAGTAGAACATGTTATCCGTTTGCAACCGTGTATTATTTTGATAACTTGTGTTTGAGGCAAGCGAAGGTAGAGTAAAAACGGAGTAGGTGATATCATATTCTAAAACGGAGATAAATAGAATTGAGGCGCTCGCTAGGAGCTAGTAAATTATTCACTGCACGGTTTTAAAGCTAGCGAGAACATTCGTACATTTGCACGTTTAAGAAATGTCGAGAAGCAGTATCCTCCGTTGCAACGATTGTACAAATTGGAGTGGTAACGTGGATAGCGTGAACGTAGATGCTCGTAAGATGATAATCAGACAACATACCACAAATTCTGACACCACATCCGAGATCTGAGAGCTTTCCTATCTGGCAGATACTTCGGTCATATATTGGAGAGAAATGGGGTGGCGCTATATCGCGCAGATACGGGCCGGAAGGCTTCCACCTAAGACTCGCTGATCTCCTAAGCCCTTGAGGCTGCTTCTTCGCCAAGTCCTTTCTTCGAACTGTTTTCCTTCGTTATGTGGCTACGTGCTCGTTGCACCTGAACCTCATCTAGTCTGATTGTAAATATCGAGAATGAACGAAGGCTCACGTACGCGCCACCTTCATAACAATAGTCTAACGCAATCAATATGGTCTCCTTGAGCTGAGGAGACAAGAAGATCCCTAGAATTTAAATAGAAGCAATTGATGATTTGTCTTAGAGAAGCCAGTAAAATCTACAGTAGTATAAAGGTTACATAAGGCCTCCTATAGGTACTCTTGGTTCGTGAGCATTTAGAAACGTTAGATTTCCACGTTCCGCAACCCCTTAAAATTATTCGCTCGCACAGCCCAAGGAGCGCACAATACCTCGCACTGAATCCACCATTCCGCGTACAGTTTTCCCTCCTTATTCCGGGCGTTTGTCACTTCGTGGAAGTTGGTCGCGCGCCAGGAAGATGGAAATTACGTGCCTGCGACATCTGTCATACACTGCGATTGGCTGGGACAAAGAATGCGGCGACCTAGAGTCCTTTCATTCCGGCTTCCTTCCCGGCCACTCGTCTTTTCCGCCTTCCTCGGTTTAATCTGCGCGCGGTGCGGACCACGCGCGTGCCAGCAGCGAATGAAAAAAATGGCAATGCGGTTGAACGGTTGCGTCCTCGCGCGACTCGGATCCGTCGTTTTGCGGCTCGCTTTTCGCAACGGGCGACTCAGCTCTTGGCACGGGATCGACACACGCCGCGGGTAAATATTTTATTCCCTCGAACAATCCGCGATTAACTGTATCGCGCGGCATTGTCGGTGCGCTGCCAACTGACAAAACTAATCGCTTACCGAGTTTAGAAGCCAACGCGTGAAACGCCGCGAGCGAAACCCTTGAATCTGTTCTAAGATCAATGTTATGAGAATAGTTCTTCGCCGCATAGAGCACGGCTGTCCGCTGAACACTTTAGTGTAGCGTGCTGTGAAGTATGGGCAGTTGTCAGTTGGAGAATGCTTCACTTCGGATTACGGTTATTTATCTTATCGGTTTTATAGGATACACGGAAGCGTTTGGCGATGTAAGATTATAGCAGGAGATCGTTCACAGGTTTCCTTTTTACTCCTTCCTTCTGTTATACATATACCTTCTTGATCGATTGGGTATTCGAGGTCAGCAGCAGCAGCAGCAGCAGCACCGCTTACGTAATCCATCCACTTCTGTCTTCTATTCAAGAGCATCGAACGGCGTCGCGCGTATAAGCCTATTATCCGCAGTGTTCTTGCATAGAGATTTATTGAACGCTCGTCTATCGAGGAAAATATTCCCTACGAGCTGCAGCAAGTAAGCCGCTACCCTTCTGTCTACCATTCATATAATTTGTTACATAATTAGCTGTAACTAAAGGATCCAGGGTGCGGGATGCATCGCCCCGATTCCTTCGATCTCGTTGAAGAGAGTACTTAAAAAAAAATGACGTCTAGCGCATTTTCCGCTCTTGTTACCTCCCTTTCTAACCGCTTTTTCGAGGCCCCAATCCCCAAGCCTCGTTCCCGTTTTGGAGCATCTCGTTTCGTGCGATCCACCCTTCTACACCTCCCAGCGTATTTCACCTCTTCCACGAACCTCTTGAGGTAGATACTTCTACCTAATCTGGAGTGTGGATCGATGGAAGGACGAGGCTTCGCCGACGGGCCTCCAGTCCGGCTCTCGTGGATTTCATTCAAAGATTTCGACGACCTCAACCGCCGAGTGGAATGGCGCGGGGAAAGCTACCTGGAAATGGCGACACGAGTGCAACGTCGAAAGGATTCGAATACGTCTTGCCGGATAAAGTCGGCGGTTCTCTCGAGCTTCCTGCCCGCGGATGCTGGGCGGCTTTTGCGGGACGAAGGGGGAAATGGGAGAGCCGGCAGTCCGTTGGAAGAGGAACGAGGAGGACGGTTGGAAGTAACGCGGAAGAACACCGGAAGATTATCAGCTCCAAGTGCAACGTGAGTTACGAAAATGTAAGGCGGGTCGGAAGTGAACTCGAAATCTAAGGTGTTCTTAGCGCGCTGACCGAAATGATGGGAAAGTTTCGTGGAGAAATAGGGAGCGATGAAAGGAGAGAACTGCGAAGAAGGCAGATAGCAATAACGTTAGTAATGTATGAAATATCCAACGTAAATAATCAGAAGAGTAATTCGATGAGAATATTGTGCGCCAGTACAATGCAACTGTTTGTGTCGTAAACAGATAAAGAAGTGATTGAACTGGATATTTGGTGAACGTTTTGTGTTCTTAAAGAAAGTTTACGGGAAGTGGATGAGAAACGAGCAGGGAAAGAAGAAACGCGTATACGCGGGGAAAGGAAGGGTCGAGGACCAATTTATGAGACACCAATCGTTTAAAATCCTGAGGGTGCAGTCTCAGCACCACTTGGTAACCGTTCGAACGTTATGGCGTGTTCATATTTTATCGCAGTCTCTGTCCGCGGAATATAAAACCTTTAGCGTGTATGTGCTCAGGGAATATCTATATCACAGCTCCCTGTTGAAATGTATTATACATAGCTTATCTCATGGGCAGAGAATGCAAAAAGAGTCACGGAATAAGTTGCATCTATTAAAGGTCTGAAACTCTTCAAACCCCTTATTCCATCGACCATCACTGGGATCATTCGGTATCATCTTACTTCCTCAGCTAAGACATAGTTCCTCCAATGAAACCTCTTTGTAAAAACTCCACAACCTTCAATCACATCTCCGTACCGCAAACTTGACGGAGAGGAAAATTCCCCGTGACAATGATCGATTTTCATCATTTCAAGTGGTCAACATATGTACTTGTTTACCCGTTGCGTCTTGTTAGGAGCTATAGAAAATTATTCTCTCGAGGAGAATCATTCATCCGTCAAGAAAGTTTCACCGTGTTTGGACAAACATCCCTGAAGAATACGAGCAATCGGTCAACACAGTCGATAGGGTGGGAAGATCGAGGAGGAGGAGGGAAAAATTCCTTGATACTGATTCACTTGATAATTTTTACGTCGCCGAGTGTTGGGGAACAGGGAAACCACCTCCCAGTGGTCACACGTGTAACGAAACTTAAAGTTCCACTTTGCTAGACGCTCGCCGCCTAGATGTCAAGAAAATTTTCTCCACGGAAACTCGCGCGCGAGGCATACGAATACCGTGGTTTATAAAAAATTCATGCTAGCCTTTTATAAAAGTTCGTGCCGGGAATAACGGAACTAGTCTGCGCGCGGACGTACAAATGTGCGAAAAAATGTATTCGGCCTTCCTTTTATTTCGCTGTTGTACCTTCAGCATCTACCCCGCATTCCCCTACTGCCACCCCTTCAGGGGGAGTTTCTTGGAACTTTTCGTGGTAATAGGCGAGAGCAGCGCAGCTTCGGTGTGACGGAAAATTGTCGGCGAGGTTTATCGAGTAGCACAGACAGAATTTCAGGACAATCGCGATTAAACGTTCCTCGTTGTTGAACAGGGGGACCATTAATTATTCTGACGCATTATCGGCGATTCCATAATCAGTCGTCGCGTTAACGAATTTTCCCAATAAATTCATCCTGATACGTGCAACACATCGTGATATCGATAAGCTTGTAACAATAGCTTTGTCTGTCCAGCGTTAATATGTATAATGGGCGAAGTCCATTAGGGATGATGGAATTTTTCAATCGTTCCAATGTCCTCCGATGTCTTATCATTTCCATTATGTGCCGAAGGTGCATTTGCAAAATCTGGCGCGGCTACGTGAAGCACGTGGCGGAAGAGCAGCTTCAACTGTCGTCGCAGATCGTTGTCCTCTTTTCGGCAGTAATTAAAACTGTTCGACGGCGATTAAGGCAGCAGAATCCTCGAGACTCAATGGCGCTTTTAACGTGCATAGATCCAGTCGAAAGAAGCGAAACGTTCCCCGTTCGTGTACCTGTAATAATAATGACGAGACGATCCGTTTCCTGTCCGAAGCCTTTTAAGTCTCACTCGAATGAGCGTTCAATTAGATTCCGTTCGTGATTACGATTTCGCATAATTTAACTATGCTCGGGTGTACAATGGATCCATTATTTTAAAAGCAGTTGGAACAATGAGCTATCTCCGTGGCTTTGAATAAATTACTCCATTGTGTTGTACCGTCTGACTAGTGGAAGGGCATTTCTACTTAGAAATATTTTTCAGCATTACCCAGGTGTATGTGTCTAATACGAAGCTTCTTACTGGATTATCGATTCGAAGAGCCTCGACGGGATGCGCTTGCGATTAATTGATTTCTACAAGTAGAACGTAGAAAGTGTTTGCCTGGATAATTCACTAGCGTAGAATGTCACTGTATTTGTCGACGGAAAGTAGGGCGATTTAAGAAGAGCCGACGGGACGCGGCCACGAGCAGCTCGCGAATTGGCTTTATCGCACCTACCTGAATTCTCTCTTGGGAAGATTCGGCTAGATTTCTGCAAAGAGATAAATAAGTTTGCGGGCTGAATCCCAGAAGGGGGAGGAGATATCCTCGCTGCCGGATAAACTGAAGTAAACCAGTCACGTTTTTTTACGAAGCTTCTCCCACACCCTCTGTTTCATCTCTGTTTTGTTTGCTATACTACTTTCGTCCTCATATCGCCTGCTTGTCTGTTTGCATTCCGCAGAATTCCTCTCACGCGATTTCTTTCTGACGCGATTTTCTTCCCGTTCCTTATTCCGCGCGACAAGTTTACGACAAAAGGAAGCGAGCAGATTATCGCTGAATCCACGCTGATACAAATCGCAATTGATTTGGTAATCTGGTATTCTGAAATCGTCCTCCCATAGTTGACGAACGACACAGTCTTTCGCGTGCTTCCGTGTTTTCTGTTTTATTAAAGTCTCATGTCCACGTCATGTTTGAGCGCGGGAGCTGCGGCTCTTACAAAGGCTGCTTTGTCGCTGTAATCTACGCCGTTGTTGTCGATGGACGGACCTAATAAATCGTAATCGGGCCAAGGCTGTTGGTAGCGCGTGCATGCCCGGCTTCAACAGTTCTCTGCAGTCTCAGATCGCGAAACAATCCGCGCGGCTGTTCGTGAAATTCAATTAAACGCTTCGAATCTCATCATTCCTGTTCTGTGATCTATTTTCTTACAAATTTAATATTCTCCTGTATGTTAATTAACTCTCTCCATCCCGTACTTTATGCTCAACAATACTTGACAATACCAAACCTAGGAATCCATCCAAACGAAACGCCTCCCTTATTTCATCTCCCACAATCAGTGTACGAAATATTTAAGAAAAAACATCTCGAACCAACGATAAATATCTGTTGGGAAGGAAGTTTCCACAGTTCAGAAGCGGCGACCTAACTAGGGACATTACACGTGACCCCGGAAAAGCTCCTCTGAAAGCAAAGTTCGACAGCGAAATTGGTTGAGCAGATTTCAAACACGATAGGAAAAAATTGCCAAGGTTAATATCCCGCTGGTTATTTATTTTCTTAGACGAAATCGTGCTCGGAGCGTATCTGCGTTAAAAGCAATAGTTGCACGGCGCTCGTACAAATATAAACTCTTTGATATCCGCATTTAACGCACGGAAGGATATAAATATACATAAAGCGGGCGCGCGTGCATGCAGCAAGACCGCGGCACGAGGAGGTAATAACGTATCTCGTGTTGTGATACGTTCTCTTTTTCAAATCTGAACACCGAGTAGCCACGCTCGCTAAATAGAGCCGGGCAGACTTGCAGCCCGGGGGCTTCGAGTGATTTCGTACTCGGGACGAAAGTTAACCGTGATTCTGTAATGTACAACTCCACCTGAACTGTGAACGTCCACAGTGATATTGAAATATTACCCTTTGAGACGCGTGTACCGTTTACATAATTCTCAGTCATTAGCCTGTCGAATGATACGAAGCTTTTTTACCACGCTGCATGCTCTACGATACCAAGGACAGCTTGGACCTTGATTGAAATAAAGAAATCTGTGTTTCATTTTCTGCTCGCAAGCACACGAGCTGAATTACCGCTCGCTATCTTGATATAAAGGTAGCCCGAAGCTCCAGCATAAAGGGAGGTCTTCGGGACGATGTAATGGATACCTCGGTTATGTCTTTTTTATCACGCCATATTTCACAAGCTTCTTTTACGCAATTTTTTCCCTTTTATTGTATTCGTGCGCGAATAGGGCGAAGCCTGATGTCACGAACACCGTACACGGATCAAGCTACCCTTCTATTCAAGGGGGTTCATTTTCCACGCTTTCACGCCATTTGAAATATTGTTTCTCGCTGCAGAAACGAGTAGCAAGCTCCGCCCGCGCGGGCGGCGGTCTGAAAGAGAAAGAAAACACTGTATTGCCGTGGAATTACCGTCTGTTAACCACGTGCTCGAGAGTTCTAGAGACAAGCAAAGCTCTCCAGGTGCAAGTGGCGAACCTTGGAGGCTCTCTTCAGACCCCATCTAGCAGAGAACGACGTTGCCTTCATCGGTTCAAGGCTCGCTAAAGTCGCCGAACCTTTTCGTCTTGCTGTCGCGTCAGCCCGGTCAGGCCGTTTCCGCGAACGCTGTCATTTCAAAGAATGTTACGACGAGCTGCCAAGACGTTTCGCAAGCGCGCTCTAACTGGCAAGGCTACTATCGCGGAAGCTGAAGAAAGAGGTTTGTAAACAGCGGGTTGGGGGAGGGAAGTAAGAGAATTGTTGCTGAAAGTTGCCTCTTCCACTGGCACCAACAGTTCAACATTGTTTCCAGACATGCATTACAGCTTTTCTTCATCCTCCAGAACCTTTTCTTTTAGAAAGCTGTCATGGTGTTATGTGCTTATGCGAATTTTGCTGCTGGCAATCTTAATATATAAAGCAGAAAGTTTATGTTTCTGTGTTCGTCCGTCGCCTAAAAACTTTTGAACGTTATACTCTAGGGTCACGATTCACGAAACGTGCCTCAGCGTATTATGTCTACCTAATTCTGATGAATATGACTATTTTCACAAAAAAGAATTTTTTTTTATAAAATCGGAGTCTAAATCCCGGGCGAAATCGAATAGTAAAGCTATGTTAATTATCGAATTGCGTGGGAAGCCAGGGTAAGGTATATCATATCAAGTATAGTAGGCTACACGAATTATATTGTATTCCCACCAATTAATTCAATGGAACAGAGCAAAAAACATGTTTCCCTGAAATCCCCTCTTCTGTACGTTGCAGTGGTATCATCCTCTCAAATCTGAATTGTTACGAATACACTCTGTTCGTCGGAACCGTATCATTTCGAAAGTTATTGTTGATTTAACGACCTCTTCACCCGCTAGCGTTATTTGCTCGTCTCGATTTCCACGTTCAACTGCAAATGCGCTGTAATTATTCCCGGTAGGCATGGATTCATGGACGCGTCAGGGTTTAAAGGTCTGCCTCTGTTGTTTGCCGTATTTTGAATGCTTTGCTGTACCGATCGATTGCAGCTTCCATTTAATACCAACGATGAACTCGTTTAACGTTGTGGTTTCCGTCCGTGACGTTTCGCAGGTGATGTTTTGCAATTTCTAATTTCATTACCGATGATATCAAACGATTTACGCGGTGTTATTCGGCGATTCGTTAAGGTTGTTTTCTTTGTATTACGATTGGCGCAGCTGCTATTGAAATTCGCGGATGCATGTTCGTTATGTGGAATCATAGGTAAGTACATGGGCATATACATATAATCCATATTCATGAGCTGCAATGATCGTACAGAGTCGATTAACGGTTCACACTGTATAGATATTAGCACATAGTCAGACGTAGTCATCGAGTAATCAGTCTCTATTGATTATCATTTAGACGGATTGCTTCGGCAGGCTAAATTGCATGACTAATGATTCGACTTTAGAGGCACAATGCGCCTATGTTTGTCGCATGCTTGTACTATACCTGACGTGCCAAATTAACGCAAGTTTATGTTAACGAAGGCCGAATGTAGAATACGTGAAATTACGCCGAGTTCGTTGCGCTACAGTCCTGGGTAGACCAATCAATGTTCCACACTCTGCCGATCGTATGGAAACTGAAGACTATAAAAGAAAACCGCATGCGTCGGTTTTTCTCTGCATATCCATTGTACGGCCCAAAACATTTCACTGGAATACCGAGGGAACATCGATCTCTCGAAATGCTTTCTATGGAAATCCAGAAGTAGACAGCGGAACGGAATACCGCATTTAAAAACAATACGGGGAAACAGTATGGAGTCGTATTTTTCCTGGGCTTCCAAACCAAACATCCAGAATATCTAGATCGGGGATATCCGGTTTTGATGGAGATTGTAACGCGCGAGCTATCGAAGAGAACAAGATCATTATGACGGTGAAACGTAGATACTTTCGTACGGAAATTTCGGGTTTCAAATAGCCTTCGATCTCGTAAGCGAAAGGACGCTCGCAGGTCAGACGCGAGTTTGGTGGTCGAGCCTCCAGGGGTTCGGCCATATTTCATCTTCCACGGCACAGCCGATGCACGCCGGGAGGAGGTCCAAGCAGGAAAAGGAAGAAGAAAGTTACGATAGCCAAAGGAGTATTCCCCTAGGCATCCTAACGTTCTCTTCCACCGCTTTTCACCAGGGTAATCATATATGTAGGATACGAAGTCCAGAGGTTACGGCATCGATGTGTCGGTGCTGCTTCAGGATTGTTCGAATGTTACCCTGTTTTCTGAAGCTGCTTATTTCTTGGGAATCATTCCAAAGTATACGGGGATGGTGGTGCGAGAGTGAGAATCCTTTTCTCTTTGCGCGAAGAAAGGCGTTCATCACACTTTGCCGGTTTGCGTAGGTCTGGCGAAGAAATCCTTACTGCGAAACGTATGAAAACTTAGTTTCATTAATTTAACTATAAAATAAAGTTTGCGGGGTAACGAGGAAACTGGGTCAGAAAGACGCGAGGAGATACGATGGCTGGAAGTTGATGTCAGTATACTTGAAGGAAGACGTAGAGACACAAGAGTACTATGGGAGCCACGAGCAATCCCTTGCGAGTCTTTGCTTCTACTTGTTCCCTGCAAGTTCATTTCGCTCGTATAAATATTCACGCGAAGGTTGCTCCTCGCGCACCTGTGTTTCGCCTCGATTCTTTTCGAGCGTCGATAACTTGTTAGGTTCAGTTCGTCGCATCTGGGAACTTGTGAATGTATTCGTCACATCTGTATGAGAAGCAGCTTCACATTGTTTACGCAACACTTATAAATAATTACGGAGCGAGAAGTGAAAGAGTAATTTGCCTTCCCCAGAAAGCTTTCACGAGTTCACTCCCCCGATATCGACGGATTTTCAGATGTTAATTCGTCTTGGCATCGAGCGTCGCGTCGTTGATCTCGTACAAATGTTCCAGTTAACAGGCGAACCAAAGGAAGATAATGTTGCAAAGCGGAGAAACTACTAGGATACCTGGACGTTCATTCATCAGAAGTGGCATTTACCAAGCAGACGGCTGAAGGGTGGCTTTTCAGGGTTGTCTTTCGTTTCGATTCTGTCCCAGAAAGCGCTCGAACGACCGGAACACGGTGCTACGTGTCGGAAGTGGTGTATCGCGGCGCAACACTGTGTACAGTTGACCACGAGTATCATTGATCCACCGGAAGCAGTGCAGGCTGCCTCAGAGGGATCGCTGGAAGTCGGTGCGCGAGAATTTAGGTTACAGACCGCGTTAGGTTCGTTCCCCTTCCTACCTTCGTTCCATTGACTATCCGCGACTTGGCGACCAACCAATTCCGGCGTTTTCCGTGACATACTACTAGCCTACATTTTGTCCGGTCGATGATACGGTGCATCGAACTTTTCAGTCGCAGGACACCGCTCGTCCAACCCTTTCCTTTTGTTTAAATAATTCATCGTGCTCGCGAGAAGCCGACACAGGGATTTGGGGGTGGAGGGATATCCGCAGTCTTCCAGAGCTTCGCGTTTGCTTCTATCCTTGATATCTTTATTTCCCGTTTTCATCGGTCGACGAGGGTCCAGCCGTAAAATTTTATTTTCTTTTTTCAGCCGCTATCCCGGGAAAATAATGTTCTCGTTTACGGGCTCGATGGCGAGAAAAGAAAGCGGTTAGACAAGCAGCGGGGTGGCGACGAGCTCTTCGGCGCGTCGTAAAAAATTACTTCGATTTCGAGATTCGATTTCCCTCGGACCAGCCGATATCCCTTTCCACCCCCGTTTTGCCTTCGCTCGCTGCTGCGGGATAATGCCGAGGCATTCTCCATGTGGAAATGAGAAAACGCGCATCCCCTGCACGTTGTCGTGTAAGTGGATGGAATAGAGGCGATTCCATTCAACGCGCCCTGCCACCATTGTACGCGTGCGATCTTTTGATTTTTACGGCCGGTCAAACCCCTCGCCCCGCGTACCAGTACCCGAAGAAGAAAACAGAGGGGTGGAATCCCTGTTTGTAAGTGGAAAGACGATCTCCCCGAGGTTCGTTGAATTTTAAGGTTCTTCTCCCTTGCTTTCTGGTTGCGAAGGGGAGGTTTCGGAGAAACTTTGTCGATTGCCGTGGCACGAAGGGTTATTGCATTGCAAAATGGATTTCGGAACTTCTTTATTGACTGAAACTTGGAGGCGTTCCATTATTACACGTCGTATATATGATTTTTCTTGCCCCTCGACGTTAAGGTGTTAGAAGAACGGATCCCAGATTTCAAGCGCGCATAATAGTCTGCAAGGTGAGGGTAAATAGGATGGGAGGATTAATTAACCTTACATATAGGTACGATTATTCGTGAGGTACCGCAGTTTGTTTCCTAAACTAATCCAGCCGGAGTGACGATATAAACGTTGTCGTGGGGTAAATTTATTTGCATTTGGTAAACGGCAATAATTTCTTTCGCAAGCTATGCGTGTTCCCTTGTTGTATCTCGATTCAAGACTGCCGTAGAAGTAAATTAAAGCTACGTGACGGGCCTCGGCTAGTGAAACGAATGGCTCTGCTGTTTCGTTTTTGGCGCAACAACCGAGTGCCAGCACTTTTATCGATTCCCAGCGACTGGGGCAATAATCCGAACCAATGGTCTCTGCAAGTTCATTTTCGAAGTGGTAGTCGATTCCGGGCAGTGTAAGGATCCATAAACATTTACAGTAGTAGCTTTCGATGATAGTAAAAAGACACACGGAGTAGTGAAATATGCACGAATCAATTGGACAAATTAATTTCAATACACACATTAGAAAATTGTCAGAAAACAATCAGATCTATCTGTGAGCATCGAGCAAATCCTTTACTCGCGGATAGTTTAGCGGGCATTAGCGGACTTAGCAGCATAATTGGTATCGGATAAGTGAATCTAGAACAAAGGGTTGACAGGATAATTGACTTGGTTTAGTTGTAGGCAGCTTTAAAGCGATTAGTGGTTCTGAGACGGACGTGAAGGCTCGTAGGTGGACGATTGGGTAACTGTCCAAGCATCGATTATCTTTTTATATCGTCAGCTTTCTATTTTCTGCTTAGAGTAAAACTAGTGGTAGTAGTAGATATCTTTGCTCGCCGCGTGTATCACCGCTCACGAATACTCGAAGGACGTGCGAACGTGAACGAGACAACCGCTCCACTATCTTTTTAATACGTTGCAGCAGATCAAAAGTGGATCTACGATGCGTCAGGTTTACGATGAAAGCGACGTGTGTGTAAGTGTCTCGAAGGAAGCCAGTGATGTACAATGTGTACCTTCGAGCGTACAATTTCCGCGGCTTTGCCAAGAGAAGCGTTTATATCCTCGCGACGATAAACTATCTAGTTTGTCCCCGGGAAAGGTTTAAGGTGACATCAAACCATCTTCATGGCTTTGACGCTGAAACGAAGAAATTCGTTCCATTCAACTGTGACACTTCTAGCCACACAGACTTATGTTTCATCTCGGCCGCTGCTGTACGTTGATCAAACGTAAGAAATTATATGCTAATTATCTCCCTCGTAGGTTGAAAGTGTGAAAGCCATCTGCATTTGTCGATAAACTCAATAAACTGTCACGAATCTTTCGGGGCTCAGCTCGAATCGTTCTGCTCTATTCCATTAAATTCCACAATGCTTCCATCTCTTTACACTGATCTAAATTTACTCTGCTTTATTCCCGATCGTTTGATTCTATTCTGATTCATCGTTACAATCGACGGCTGAAATCCTCGAATATTATGTTCCTCCGATAACCTTCTTAGATTCGCGTCTAAAAAAGTAATTACCGTCGAACGAATGTACTACAGAAAGCTAGAACATCGCTGCCTCGCCGTTTCATGCTCGCTCGAGCGGCCCAACGTTCTCGTGAATATTCCGGTTTATTTCCGAGTAGCAATCGCTCCTTTACGACGGTTTTTTATGCCCACTAAATCGTAACGACCGGTTCGACAAAGGAATAAAAAGGTTGCTAAGGAAGTGCATGGCACTGATAACGGCAGGAAAAGAAGCGATATGAATATTTCACGAGGCGAGCAGGCAGGGCCGCGTTAAAACCCTTTCTGATACCTCAATCTGGATTTGGCGACGGATACGCGGCATTAATTGCGACAGTTTCTATGATCTCGCATGCCGCTGGGCGATTCGCTTGAAATCGGCTTAACCGGTAAACCCGAGCTGGTCGATGCAATAACTTAACGACGACGGAACGTCAGAAAGGCAAAGTCGAGCGCGGCCATTATCTGGCGGTGGTTGGAGCAAACAGTTATTAGTTCCGCGGACCTCTCGTATCGTAATTGGGTTGCTCGGTAATGAATTTAAAATGTTAATTAGGCGTGTTTCCCGAGTGGAGGTTCGTACGCGGGTGCCGCACGCTAATCGTTTATTGTGAAGCAACGGTGACATTTGAGTAATCGATTAACCTCGTTTACATCTGAAATGTTATTAAGGGAACTTCACCAAGCACAACGAGTATACATGTATATATTCCGCAGAAGCTAACATCGAAGATTGCGTAGATGACTCTCATTTTCGTTGGCGTCGAAATAACGGTAGGTACTTACAATTAGGTGACAGGTGTACAGCTTGCATGTAGATTAAGACAGAGCTTGATTTAGGATTTAACTCGAACGGAGAATTGCAGTTGGTCTGATAACTGGAATTATATTATGAACCGAACTACTTAGCTAGGATTTCGGTGATCGAGTAAAAGCGATAACGAGAGGCAAGACTCCGGAAAACATGTGTCAGATTTGATTAATAACGTTTTAAACTTCACCATTTTTCAATTTACGACTCAATAACATACGTGTTTGTCTCTATTTTTAATTAGTTTAGTTTATTGTTCACGGTTAGGCTTCATAACAGTGTTACCACTGCAGCCTCGCCTTTACTCTTTTACCTTATCGGCTACGCCAATGTAATATAGGTTTCTTCTTCTTATTGAGTAATAAAGACGTTTAATAATAATAATAATAATAATAATTTGATGAAAAATATGTAACCGCGAGACTCTAACTTCTGCAATATTTAACACGAGAGTCATCAACGAGAGTCACCAGCAATGACCCGAACGAGATAAGGTGGCATCCAATTTTCAACAGTGCCACCATGGGACCGTGACATCTTCAACGTTGTAGCCAGGTCGGCTGAAATATCGTCTTCTAAAATATGAAACTGGCCGAGTTCCATCGTCGACGTTACCGCGGCGTACGTCCGCCCCCAAAGAGAAATAGGTACATCGTTTCTCGGTTAAGGGAAGAATGGAAGGCAAAAGAACAGCAGGCATCCGCGACCTTTTCTCCCATTATTATTTGAGGCTTCGCCCGGCTCTTTGGATTTACTGGAAACTTCTTCGCGATGCGCTTTCCCGGGTTCCAATGAAATATCTGCTGTAATAAGACTCTGCTAGAAACACTATGGTTCGTATGGGAGCCAACCGTGACGTTTTCACCTAACACTTAATAGAGTATGATGTATTTTAGTATCATGTTTACAAAATTTAAAAGAGATTCGTGAAAAAGCGAAATGTATGTTGGAGCCTAATCTAGACCTATCCAGCACAATCACCAGTTTTTACATTTTATCATTGGGATTGTTACAGATACTTGATGCAGGTACATTGTCATCCTTGTTACACGCAGTTGTGCCTATCTCGGCGCAACTTCGCTCGAACGTCGCATTGTTCGGATTCATTGAAACTGCGCGGTTCCTTTGAAACTGTGACAGATTTGACAGCTACTACGATTTCCAAAAGAACTATCTCTTCTGTATCAACCGAGTTTGAATTTCTTGCAAAGACATCCCCTTCGTCTCGGGTACACAAAATATCGTGTATGGCACGGCCGTCAATATCAGGAGTGCGTAAAGCAAGAAAATGTATTGCTCGGTCATCAGGTCAACCAAAGGCAAGTAAGTAGCCGAGGCGACGAAGGCGCCCAGACCGGACACGCAGCTGCCGACACACGCGGCAATACATTTCTGATGCGAGGGGAATATTTCGCTTAATACCGTAGATGATACAGAGAAAATGCCCACAAACACTGACAGTTGAAGGGAGATCAGCGCAAAGATCGGCAGTCCCTCCACCGTTTTTGGATCGAAACCGAAGCTCAACAGTTGGAAGTCGAGCGTCAGGATGCACAAAGATATCGCCACACCGACAGAGGACGTGATCATCAGTAACTTTCTTCCGAATCTGTCCAGCAGAAACATGGACAGGGCGGATCCAACGATTCCGAACGTCATCACTATGATAACTATTTGCGCGGGTTCTATCACGGAGACTTTGGTCGATATTAGGATCGTTTCCATGTAAAACACGATACTGTTTATACCGCACAACTGGCTGTACATAAAAAGCATTATGATGATGGACAATGACTTTCTGAAGCGAGGGTCCCCGAACTCCTTCACGGTATTGACGAACGATTGTTGATTCGCGTTCTCCACGAACTTCTTCAGCGCTACGAATTCCGATTCCACGTCACAGTTCCGATTGTACCAACGGATTGAGGCCTTCGCTTTCTCGTCCAGCTTTTTCTTCACCAAGTGGTGAGGCGACTCCGGCAGCCAGACAAAAAGTACCATGAGGATCAGACAGGGGGCCAAGCAGATTATGCCTGACGTCGCCATAGACAGATACGCTCCCATCAAGACCATGACGAAGTTCCCGACCGGCATGCCGATTATTCCCAATGAGACCAGCGCTCCTCGGATGCTGGGATCCGCTATTTCCCCTAGATAGAGGGAAAAACAGCTGTAGACCATGCCTACGCTGATGCCGCCGAGAAGTCTGGACACGTACAGCCATTCGACGCTGTTCGCCACGATCGTCAACAGCCAGCATAACGCAATGGGCACGCTGTTGATCAGAACGGTTGTCTTGCTGCCTACATAATTGACGGAGAGTGCACCACCGATCGCACCGAACGGTCTACCGAAATTCAGCAACGACGCCACCCAGGACGCTTCTGTCATCGTGATCGGGAGGGAGGATCCTGGAGAAGTTAACTTGGCGATGTACGGGGAAGACCATCCTCCCATTAATCCGACTTGGCACACTAACAGTGCAACTGCGAACAGATTGGAAATCGATGGTTCGTCGACTGGAAAGAAAATGAAGTGGAAGTTTCTCGTCTAAGGCGAGTTTGGCCCTTTCGGACTTCCGCTTATTACCGCCGCGCGGAAACTGCAGCTAGTTTTATACTTTTTACGTGTATCCGAGATGCTCGCTGGCTATACAATCTATTTACCTCCGATGCCGCCAATCCATTGCGGCCACGTCACTTTTCCGGTCAATTTCTCATGTGCCTCTTCAATCATGCTTTCCCCTCTCAAGATACGAACTGACTGAATGTACTCTTATTTGCATCAGAAGTGGATGCCTTTAACAAATGATCAAATATGAATGTGCAGTTGATTTTAAGCAGATAAGATAAGAAACGTTGCATTTCCTCGTTGCAGGGGATATTCGAGTACCTACCACGCTTTCGCTCGTTCAGCAAAAGTTTCCGGCGTTAATAATTACTTTTTTCGATGACTGATTACTTGTCTGCCATGTAAAAGGCAAACAAGAAATTAGATGTGTCTACAGTAACGAGAATACTATAACCAACCTTGTAGCTTTAAGAGATAACGGCGACAATTTTAACGATACACTTTGATCTCATTCTCGTGCAAGCGTTGTAAAACGAAAGAATCTTCTAAAGGTCAATTTATATTATCCGCACAGACCCGGAACGTATCCGTTCAGCACCGATCAGAAAAGTATTCTATAATGCAATTTGTATATAGGTGTTTATACATATCGTATCGTATCAGCACCGACACCTACCGACATCGGTACGGCCATCCGGCATTCTCGCGAAGAATACTTTATCGGATACGGAACGTGTCTGAACGTGTCGGACCGTGTCGGCGCTGACAATATGCATATGTTTCGGTTCCGTTCAGACTTCAGACACAATCAAACATTTGAAAACATTTTTCCTATTTGTGCTATTACGTGCCTTTACGAAACGCTTTCTGGTAACTGACTGATCGGTACCACCGATCGACGAACGTATAATATAAACACTCGTGTCTGTGTCGGAACGGAGCCGATACGGAACCGTTCCGTGTCGGATACGGATAGTATAAATCGACCTTAAGACGTAATAAACACTCGAGATCGACTGTGTGGTTTTTAAGAATAAATTGGAGTATACACGTTCGACACGAAAGATGTTGGTATGAGTAACGTAGAGAAATCTAGCTGATTTACAAGATAAATTTGCAAACACTGTACGCGTTATTTCAATTAGATTCTACGTGTAAATTTAATAGCACAAGCGATGCAGCGCGGACTCGTCACGAGAAAACTACTCATTTTTGCCTCTGCTTTATACATATACCACACAAGACACTGTTGAGAGGGTGGGGTTTGGCGTACGTTTTGACATACGAAAGTATATTTGTACCAACCTTATCAGTGATGACATCACGTACTTGTGACGTACACAATTCTATGATAAATTGATACAAACAAGTCTGTCAGTCATTTTAGTTTTAAAGCCGATGGCCAGAAATCTGGATGATTTAATATCCAATTTGTTTAATTAAATAGTCCATGATATGAAAAGCCGATGCTTTCGAATGAAACTGATCGTAAGTTTAAATAGCACTTTCGCGTATGCGAGTCGAGCGTATGCGCGAACCGATTAATTGCACGTTTGCATGAGACAGCTATTTAGCCAATGTCGCGTTCATTAGGAATACTGTCTTTGCTCGCAGGCTGCTCTTTCCATGCGACATCCTAAATCAAGAAACTTGGCAGATGGTATTATCGGGATTACTAATTTTGATTGTACCGCCTAGTTGATAGTTAGCGTCCTTTTACGACATTCCATGATAAGATAAGGCGCCAGTAGTTCCGTATAAATTATTCACTGTTCCTGCTGTATCGAGATGGAACAGTCATACATTTATAATAAATCGCGATTCCGTCGTTGTGCAACGAACGGGAATTTGCTAGAAACAGTAGTAGCAGCGTCTTTATTTCGTATTACACACGTATAAAACACAACCGCCTATAAATATAATTTCTCAGTAAGTGATTCCTGAGATCATTGTTCCTTACATCGCGTCTTATACTCCGGTTACTTGTTGGCCTCCTCTGTCTGTCAATACGTGCATACTTTGGCTGATCAGCATATCTTGGATCTCCTGTAAACATTGCATTAATAGAGCCTCAAAAAATGACGTAGACCTCAGACTCTGGTTTGTGGTTCTGAATATTACCACGATTCAAAAGTATTATCGTCCAGGCGTTTGGAGTCTATAAACATTACTTATAACGAGTAATACTCAGAAACGATCAGATTCATATGTTTGAATCTACCAAGAGATTTATATATAGAACTCGTACGGTAAAATAAGAAGCCGCGCGAAGAATAGTTGCAAGTTACCTGCAATGTCTTCCCTTTGGTTTCCGGCACATCCTTGATCGAATATACCAGGCAGATTATCATAGCCACCGCATAAAAGAGGAAGACGTATTTCTCGGTCATGAGATCGACCATCGGCTGATAAGTTCTGCTGGTGAGGAAAGCGAACAGCGCAGATATGATGCTGGCCAGAAATCCGGCTATGCTCTTTAAATCGGCCGGGAAAAGCTCGCCGAGCATCGTGCTCGGGACCGGTATCAGCCCGATAGACAGCATTGTGAAAAGCAACATCGAGAGGATCGTCAGCCATTCGAGATTCTTTGGATTCAAATCGTACTCCAGCAGCATGAAGTGTAATGCTAAAAGCGCCGTCGCGGCGATTACGCAGCAGCAGGACAGCAGCAACAGAAACCTTCTGCCGCACCGGTCGATCAGAATCACGCTGATCCAACCGACCACTATACCTGAATACGAGCATGGTGAACTGTATAGATTTGAAAGCGGCGATACGAGAAATAATGGGCAGCTAATGCCTGTTTTCTCGTCTCCTAATCGCGAGGCGTTTAAACGACTGCTGGCTCTCTTCAACAGGAGAGAACGCAGTTTGATCGCGAAACTTTCGAATACTTTAGTTCTACGAAATAATTCTATGATATACCAAGTGCGCCAGAGAGAATTACAACCACGGATGGTTCGATGCAGGTCACTTTCGCCTTCGTCACTATGATCTCCATGTAGAAGGTGATGGTGTTGAGGCCACTGAGCTGCATGAAAATGAACAGCAGCACGATCATGATGAACACACGGCGATTCTTCTTCTCGGTCATCTGAATCAGCTTCTCGCGAAAATTGTGAGTCCCGGAGGATTCAACGAAGCGCTCGATGATCGCCAGTTCCGCTTCGACGTTCGACTTCCTGTGGTACCATTGGATGGTCCTCTTCGCCTCGTCCGTGTCGTCGTGGAGCGCGTAAAAATACGGCGATTCCGGCAGAAACGGGAATATCCCGAGGTAAATGATATTCAGAATTAAACTGATGACACCGAACCACACCATTGATATCAGAGTGCCCATTATGTTGCCGATCAGCAATCCGATCGGGATCCCATTCACTATCGTGCTGACCAGCGCACCGCGGATGTGCGCCGTCGCTATTTCGCCGATGTAAATCGAAAAACAGCTGAAGTGCATTCCGAAAGACATTCCTGCCGGTAGCGGGATTATTTTCAAAGTGGGGAAACGTTAGTGACGGAAATACTGTACAGGTGTAGCGATAAATGTCGAAGCCAGGCGTGAACAGTGAATTACTTACCCGCGAAAATTCTAGACGCATAAAGCCATTCGACCGAATTGGCAGCTATTATGAGAATCCAGCCTATCAGTATGGGCACTCCCGAGGCCAAGAGAGCCATCTTGCTGCCAAAATATTCCATTACAGCCGCCCCCAAAAAGGAACCAATAAGGCGCCCAAATGGCATTAAAGAGGCTATCCATGCGGCTTCACTCGGCGTCACGGGAAACGGTGACTCCTCGCTTGTTAATAACGCCAGGTAAGGGGACGTCCAACCAACCACAAGTCCAAAATTCAAAGATAACAAAGTCACTGTAGTAAAAATCTTCGATTGATGTTTCATAAATATGTCGCAGTTTTAATGTGAAGGTTCTACCACACGATTGTTTGGAGCTTTCGATGACGAGCGATAAAATATAACAATTCATGCTATCTAACTTGAGAAATAGTAGCAGCAGCGCGTATACAGTTGCGTGCTCCTACTTTTACTCGTCTTTGTGTATCCTTTGGACTTAGCAAATTGTTGCAAAGTTACGAATATTTTCGATACCTATTGAAGCCCAAACGAAAGTGTCGGAGATTAGTAAAATTCATAAAGTTCCACTGACCTATGACTGTGGCAGCCCACTGTGGCCACATCCGCGTAAAGGCTTCCACGAGTTCAAACGCCATTGGTGTGCCGAGCCAGCGAGGCAAACAGAAACTTCTCTAACGGTCCTGCGTCGTCCTCACGGCGACAAATTATATCTTCCCGTAATTGATTTATACTTTTTTATTTCCTCGATACTTTTCGTGCGGTCTGTTTCCGTAAATATGCGACGTTCAGCAGCCAAACAATTGTGCATGATTTATTGGAAAGCCCTCGCTGTCACAGAGACGAAAATCGCGGACTTCCGTGGACCATATTTCAATCGACGGTCCGCGTTCGCGTTGAACAGGCGAATACGCTTGCTCTTGATTCGCTACTGGTGATTTGTTTCTTT
Source organism: Andrena bicolor (assembly GCA_960531205.1). Classification (NCBI taxonomy): domain Eukaryota; kingdom Metazoa; phylum Arthropoda; class Insecta; order Hymenoptera; family Andrenidae; genus Andrena; species Andrena bicolor. Next base: position 32,318,494 of record OY482666.1, on the reverse strand, counting down.
AAAAAGGGATTACAGGGACAGAGCGAGTTTATCTTTGCGGAGAGGACAGTACGGTTAAGTTTGTCGTGGCTGTCATTCAACCTCAGCTGTCATTGCTCGATTATTTCTCGCCATCTCGATGGGGACTTATAATAAACGCTCCCCAGTTATCGTTGGACGGTATTTTCGAGAGTGCAGTCTGGACGTCTCACGTTGCATCGATCTTGATGAAAGTATGAAAATATGCTTTTTCGTATCGTCGATAGAAATGGAGGGCTGGATTTCCCGTCTGCGCGCAATTGCGATAAACGCGGTATTTATATCTACGATCTGATTATACTTTACCAATTGTACACCTCAGTTTTCGCGGATTTAAGGAATGGGATGAACGCTTAAAAGTTTCTCGAGACGTGCTTTTTCATTTTTACGCGCGTTTACGTTACGTCGTCACCAAGTATACACGCTGCGGAGGAAAATAGTATGTTTTGAAATATAAATTGGCCGTGTCTCGTAGTTGGAAATTATATTGAACAAGTCTAACAAACTTGTTGATTCTAGGCTCGATTCTGCTTGATGTCTGCCACCTTGCCTATTATTCGCATTTATCTCGGCGCCTTGACTCGCGGCATCACGATGTTTGCAATGCGAGTCACATGTGAGCGAGTTTCTGTTCGAAAATTCAGACAACCGCGCGTCTAAATATAGCTCAATCGTATAATTCTTTTACAAATGCGCCTCTTAAGTAGGAACTCGCAATCGTCGCGCGCCTTTCAGTTCTCGCCAGTTGTTACTTAAAGATATCGAACGAACGGGGTTGCATAAATTTGCATAGGCACAAGGTGAACGATCGGAATATCGCGGAGGGCGGATAGGTTGGGAGGTGCCGTTTTCACAGATGGATAAAATAACATTCGTTCCGGGAACGCGAAATACCCGTGTATTGTTAACAAAACGCATTCCGGAATGCACTCGACGCACTCGATGCACACTCGGTGCGCGCGCACTCGCAAGAGGTGTGGAATTACCCCGGGAAAAACGTTAATACGCCCGCTACTCAACGCGGCTGGAAATCCTTGCAGCCGAGGCGTGCCTAATACGTTTTTATTTTTGCTCGCGGGACACGGCTGCGTTCCTTTCAACGCGGACGTTGTACCTACCGTGCGTTGCCCCGTTTGCAAAATTTTCTGAAAGGTCACGCGTAATCCCCGTTGCACGCGCGAAGCAACAAAAAATCACGCTCGTACCACGAACACCCTGTCCGTGTCCTCAACAGTCGTAAATAACGTTAAGTCAGCCGGTTTAGCGTAACGTTTACGTCATATATTCGTCTATGTCTGTTTTCTTTTTTCGGGGCAACTGGCAGGGAGGAACGGGAGCGCTAAAATGCGGAAGACAAGGGCGGAGACTCGATGCGCCTGGCTGTGACAACTTGATTCCGAGTTTCCTTTGGAAGTTAAGTCCCTTTAGAACGTCCCGTCGATGCAGATCATCGCAGCAGGCTAACTAGAGACGTGTTTGGACGCAAGCCTTCGCGCGTTTTCAGGCCGCGGCAGTTATTTGGTGTCCCCGAGGGCAGCCCGGCGCAATCTGGGAACTTCAATATTTGATACATGTGGTCGGTTGTATGGCCGGGTCTTCGAACTAGTTTCGCCCGCGTGACTTGATGACGTGCAAATTGGATTACTTGCCCTCGGGAACCGTATAATTGAATTTGACCAGCTGTGCTTATTATCGAGTATAACTGCGACCCGATCGAAGGTGTGCGGCTCTAGTCGGAGTCGATGAAATCGCTTAAAATTTTCGAAGACGTCCGCATGCCGATCGCATTCGTCACGCTTACTGTTTGACTCTCACGCGACCGTTTACCTAGCGCGTATCTTTCGCGGATGCTCCGCTTGGATGGTTTATGAAGCAACAACACCTGTAGCATCTTTTCTTGTTGTGTTCTCTGTACCTACACGGTTTAATCTACTCGAAAGATCGTAAACGATGGTACATGGGCTTTCGTTGTTAATTGCCCGTTCAGTTTCGGGAACTGCGTGGTTCGAAATGCTTCAGAGACGGTCGGGGGACTCGACAAGACTTTTACGGCACGGAGAAAGCTGCTCCGTTGTCGTACACGGATTACTACTTCCCTTATTCACTTTACGCAGGAAGTTCCGTGTAATTTCGTCAGGCTATGCTCAGCAGTGTCGCTCTATTAATCTCTCCGAAGTGCGCTTTTCATCTTTTACGATGTTCCCTGAACTTCCCCTGGAATATCAAACAAAGGAGACGTTGGGATATGTTTTTGCAAACTACATACCTGGTGGAAAGTTCCAATTCGGTAGTCGCGCCTGAGTTTGCCTCCCGGGCAAGTGTCAAGGAAGATCGTAGACAGCGGAGATTGGTTTTATGAACAAATTCGATAACGTACGCCTATAAACATCGCAAATACATTTCACAAACCTAGGGAAGCTCGTAGCTGGCGATACTCAAGGAAAGCCGTAAGTGTAAGTGGCTGGATTATGTTTTACTCTTAAGCAGATGACGAAACATGGCGGAGAACGGAGACGCGAGTGTAAAGAGGGTTAGAGGCTCATAAACTCGTCGCACATAGATAATACCTGGTACATACTCTCTGTTCTCGCAGTCCTGGTTTTCTTGCAGTTTTATCTTAGCCATTCTCTTCGTTCCTTCTTGTCTTCCGTCCTTTTCACCTTGCGTTCATCCCGCTGCTCTCTGCGCAGTCCTCTTCTTCGTCTATTTTATCGACGGGCGAAGGAGGCAAAGATGAACTGACGTACCAGCAAAAGGAGTTCCTGGTGTATAATGTAACGTTTCGAAAGCTATCACTCCCCAAGGTAAAAGGAAGTGGCTGCTCGAACGTTGAAAAGGGCCGAAGGTAAAACCTAGCGGTGGAATAGGTAATGCTAGCGAAACGGGAAAGAGGACATTCTGCCCGTGTGACTTTGCTTCATCTAGTTTCGGTTCCTTCAAGATTTACGCACTCGGTATGCTTTAGTGTTATTTCCATTGATTCACCGATTATTCTCCGAACATCAGTGCTTTGTATTTTGATACATTGCAGTGAACTATTTCTCATCGAAGCAGATAGATTTATCACACTGTGATTGTTGCTACAGAATTGTGAAGGCGTTCGCGTTTTATCCAGAATTCTGCTAGTACCTTTAATCTCATGCAGCGCAGAGGTTTAGAACGTCCGTTGGTGGATTAATGGGAATTCTCTCGAGACTGGTCTTCCACCTTATGTAGCTACAGATCGGTTAGGGATCCACTTTCCCGAGGATTTTATGGTTTACTTTTGTTGCTTACTGTCGAATTGAAACAACATCTCGCGGGGAAATTAACGTTTTACTGGATTTAACTATTGTTTGGTGGGAAATGAAAGAAGTTGCGCGTTCTTCGCACGAATTTTGATTTACCAGAACACCTGTCCCTGTTGTTCCTGCTGTAAAATACACAGAATCTGTGTGATTGCTCTTTGCTTACCCCTGGAGGATAACGTTCCGCCATTGGCGACTGCCGTTCCTAGTGTTTGCACTCTCGGTTTCGGCCTTCTTCAATCTACACTCGCTTTCCGGCGATATCCTCCATAAATCCATCGAGTGTGCCGTCCCTGCGTTTACCGAATACACCGCCAAAGAAAATTTCAATTTTCTTACGTGCTGACGCAAGGTGGGATCGATCGAAATGGGGATTTTTCCAGGCGAAATTCTCTAACTAGTAACAACAAAGAGGGAGGTGTAAAAATCCAAACAGCGTGATGAAATACAAACTTACGCGGGAGAAGTACCTTTTCGAGTTTTCAGGATCAACCGCCCCGCTGTTATTAGGAATTGTTTGCGTGTAACACTGTATGCACAATCCAACAACGCCTCGGCTAAAGGTATCACGGAAACGCAGTGCAAAATAGACATTTGCGCAGAGAACTAATCGCTTTCATTGTTCAATATAAATTTAATTTCCGTGCTGCAAGAGATAGTAACCGAATGTTCACGCGTGGAGTTAATTATACTTGTTACTAATTAATGTATCATACAATAATGATTTCATATTCTCCTATTCATTCGCTGGTTACATCACAGCTCAGTAAGCCGTGTAACGAAGTTAAACGGGATTCGATATTAATACAGAGGTCATATGAAATTCTTAAGCTTTTATGTAAAATTAATATACACAAATTGGGAAATATTTTTCTTCCTTGCCGTGGGCAAAAGTATTCCTGTATTCTTTTAGTTCGTGTATTCGGTTAGGCAGAGTACCAACATGCATCCATCCGTGTGTGTTGATCGAGTAGTCCTGATTAAATGGACCCCGAGAAAGTACGGTTTCTCGCGTTCGCAGGCTGTCTAGATTCTTTCCAACAAAGGGCGAGAGGGTTACTTGTATCTCGTTAATTAGGGGCCAGCGCAGGGGCGCGATTAAATCACTTGCCCGTTGGTCCGTCTTAATTCACTTCGGAACTCAACGCGCGTGCCGACAGCCCGTGAAATCAGATTGATTCTTCCTGTAAACTGAGCCCGATGTATCGCCGCCTCGCAGCTTAAACTCCGAATAATTAACGCTCTTTGTAATTAAATCCGTAATTAAGTTACGGGGCGCACATCGCTGCCGGCTGAGTCATAAGCCGATTCGCTTCAACTACCCGAGTCAAGGCTGTGATTTCCGATCCTGAAATAATGCCATTCTAAAAGCTGCGTCTGTCACCTTCCAGCATTTAGTGCATGGATTACGTTCACTCGAAATGTTTCTGTAATTCCTTTCTTTATCTCGCGCAAGCTCTCGTGCTAATTTCGTCGCTCCTGATGTTAGTTTAACGTTGGCAATGTTGGATATTGAGTTTCATGATTCAGTCAGTTGTACTTCTTCGCTTTGTTTATTGATAGTTCCATAAAATATTCGGAGAACTCGTTTATTTTTGCATCGCATTGGGCCGGGCACAAAGCGAGTCCGAATTCATACTCCATTAAAAATTTCATTCTCTATAGAGCTCTGTGATGTATTCGGTTCTGTCGAGAATCGAGTATTCGAGTGAACCTTCAAATTAGGTGACTTTGCTTTTTGCCTTCGACTATGTTCATCTTCCTTTTTCACGTTAAACCGACAAAGATCCTTCGAATTTTGCCTCCTTTAACAGATGCAAAAGAGTGGAATAAAGCCACCCTTGAGATTATCACAGGTTTTTCCAATTAATATCAGGTCCACGTTGTCTGAGAATTCAAACTTATGCCATTTCAATTTCCTAGTAAAAGAAACGATGGCTCAGTCATTACGATTTCTATTTTTCACTTCTGGGGCCCAGCGAAATTTGATAATCGGACGGTATCAGGCGGATACTTTTTTTTTCTATACCAATCGTTCCTTTTTTCTTCCTAGCCGTAACGATGAGTAATAAGGCGTAAAAAGCTATTAGATCCCAGAAGGAGATTCCCCCATCTCGTGCTCGCCTCTTTTTCTTCTTTACCTCTTAAGGGGACTTTCGATGTGAAAGCAGGATTCTTCACCCCAGTCAACGAGAGACGTAAAGCTGAAACGAAGAGAAGTCGGTACCGCGGATGGCTTTCTTCCATCGCCTTCTCGTTTCATGGGATTTTATCTCGTTTTCTTCATCCCGTAATACTTGTTCACGCGGCTCTCCAACCCCACGGTAGAGCACAGAAAGGAAGAAAAACAAGGCTGCTCTGTGTTCCGTTTCCACGTCTGTGCGTTTTGTCCTATTGCTCGCGTTCGTTAGATCAACGATAACATCGAACAATCGACGTTTAAAACAGACATTCGAGGTACTCGTAAGGCGATGTCCATTTTTCTCGTGACATTTTTTAATGTTCCTCCTGCTCGTCGAATGTTTCGTTTTGTGATAAATGTTGCATCCTCGCTTCGGTATCTTTTCATCGTACTGGATCGTCAAGCTTTCATACCTTTGCTTTCACATTCTAACCAAGTCTCTGTAACCAGTCAAAACGTTATTCCACTTTGCAGCGTGGAACTCAAATAAGAGACCTCGTTCTCCTCGTAATGGGCAGAAAGAGAATCGCGAATTTTAATCACCGAGTCTGGTTAAAAACTACCTGTCTGTTTTTTAACTGGGCTGTAAATTTTCCACCCGCCTCCTTGCAGAGATTCAAAATACCACTGGCAATTGAAGGAAATCAGACTAGAAATGCTTGAAATCGGCGTATTTCGGTGGATGCGCGGCGTCTGACCAAGCGCGGTATAACACTACTTGTCTCTAATATTCACGGCAATGTGAACTGTCATTCATTATGCAAAAGTACTACTCTACCATAGTGTACCTCATAAAACTCGCCATCTGTATTTTCTAGGCACCACGTTGTCGCGCGACATGATTATTCTGAATTTATATTTGAAACTATATCGCGCAATTAGGTACTGCGCGCGCTATACAAGGCCGCGGGAATTTCATTCGGCATTTGGCTTTCCGCGGTTAAAAATTTAACTGACTTTCGCACTCGCGACTGAATACCTAAATGTTATTCTCAATGATAGACTCCGGATAATAAATGCAACAACTGTACATATATTCATTCAGATTATTATCGACTGGGGCGATACGTGAAGCACAGAGCACCTTGATAATAAAAGTATTCTGATTCCCAGTTTTTATGGAACGGAATAGAAGCAGCCCGTTAATCAAGGGTACCTACTTGCCCGCTACTAGAAACATTTATCAGCAAAGTCACTAGTGTGCCGTAATTTTTTTAGCACCCTCACTTTGACAGGGAAATATAAATGGCGAAGTTATTTTCTAGGTGACCTATATTACAGTTTCCCAATCATAATGTCGTTGAGGGCGAAGCGCGTTAGCGGTGGGTGAAACGAGTAGCCGTGCGAATACTTTTTGCGGTGGTTGCGCGTGAGTACATGTACCGGTGGGTGGAAGGATTTCGCGAAGGTAGAGACGAAGGTAGAGGTCGTAGATGAAGTTGGAGGGATGAAGGAGGGCGGGAGGTGGGGTTGGAGGCTGCGAGGGGCCAGGAGCACAGCGGAGTTCGGGGGTGGTCCGGGGCGAGTCAAGGGGTTGGAAAAGGGGCGACTCCGGCAGTCAGCGGGTTAAAGCCGCTCCGAGCGGGCGTTCTGTCTGCGTTGCTTCTGCCTTCCCGATGTCCCGGCCAAATCCCGTGGAAAAAGTACTCTGACGGTTGTCCCTGTTAACACGTGATGATCGCGCACCGACACACACCGCGTCGACTGCAGTTCGTGCGACGCGAGTGATTAGTTTCAGCGAATTCGCGAGCGGTGTTTTTGTGCGTTAGGTTGTGTCGCCCCAGTGACTCAGCGGCGCACTGTTATCAAGAGTGCTGTCGCTTTTACCGTGGCACGTGTTAATTCCCGAAATTATTGTTCACGCTCTGTGTACTCAGATGAACGGCAAATTGTGGACCGTCGATCGAAGACCGTTCCAGGCTTCCTGAAACATATTTTCGGAGTGCATCGACAACTCGGACCAATATGTTCGAAGCGGTTTTAATATTTTCTAACGCCTCGCTGAGAATGTTCTCTGTGCACGCTTAAATCTGGTTTCGACGGCGCCGTTGTTTGAAAAACACACTGGATGTTTAATGACTTTTCGGAAATTCTGATGGAAAACTGCGAGAAGGCGACGGTGCTATTATTGGCACGATGTTAATCTGTCGCTGCGAATTGTGTCCGCTGAAAATGTCGCCTGTATAGCGCGGCCAATTTGTCAGGGAATTTTTCTACCCGGCCACGGTTTTCACTTGCCTTCCGGAAAAGGGATCGCGATCTGCCTCCGCGAAGATGCATCCGTAAACATTGCCAGCGCGTGACGCGCCAGTAGCGCTCGATAACACGCACCTACGTGATCCTCGCGTAACGCGACTAATTCGCTTATCAGAATTTGACTTACGAGCTGGCATAAATTATTTACACCGCCATCCGTAATGTGCGGGAACGATTTATCGTTCGAAGCAGGCGTTCGAGTACTCCTACGAAACAATGGGCCGAATAATCAATCGGCTCCCTTTTTTAATCTCCGCACTTTGTTCGCGCCGAATCTCAAATGCTCTTACCATTGAAAAATTGAGCCGCCCGGGCGGGCTCGTTCGGCGGGAAATTCCGCGTCGCCGGCAATAACAATAGAGATCATAGTAGATTTATGTGACTAAAATAACGAGCGCGGCGGGAGCATTATCAACGCTCGTCGGTGTCCTAAGCAATAGCCGTGTGTAAAACGCGGGGTGCAGTGATTCGTATTTTCCCCGAATTTTCTGGAATTAATTTGTGCAGTGGATCGGTAATTCGAGCTCGAACAAGATTCCTGCATCGATAGAACGCCGATTTCGATGTCATTGTCCCGCATGAGTAATGACGCGGCGCGACCTGTAATTATTAATTGCGGATTTGCCATTCCCGCGCCCTGATTACAAGGCCCGTTTTGTTCAATCCACTCGCTATTACGTAAGTTAATGTTTACGAAACAGTAGGCACACGAGATTCGGTGTTGAGCGGTGATCAGCCACCAGTTACCGTCGATGGACTGGTCCAGAGCTTTCGACTACTCCCAATTAACGCCAGTTTTCGCCATAGCAAGAGAAACTTGCCCAAGTCCACCAGTTTCAACCAAACTTTTTACAGTACCGCTGGCTAGTCACTACGAACGTTAAACACTTGTCGAAATTCACTCGTTAATTACGACTTTTTCATCAGGAAATCTTTCTATGGGAAATTATATTGTCCGTACGAAATTCTGAAGTGTAACGAATCTATAAAAATACTCGTACAGTATCAGCAATTATAGGCAATCGTTGAATTAATTCCGAACTAACAAATTGCTACAAAATCGCTCGTATCCGATGCTACGATGCTGCAAGTCCCCCGGCCGTCTGCTATTAAATTCGTAACTGGCTGCGCCGTGAAAATCTCGTAATCGATGCGCGTAATTCGCCGGTACGGCGTGTCATTTCGGCGTCGTTGAATCGGGGAGGAAGGAGGGGAAAAAAGCTCACTGTAGACGACGCAATTAACTCGTTGACAAGTGTTCGCGTCCGCAAATCAATCGCGTGTCCGGTTCAGGTGAATCGGTCACGTGCGCGTGTTTGGCATCACGAATGCACTTGGCTTGGACCATTTTCCGTGCAGTTGCATAACAGTGCTCTTGGTCAGATCGTGTTAACCCAGGGTGGAAATCACGGCCCCGACTGTTTTCCATTCACGCCGGAGCGGCGTGTCGTTTGTCAGTCGACGAAGGGACAAGATACCTTGCGGTTAAAAATCGTTATCGCGCTTCCGATGCGAAAGGAACGATTTAAGAGCAGCGCCGGGCCCATTCGTTTCATCTGTGACGGTCGAACGCACTTCGGTAATAAACTATTCGGACTCGTTGCTCAGCCCCGGCCGCGTACGTCAGGAGATCATTTATCAATCCTATCGGGTATTGATATCGCGCGCGGTGTAATGAAGCAGTCCTTTTGCGCGTGATCTTTCAATTGAAAAATACACGTTCCTCTGGTTGCGTAGTTGAATCTCGGCGTGGTTGAATCTCGAAGCGTGTTCAAAATCACGCTGTGCTCAGAAACGTCTGCCTAGTAGAGATTCAACGCGAAGTAAAAGTGGCATTATAACAAAAAAAACAATGAAATTCGGCTGGTATCGCGTGTATTAGACAAGAAGCTTGAAATAAAGAAGAGGTTCGCCTCGTCTAGAATCCGGAGCTGGTAGCCGCGCGTAATTTCAGAACGTTGCCAGAAAGAAAGACCGTTGAGAAATTACGCTCCCTAAATAGATCATTCTTCCCGTCTAATTGTATCCCGCGGTAAAAGGACTACATTTAATTTCTTCGCGAGCATTTATCTCGCGCGTACCCGGCGCCCGCGAGTTCCCGCAGTTGGGTGAAACTGGTGCACACGGTGAAACTGGCTCAAACTACAAATTTCCCTCCCCCGATTTCCTGCTTCTCGAATATCCCGGGCGCAGACGGCGCGTAAAGGTAATGAAAAGTTTGCATCGCGGTGGTGCTCGAATCCGCAATTAAAATCGGTCGACGGAAGTCTCCTCGTCAGACAGTGTGCACAGGTCGCTTGAACGGGCGTTCCTCGACGGTGACTGCAAGAGGACGGATCGAAATTCGCGGTCGAAGGCGAAGCAAAACGGAACGACGACATTTTTCGAGCGAACTGAGACTTTGTTGGTGATCGGTGGTGTTTTGCCGGTGACAATAACGACGGGCTGACGCGACGCGAGCCTCGCGTCAAACTATTCCCCCGCCGCCGAAAAGACGGCTGATCGACGAGAAGTTGATCGATCCTCATCGATCCACCAGACTGGCACGCATATCCGCCCACGGATATACACGTTGTGTACCCGCAGTCCAGTAGTCGTCGGCCATGTACTCGCGGTCTGCCGGATACGGCTGTTCCGGCGACCAACGGAGGATCGTCGAGTGGATCGGCGAATTGACAGAGGAGGCCCGCTGTTAGGCACAGAGACCACGGCAACGCTCTCGCGTGCTCCGTTTCGGGGTGTTAATTAGCAGACATGTATGCCCACGTGCACGGCGATAACGGCATGTGCTGTTATCTGCCTACTGTGCTGTACCTCGAGCGATACCGTAAGTTCTTTATTAACACTTTATTAACAATAGCAATTGTTAGATATTTAGTCGCGTCCAGGAAATTCAAACTAAGTCGGGGCCAGATATATTGGCCGGTGAATTCGTTTTCGCAGTTAACGCATACCTATTCTGATGTATGTATTTCTACGCTAAGAACTCGGTTTGGCCTACACGTCAAGAGCTTGGCGCTATCCCCACCACTTCTGGCTCACTTTTTTTCTGGCAAGGCGAGAGCGAGTCAGAAAACGTTGAGAATAGAAGAATACTCCTCACGAAGCTCACCGGCCAATATATCTGGCCCCGACCTTAATTCGTCAGGCCTCTCGACATTCGACGATCTGTACCACTCTTCAGACTCTCCTCCACTAGAAAATCCGAAACGCGTGTACCTATCCACGAATAGGTATCCGTTTCAGCTACTCACGCATAAGCTCGCTGCTTGCAAATGCTTGCCACTTCGATCTTTACGCGTGCGTGTCTTTGCTCCGCGCGCGTTCGAGGGACTTGTAACTCTGTTGCAGAGCTTTTACGCGAAGGGCGTGCACTCGGCGCAGCCTGTAAATCCGTTCCGGGGAAATGTGTTTTGCAGGTGAACAGAAACGATTGTGGCCCTTCCTCGTTTCGTAGCAAGTTTCCTTAAGCGGGCGGGTATATTTCCAGGCGTATTAGTGTGGAGAATGGGAAGATTAGCGTTATTTTAGGGGTAGCCTAGCGCTAAACGAGCAACGATCCGGCGGGATGGGAAACGACGTAACACGGGGCCCAAACTTATTTAGGGAAAAGATAGCGAAAGGTTTTGCATAATGAAGCAGTTAAGCTACGGTTCTTCTTTAACCTGGAGACGTTAGCCAGCGCCACGCGGGTAAATGTTGTGGGACGGTAATCGAATGGAACGAGCGGCGAACTGAGCTTGTTTATACCTTCCATGTAAATTCGCGGAAATTTATTCTTTCTGTGTGAGGTGTCTGTGTGATGGTAGCTCTAATGAAAAATTTCCAATAAGTTAACGAATTGATACCTACTCTTAAATCATCTGAATTGTTTCGAAATTATCAACGCTGCAGAAACCAAAAAAAATTTCGTGCTACCTTTAATATGGAAAGGGTACAATGAAATCAACAGCCGTCGCTCCTTGCACTCTATCGATCGTATATTGTTTTTTAGTTTATCGTTCAGCTGATGGTTTCAATATTGAATATAAAAAAAAAAGCAAAAAGCAGAATTCACTGGATTTTGCTGAGTTCCGGCCATCCTGGCCGATTGGCGTGCGATGATTTATTCGATGCTCGTGATTCAGTGACACGTGCCACTGCAATGATTAAACTATCGAAATTTCATTTTCGCTAGCCCGTCCAGCGATGTGTCGCCCGAAAAAATTGCTGGAAAAGTTAGCTTCCTACGGGCTTCCGATGCAATTTTAAATTAAAGAAACCACACCACACTTAAAGAGAGAGGCACGCCAGACCGTGGAAGAATGAAGAGATAGCCGTGCAGTAATCATTTTCCATTTTGCTTTTACTGTACCAAATTGCAACTTCAACTCCCCTGAAATGAATTTAGTCTCCCCCATTAGAGTTTCACACATAAACGAAGGTTTAAACGAGAAATAATGCAGGCTAGACTCCCGCAGGAAAAATGTTTACTGGAAATATTTACAAAATAGCCAGGGGATGTGATTTCTGCTTTTTACGAGATTTTCAACGGTCGGCAACGGAACTGGGGGCGAAATGGACATTGAGATTATCGCGGTTTCACGCTATGGTTGCTCCAGACCACTGCCGGGTGGGCGGAGGATCGTTTTAGCTGTCGCGCGCAGAATGGAGATTAAATTGGCACTGTTTGTACGATCGCCTTTGGGGTCCCCTTGCGACTCTTCTTTATTATCATTTGCGTATATCACGGGGAAGGGGGGACGGGGCGACGGTGCAAGTGAACCTCAAAATTGTAGGAAAATCGTGAATTTTCGCGCTTATGGGGTATATCTGTGGCCATATTTCTCGATCAAATAACAAATTAAAGCGAATGATGGTTCCTACCGGAATGACAGCACTTATTGGAATCTACTTTTTCATCGCGTTATCTATTGTCGAAGGGGGAATCGATTCGGAGAACATTCCAGCGGCAACCACGGACTCGTATGTTATCTCGCAGACATTTCCGATTAGCGGCAATCGCCTGACTGAAGACACTCCGCTGGGATCGTGATATTATACAGGAACAGATCGCAGCGTGTTGATTCTGCGGATTCGTCGATCTGTCCAATTTTTCATGTCTTCTGATCTTCGTTAGATGATATCGTCGGGTGATTTATTGAATCTCGGCGCGAGATATCCACCGAGTCGATCAAATTGCGAAAGGAATGTTGATTTTGATGAGGTGTACGGTTTGAGTTTGAAAAAGGAGAAGGAAGAAAGGATTTAGAATTATTTGGAAAGAATAGGAAGGACACCGAGATTTTAGGAATATAAAATTATTTATCAAGACGACTGAATGCTGTATTGGTTCTTCCTTCGTGTATAGTTCTCGGAATAAGCGTCTTACGGTGTTAGATATTCTATTGGCGGCATTTTCGATGCGAATACTACGCGACATTCTTCCGCTGTGCTTAAGAGATGGTAATAAAATCAAGGAAATTGCAGGAGGTACTTCCAGTGGACCCCGTCTTGCTTTGACGATTCCAACTTTAAGTTGCTGCAGTAATTCTGCTATTACATAACCAGAGAGTAACAGCTAGACTCTGGTAATGTAACAGCCGTTATATTTTAATTGTTGCGCTTTAAGTATCGGTAAAGACAAAAGAAAACAAAGTTAATTAAATTACTGGGGTAGTAAAAAGTTCGGTTCCTCTGGAGCTGAAAGCATGAAATAATTTCTGACCCGCAGGTTATCGCTTGGGCTATAAAGATGGTACACTCCGTTACCCGAAGATGAAATCGTACCTTTACGATGCAAGTTTAAATCATGGTCCAACAATCCCATTGGCCGAGAGGCTAATATAGGTCTGGCAAAGACAATGATACCGTTCCACCCTTGTTTGGAAATTCGTGGTATGCCAACAGGTCTACGTATGTGTACACATTTTCAGATTGTACTACTTTTGTCTGACCTTTTCGGCTTTCTATTCCTTTTTCATACACCTACTACTTACTTAAACACCACTGACTCGTCAGTTTGTATTTAGCAGTAGCTAATTAATTCTTACAGACACAATACTGTATGCATTCAACTCGATATACATTTCACATCTCGAATTCCATAAATATGAAAATTCCCAAGCACTCTGAACAACTGTATCTGGCACGATATATTTACATGCCGCAACCGATGGATATTTTATGCTCCAATAATATGGGACGCCTTATATTAAATTGCGAGTTCGTGTAGACTGTAGATTGAACGTAGACAGATGGCAGAAGATGCAAATGTAGCTGTGGAAAGTGTACCGTCCCACGGAACAAATGAGTTGGATAATAGGAGAGGAAAAGTAAAAGAGGTGGGAAGGAGGTAGGGAGAAAGACGGAAAGCATCAGGTGAAAAAGTCGACTGGACGTCACGAATCCGTTCGTCTTTCTCTAGCTGCAGTAACGTACAGAACTTTTGCCGAGAAAAACTTAAAATTTCTCCCTTCTATGTAAAGCGTCGGTAGCTTCTTTTTTTCTTCCAACTTTCTTTCGTTCCTTGCTTGCTTTCTTCCCTCCCTCTTGCTCTCTTGGCATCGATCTTTTCCATTCATAGCGGACGTTACATTGAACTCGTTACGACTTTACGCAACGTTACCTACATTTCCGCGTAAAATGATCAGCTCGAAGGTCCACGCAAAGATTTAATTTTTATGCTGTATGCAGAATTATTACCCGCTGTCGCATTTTGCGTCTGCCGAATGTCTTTACACCGCGTTCCTTGCGAAATAGATCGCCATGAATCTCAGCCAGGCCTTTTTCGACTCTCCCAGAGATTGCTTCTCCAGTATACCAAAGCTTTTGTCACCGTTCACGAGGGAAATATACGAGCAAAGGTGGCACGGAATATTAAGAAGGGCGGAATTACTTTTTTATCTCGACTTAACGTCGGCCTATCGACCCGTAGGAAATTTATTACCTTTAATTTTTTCTCTTTTCCTCCTTGAGTGGCTGAAGGGTTTGATATTTTCTTGCGATTTTCATCCGAGTTGCCGACAAAGAATTACCTTCCGCTTGATGAACACGAACGCCTATTAAATGGACCTCTTTATTCGCGAGGAAGAAGACAGTATGCAATATTCTAGTTGACGACCAAACGCAAGGCTACAGAGAAAAAAAGTGTATCTCTCAGGGATAATTAATAAATTCTAACCGGCATATTTCAGCTGATAATTCATTTCACTCACCTTCAATTTCACATGGAGTAGACACTTCTGTTCCGTGCCATTTGGGATCGATATATCCACGGTGACAATTCGAAAAACGAGGTGGCACGGTTTCGACGCGTCTCCTAATCACGCCCACTTGCATTTCTCCCACGCTGGTGTATTTTCACCAGGCGGAAGCAGCCCGGGATCCAATTATCCCGAATTTCCATAACTCCCGGAACTACGGGCCCGATATTCCCTGTACCCCGTAAATTCGTAAAATCTGTATTCCGCTGTTCCCTTGTTTATCTTACGCGGCAGACGCCACCAGCGGTAATATGATGGCCTGGATTAAACGGTGTCTGCGAATTCGCGCAACTTCGCCAACTGATTCGCGTCTAACTTAGTTTCCGTGGCCCCGAACGCAACTTCCGCTCCCGATCCTTTCGGTTAGCCCCGACGGCCCTTGTTCAGTCGAACGCAATTTATAATGCCAGAGGATTATTCGTTGCCCGCGTTAATTCCGTCGCAGCGATAAACGCTTCATCGGGTCCGTTTTAACGAAGTTTATCCCCCGCTCGGATACCGCCCAATGCCCTCTATCCTCCCCCATGTATTTCCGCTTTCCCCCCCTCGAGGGCGAATTTATGGACGTATTTAGAAGCGCGAGTTTCTTTCGTGTGTGCAGAGCGTATATCCGACAGGATGTTATGGATCATCGGTCACAGGGACGCTTCGCCCACTATTTTTCATGAGCTCCGGAATGACAAGCATCGTTCCATTTGCCTTATATACGTGGTCTCATAAAGCATGATAAATGCCCAAGTTCGTGCGGTTTCGCCTGTATCCTATTTGCATAAACTTAACCCGAAGAATATTTCCAGCCAATGCTGCGACGGGTATACGAACGAATTCGTACTGTTTCGTTTTACGTCCTCGGGTATACGTATCTATGTAGGTTGCGACCAACTCGAGCGGGATCGTCTTTAAGATTTTAGCCATTCATATCGGGCCTGCAGTGCTCGCTGATTAATCCTTTGAGCATCTGTTATTCTATGCAGGGTTTGTATCAGGGACTTTCCGTGATGTTATATCGAAGGAAAATGCATTGTTGTTGGAAAGTTTATTTCCCCGGGAATTACAATTAACATGGCACGTTTTTCAGTTCGGGTTGCTCCCGCGAGCAGGTACTTGCGAAATGTAATTTGGCACCAGTGTTCGGCGGTGTTTTAAACGTTCCGCCGTCAGGGCGGGCTATGGGAAACGTCGCCGAGACACGAGTGCCGTAATTCACTTCGATAATTAGCGTGCTTTAATTAGACGTGCGCGAGGGGCCAGGGCGTCCTTTAATTATTGCGTGCGAACTGTGTCACCGGCGCACGTGGTAATGAACGGCGAAAATAATGGTGTAGCAACCGTCTTCGTTCATCCGTTTACTTCACTGTCGCAACCCCCCACCTTAATACAGACCCGAAATTAACGTGAAAGGAAGGCTGAATTAGTTTCAACATTCCAGGTGTTTGATCAAACCTCGCTCATCTTACTTTTTACGTTATTGTGCGCCTTTCGTGCGAAACACCTCCCTGTTCTATGTTCGCTGCACGACGTGTTTAAGTAGAGTCCTCAACGTCAAGCGTCTTCGAAACTTCTCTAGTTGCAAACTATTCTAGTTAACGGTAATACATTTAACCGATTCATGACCCAGGAAACAGAGAGTGAGAGAGAAAGAGAGAGAGAGAGAGAGAGAGAGAGAGAGGGAGGGAGGGAGAGAGAGACTTACATTTCCCTAATTTAACGTTATCCCCGTGCAACTCTTATCCGTCTCGAAGCATCTCCTTGCAGTTTCTTTGATTAAAAATCCGGAGGTCGGCAACGTTTCCCAGTTGTGTAGCTTTCTTAATTAAGTCCTTTGAATTCATCCCGGCTCTCGGGCGAGGAGTTTTGAATTTCTCACTGTAAACAGGAGTAATGAAACTCATCTTATGACACGGCGCTTCGGAACGTTGAACGCTTTTTACGTCGCATTTACAATCCCTGTCAACGGTGTTGGACGAACGCGGAATATGTTTTCCGGCGTTCGGGAGCAATTTCGATAGTTACCGAAGATCGAGCACCGGAACGCTTCCTGAGGACGATGCGACGTTATAATTCAAGAGGCCACGTTCGGTTGAATCATAAAGCCGTGATAAATGGCCATACTTGGCATAGTTTCATTCCCGTTCCGCGAAGCTAGATGACTGGGCCGTTGCCTTCTTATTACACCTGAGAAATTTTCTCCTTGCCCCAGAACCGGGTGCGTTCCAGCGCGCGAAGGTATGCGCAAACATGCTCCACTGGGAGTACATTCTTATTTTTTGGCGCCGAGACGCTGCCAGGTGTGCTTTCTCTCGGAGGGTTCATTTGAAATACCTCCTATCAATGCTGCAAAAATATTATGCAGCGCTCCTATTGTTTTCGCATCACTGTTCCTATCTATCGAAGAACGCACTGGAAGGAAATATTGAAAGTCTGTATGTAGGATATGATTGATTTACTTTGCAACGCCAACCTTTAGGTTTTAGAATTATTGCAGTTTAACTGGACTCGTAAGTACATTCGGGCTCGAATCGCTTGAATTTTCAGTCTTTGAATATTTGGACTTTGAACTTTCAGAAGTCGAACTAATTGAATAATACACAGACTCTATGAAAACACATTTCACCACCCCCGGGGGTTGATTAAGGCAAAATGCTGAATCTAGTTTTTAGGCATTGTGTGGACAACCTTTGTAAGTAAAAATCAAGTTCCTATCTAATCGGACCTAAGAAATAATAAGGAATCTGTGAAAACACACTTTACCCCGTTTCACCCTCTTAAGGGTTCATTAGGGCAAAATGCTGAATATGGTTTTTAGGCATTTGTGTGGGTAACCTTTGTAAGTAAAAATCAAGTTGATATTTAATCGGACCTAAGAAATAATAAGGAATCCGAGAAAACATATTTCACCCCTTTTTACCTCCTTGGATTGGAATTTTAAAAATCCCTTCTTATCGAGCACCTACGTTGCAAAAGTAGCGGGGTAGAATATGCCCTCCGATTTCATGTTTCTAGGGTCAGCGGTTTGGGCTGGACGGTGATGAATCAGTGACGTAAAAATTATATAAATATAGATAGAAGATGGAGCAACTTTGTGGTTGGGCTATTGTCAAACTTCTGTTACGATTAGGCACAAGCTGCGATACCAAGGATCACGATTATTGCTGTACTTTCAATGCTGCTTTTAATCTATACTAATTCCGCGGTACAGGAGAAGCTGTAACTTTAAACGTGAAACGTGACCTCTAATTTGATTAAAGGTAGAGGTTAGCGAGGATCGTGCAAACTATATGCAGTATGGCCGATGGCTCACGTGATCTAAGCTTGGTTCTACAATGTCACTACAGTGCATCGTGCGTCGCGTGGAACGCGAATACCTTCTTGTAAAGCGTATCCATATCCGTCTACTTTTTTTTCGTTTATGCGCAAAGTGGTTTTCTCGTTTTACGATGTATCCCTGGACGACGCGAAAATGGAACGTACGGGAGGAAACGCTCGCTACATCCACGCACCGTGAGAGCTCTTTTAAAAATCAAAGTGCCACTCTGAGGCAAGTTCCTTCACGCAGTTTTATTAGCAATCTCGTTTGTACGTCTTCGCTTATCTACAACTAAGTATTAATATAAAGTAATTAGACATTCTGGCCTCAAGGATGAGGTGGTCAATGTGATACGAGTCTTTTTCATTCCCTGATGTTCGAATTAAGTTTTAGTCAGTTTTACTGGGGACATTATACCCTTGAAGGTGCCATTTAACGTATTTAACCGTAAATGCTGCTGTCTTCGGCATACTTGCTAATTTCGAGTGCCTTCTATAAGGAAATGCCTGTAATTATACTCCGAGAGGCTACAGGTTGCTTTGGAAATACAGCATTTACCAGTAATTGCCCTCTTAGCATGCTCGTTTAAGAGAACGGTTAATGCTAATTATCTCAGTTCGTTGTAAACATCCAACCGGTTATCTGAAAAATAATTCTTAAACCAGAGGCATACTTTCTTCAGCCTTTTACACTGGGAAGAAACTTCGTTTTTACTTTTCTACTCGGTAGAAATATGGTAGAACCAATTAATTACGACGATGAGAATATCAGGTTTAAAAACACAACGCGCACTATTTCATTGTATTTTAACATAAAATAATTCGGTAATCGTGTCCTCGAGAACATCATTCACAAGATCACCTTCCAGTACTTAATGGTTCGAATTTTTAGCGACGTCTGAACGTTATGGCTTGCAATTTTAATTGTTTTGTACTCTTCAGAGCTCTACAGCTTAATTCTTAACTAAACGTGTCGGAACGACATTGTTAGGTAATGTGGGGTCTAAATATAATAGATTCAATCGAAAGAAAAGTTCGTCGTATTGCAAAGAGGATTTCTGGGGCGACAACAATGGTCGAAAGTGCAGAATAGAATTTTTCATCCCGGGGATTGTTATCCCAAGGAATGATGTCCGATTTGGAGTGCGTTTCACTTGAAACTAGACGCAAGTGTGCCCGTTGTCCTCAGTTCTTAGCAGAAGTTCCAGAACTCATCGAAGAACAGCGAGCTGGTCGAGAGTTAGGAGGGGGACGAACCAGTAGAGTCGTGAAAATTCGCATTATCATCGGACACGACATTTATATCGGTGTTTGCGACCCGCACCGTAGTTCTATCTGCTACGGTATTGTGCCACGGACAAAAGAGGGTCACTGTCTTTTAGAAAGGAACCGAAAGGAGAGCGTAGGAACGTTTAAGAGCTGATCGATCCTTTTTGTAAGTTCGGGATTCGCTCAGGAAGTAGTACGAATCAACAAGTGTGCCGACCACTCATCCACGACAGTCTGAACTACCCGGAAGCAGATCGTCGAGCTGATCCTCAGGTTTTCAACAATTATTCAGTAGAATCCATTGGTAGATTCTATAGAAACTCCTCTAAATACACGAATTGCTAAAGATGAAATGATTGCCAGTGGTCGCGCTATCAGCGTTCAATATTTAATCAGGATACTAGTTTCTGAACTACCGAACTATTGCCGGACGTAATTTCTAACTTCCTCCTCCAGGATATCCCCGGAAGAAATTAACAACGAAATGGAGCAGTTTAAAATGCACTCGTGATACTTTCATTCTGACTTCTCCGAGAAACTATTGGCCGAGTTACCTTCTGAATTTCTTCAGAGTGCATATGGAATTCTAAAGCAGTTCTATCTGCTCTTATGGCATTGCTGTTGCCCGTCCGTGCGTCGACGACAGATGCTTCTTACTGCGAACAATGCACGAGGAAGTGGTGAGAAAATGGTCTGAAAGTATCCTCCGATTCATTCCTGCGTTTCAGTCGCTTCTGCTTTAAATCTGCTTGATCTTTCAATGCCAGTATATTTAGCCAATATTTCTGTAGAACAGAATACGGCTGAAAGCTTTGGAGCGTTTCTATCTCAGTAATTCTTTGATATCGGAATGTCAATATTTTAACACACCAACGTACGAAGTGTTATGCCTTGTGTATCAGAGTGCTGAGTAAAGTGTGTTAATTACAAAGATTCCATCTGGGAATGTTGTCTGCCGAGAACAAGAAACGATCCGTTTTTCACTCGCAAGCTTCCAAGTATCGGGATGTAAAGGCGAATTCTCGACGCGAGAGTGACTCGTTATTAGCGTTGCCCCAGAAAAGGATTTCACGTGCACAACCTCGGTTTCGCCGTGTGTCGCTGGAAATCAGATGCACCTGCGCATCTACGTGTCTTTTATTTTTTGCAATTTTATGCATGTCCCTGCTACTCGTTTCTTTGTGCGCGGGACATTTGCCCTCTCGTGGAAACAAACGCACGGTTCACATTCTGGCGAATGTTACCCAACAGATATTAGTATTTATTTAAATATAAAATGTCTTCGCGCTAAATCCTGATAAATTAAGAAAATTTGTAATTCCGTCCCGCATTCTGCAAGAGCAATTCTCACAATTATTATAGAAATGTAAAACCTCGCGATATTAACGCGGAAAATGTAGGTGGGTATCGGGATTCGTTAGCTTTTTCCCACACAGCTTTATCACGATTGTTTTCTCTGTTTCCTAGCATCGCTATGATCTGGATAAATTTTCTTCTTCCTTCCCCTTCCCCATATCAGATCTTACCTTTCAGTAGCGCAACGTTTCATTATTATGCTCGCGAGATTGCGTTCTGTATTTGTTAATCCTGCTGCACTAATATAGGCGCGCTCCTCATTATACTAAAAGGTTCCCGGTTTCAAAGCGAGAGACTACAATACAAAGAACATTCATTTAATCTATTCGATACTTGTACACTACCATTCAAACGCAGATTCAACAGCGGGTACATTGCCACCGATATTTTTTTTAAATCTCTTCATTTCTTTACTTTCAGAGGCTCACAGAGCTCTGGAGCTCCTGGAAGACTACCACGCTAAGCTGACAAGGCCGCAGGACAAGCAGCTACGATTGGCCATCGAGCGTGTCATCCGGATCTTCAAAAGCAGGCTGTTTCAGGCGTTATTGGGTAAGTGGTTAAATTTCACGGAACCTCGGAAGCGAGAAATTTTTCTCATGAAATTCATGAAATATCCAAGCCGATCGTACCGCGCCGTTCGATGGGTATCGCGGCTTCCCCAGGCGTTCGAAAATCCGAAATATTCCAGCGATTCGTGGAGGATTCAAAGAGGCGACGGCACCATCCCGTTCTCTATGCTTCACCTCAATCTCATCTTATTTATCGGAACTGGCACGATGCCTCCCGAACGTTTCTCTTGCCATTGTTATTCGACATAAAGCTCGCTTACCGCGCGATTCATTCCGTTCGAATCCCCTCAGACCCGTAGCCGGGCTCGCCTGAAATTTCGACGGAAGCTTTGTAGCGTTCATGGATAAAAAAAAAGAGAGAGAGAGAAAAAGAAAATAGAGACACTCTCGGGCCTTGTTTCCGCTTGGATTCGAAACCTGGCCCCCGCCGGCGACGGGGAGAGTGCCCTGTGATCTTCGCACACTAACACAGGCACGCGGCTAGCGCCGATATCGCCGAAGCGCTTTTAAAGCCCCCGACGTGTTCTTTTATTTCCGGCGCGAGCTCGGTAACCGCCCGCGAGTTACTCCGTAGCCAGGATTGTTCTGTTCGGCCTGCTCGGTATAATGCTTCCGCATAAAGGAGATTAGTCGGTCGCATCTGCAACTGCGCCAGGGTTGCAGCCGAGGTCTGTACGCGGCGCTCCGCCTGTTATCGTTGATAACCCTCCACTCTGTTGCCCCGGGTCCCGTCGTTGACGTGGACAATGGCCACAAGATTACACGTCATATCAGCGGAACGCTAAGTACTTAACGAGATTAGAGTATCCCGCGAAACACCCGGAATTAACATCTTTCCGCTAAAGTGATTTGAACGCGGAGATACGATTTATGCTTACGGTCACCGCGGCTGATCCGTTCCGAAATACTGCTGTTTCTTGTCACAGTACCTTCTGTTCTTAGGGAAATCTGTTTGCGAGTCTACGGAGTAATTTGCATATTGTAAGAAGGATGAGCTGATTCATCGATTTCTTGATAGCTCGTGGTCGTAGATTAGTTTGCTGTAGATAACTAAGACGTGCTTTAGTTTGCAAAATATTTAGGGTTACAGGTTACCCCTTCGTGGTCACACCCCTAGAGCAATTTTCGAGTTCAAATGTCGCCCTTTTGCAACATCCAAAGGGGATTAATCGCAAAAAAATATCACAGTTTCCCACCACCGTGGAAAATAGCTTTTCTTCAACTATAAAATTCATCGTATCAAAATTTACATTTCTAGAAAAGGAATATTGGAGCATGACTGTATGAATATTACGAATGTACAATTATCACTAAAAAGTTAAAAGATTCAAAAACACACAAATGGTAACTCAAAAATGACGCCGGGGTGCAATGAATTCCATGTAACCTGTTCTGATTACAAGAAGGTGTGACCATGGAGTGTTAAATATTGTTACTATGAGAGTTACATAGTCACGATTTAATAAAATATTCCAAGTTCTGCTTATTTTGGTACTTTAATGTAGAAAAGGTCGAATTTGGAATATCTCAAAATCAGTAAGATATTGGTAGATCAAAATTTAAGAAATATTATGTGCTGACTGCGAAACAGTTACCAAGATGAATAGGTACAGATTCTTTAACAATAGGTTATCGTCAGTAGATCCTTATACGGTTAATGTTGTAATTAACGATCGGACAGAGATGGCTGTATCGTATCGTTGGCCGTCTACGTACCATAGTTTCCTGGTCAATGCCCACAAGATTACGCGTCACATTGGCGACCCTAAGTACGTAACAAGGTTACAATTTAGAACTAAGCACGTAACCATGGTATATGCTCGGAAACTTGGTGGCACAAGTTCAGTCTGGCACCAGGAAATAATGACCTCGATTGCAATAGAAGCGGAAGCTCAACTTGCCGTTGATTAGCAACGATTGTCTTACATCCTGCCACAGGGTGTTTTTACTTTTCGCATGTCGCGAGACTGTAACTGAACGAGGCTCGAAAATTCTTTGATGTGAAAACCGCGAGGTAACTTATTCAATTGAACCCTCCTGGGGCCGAAGCAAAGAGAAACGAATGACCCTGAAAGCAGTCAGGTGGAATTGTGAGTTACAGGTATCTCGCGCGGACGGGAGAAAGAGTTCAAATTAATTTATTCGGATGCCACGATAATTGTTGCACAACGGGCGCGGCTGAAGTTGCAGCTGCAACCAGGCCACCGGGGAACGCCATTCCTCGTGAATTTAATTTCGAATAATTTGGATCCCTTGCACTTATCAAGTGTCTCACTTTTCGGGTAATTGCCACGATGGCAGAGCCTCGCGGTGTCAATCCAGCTATGCGTTCGTGAAACTGCGAAATTGCGTTTTGAGTGGTACTGCTGCGTTTGTTCTTGACGGTTTCAAGAATTTAATAACCGAGCGGTATTACAACGAAGTGACTCTTTCCTTTACTCTCGTTAAATTCACCAAAGGCTGGTGACAAAGTCGTGTTCACTCATGGCATGCGTTCACTTTGGCCAGCAAACGCGAAAGCAGTTCTAGAAGCGATAGGACCATTTAGGGCGACGTTAGTTTCGCGAATACTTCAAGGTCTACGAAGAGGACAAGCCCTCGAGTGGCCTTGGACGAGTGCTCTCAATTTATCGTCCTCTCGCCCCCGGCTGCTTTCGCCTCTCTTCGAGTCGTTACCGTCGGCATCAGCTTCTTCATAGCTGTCCAAGTGGGTCGGGTATTACAGGGCCGAGAACTCCGATGCAAATCAAAAAGTGTTTCCCTCAGAGTATCGAGTGGTTCAAAAGCAAAATTCAAATGCGGAATGTGTCGTGCGTGGAAAATTGGATGGAAAATTATTTCACATTAAATGATGAAAGCAGTGATGCGCCTTTTAATTACATTTATGTGTATGTTTGATAAATTTTATTCCTCGTTTCGGAGGACTCTACTTCAATTCCGTGCTCACGAAAGTGTCTTGTGAAAAATTGCAGCAACTGGCGTTCCAACGTTCGACGTTCCTATTCTCTTACCAGTCTCTGAATCCTTCGTTCTTGATAGAAGGATTCGAGACCCAGAATGCAAGGAAACACCTACTCAGGGATGGGTGGTTGTTTGTTTCCCGTGAGCTTCATTTTCCTCCTATTTTCTCAAATCCACTAGCCACGGAAAATCCCTACCCGAATCGCATCGATTGGCAGAGCTTGGCTTTCCAAACGTCTAACAGAATTTACGGATAGCAGAGATCAGGACCAACTTGTGGAGTCTGGTGCACACAACTTTAGACTTACGGAAAGTGATACAGCATACATTAGGATCCAAGGGGTCCGATTTAGATTACTCACGAACGAGCAAGTTCCGTGTATCAAGTCTGAGGACGTCTAGAAGAAACTTTTCAAGACGTAGAACTTCCACTGCTTCACTGCACCCATGTGACAACTGACATTTCCTAGATTACCAGCCTATCTCCATTAAGATCCATCCTGATGATCACTCATTCCTATTTGTGGTGTCGTTCACATCACAATTTGACGAGGCCAATTTTGTCGACACTGTGCCTTACATGTCCAAACTTTCAAAGTCGACTAACACGAAGTACAATCGCAACTGACACGATCGCACTGAATTAATCAGATGACAGCGTCGTGTCAAGGGATCCTAATTAGAGGATCCCAGAGGATTTAAAGTTAAATCAAGCCTGTTTATGGAAGGTGGACCGTTTGGAGGTTGGAAGGACTGTAAAGTTGCGACGTTACGTAGTCAGTTAGAGAGAATTTGGTCTAGTGCACCAGCACTCCATGCATTCGAGGGCGTAACTTGGTAGAACATGAACGTAGAACATAGGCACGCAGGCACTATTTTACACCTTGGGTGGCGGATGCGTCGGACGTAACGTTACAAAACACGGCCGGCTGACAAATTTCGCTCGCCTTCACGCACGTGCACCAGTTTCGGCCAGTTTTAGGCAATATTTCCAGGCCAGCGTTTAATTTATTCGCGTGGCGCGAGTCGCAGCTCGTACATTCAAAAATCGTCCATTATACAGGTGTGAAACAACGTTGTTATCTTTTATTTATAACGGTAACATTCGTTTTAATCCAATCCCGATGTACATCGCGATTGTATGCTGATCCTCAAGCGGGAATTCGAACAAGCTGTTGGAACAAAAAGCCAGTGGACTATATGGCTCTAGTTGCGAGAGCTATGAATCGCGAGCTGTTAAAGAATGGATCAATCTTTTAAACGGGAGCGGGGTAATAAATCGGGCAAACTTCATTATTACGTTCGCGACGTTTTAATGCAATTTCTGCGAGGCAGTGAGCGTATTCCGCGGCGCTACTAAATCAGACGTACCTTGTTAACTTCGAAGGAAACTAAGCTCGTTGTCGCGGAACTTGAAAATCAGCTTCTTCTTTTCACTTTGAAATTCAGGTCGACCGCCGATCGATGGAGAAATTTTTCTCCAACGCCTTCAGAAAGAATTCGGAGTATCGTCTACTTCCGCGTTTCTCTGGAACTACTGGAACTAGATAAGTGGGGAGGAAGTACAGGGAAGACGCAAAGGTAACGAGATAAGAAAAAGGAAAAGGACGTAGACTGTATGGACGAGAATTTTTGCACAGCTGTGACGAAAAAAGGGAGTATAAATGAATACAAGATTATCTTCATATGACAGTGACGAACCTTGCACCGTGATTATTCGAGTGCACACGCGATGTGAAACCGCAAGGCATCGTTAAATTACGCCACCCTTTGCCATTCTGATAAGCCCTTTGTTATTTATAACAAGATAAGCTTCCCTTCTTTAAAAAATCAAACAAAGGCGGGGGATTCCTTCAAACAAACGAAACACGCGAAGGTAACTCCTTTTCACAGCGTGGATTTTAAAGTGAAATATTACGTTCACGTCTCAACGTGTAACGCGTCGTTCGTGCTCGTCCTACGAAATGTTGCGCTTGTCCTTCTTTGACAAATCTCCAATCGGCGGTAATAAAAAATCGCACGACGTATATCAGCGTCTACGCGCTCGTATTCTACAATTTCTACGCGCAGCTGCGGAGGAAAATGGAATAAGATTGTATGGAAGCTCGATCGAGTAAGTTTTCCCAGAATCAGGTTCCGCTGTTTTCTCGTGCGAAATTAAGCGGATTTAAAATCAGCATCGATCTTCTTTTCGTGCGCCCTTTTGACCCTGTTACGAACTGCACCCCCTCGGGAACTGCGCCGCGAGATTAAACGCAGGCAGATCGTTGGGGAAAGTCGAGTACGAATTAAGTAGCCACCATAAAAACCATGATCCAGGACAACGCGTCCGCGTCTGGTTTTATTTACGGCCAATCGCTCGTTTTAATTACGATTAATTCCCCTTGCACGGTGTCTGGCCGTGTCCATTGCCGGGCTTTTTTTCTATTCCGTGTCGGCCAGCGCGGAAAATCCGATTTATTTCAGGCGTTAGACGCGCCGGCAGCGCAGAAAATTGCAGCTTCATCAGGCCGGACGATAATTCGCGCTGGAGCGTTGCGCTCGGCGGCGACATTTTGGTGCACGGAAGATGAAAGCGGAAAAAAGAGGTGCAAATTGGCGCGTCAAGGATGGAAAATGAATTTGACACGTGAGCGTGTAACCGTTATCAACGTCCACGTCACAAAACGTGTCAACTCTTGACACTTTTCAGTTTTCGAACTGCCTTTCGCCCCATCTTTTGATACTTTCCACGCTGTCGTCGCTTGAAAAGTAACCGCGTACCTAATTGAGAGGTCGCTGCTACTTATGATATTGCATCAAATGCATTAAAGGTGTGAGACACTTCTCGTTTCGGTACTTTGAAATTATTTTACTTATCTGTGGTGGAGTTTTTATATCTATACCTCGCACCTTCATGTTTTTCCAAGTATCCACTACATTGGCAATGACATTTTGCCATAATCTTTTAAGCTTACAAATAACAGCAAACTGTAGACTGAAATCGCGCACGCATAGGAAAATGGTAGTGTAAAAATTGCTTCGCGGAAAGGATACGTTAAAGTACGAGGCAATTGTTTAGTTTGCTCTGGACTGTGCAGTGCGAACTGCATAGTTGGAAGTCGGAGTTTGATAGGAAGCCTAGGATTACTTATCGAATTTACATTCCGCGCAGTGAAAGAATTGTATCCCGGAGTAAGGGAGATTCGGTATAAACCGAGGGAGCTGATCGTATTGCTCGGAAAAATTGCATTTTCGACTACACGCCTTTCATTATTGGACCCGATAGCCGTGGATACCGTCGCTGGAATTTTGAAAATCGAAACGCCCGTGTACCCTCCATAGACGCTCGGCGCATCTGTGTGCACGTGCCAGAGTGTGCGCTTTCGATCCTCGATCTCGTCCTTCCTTTCTCCCATTTTCTCCAGGGGAGAGATGAGAAAGCCTGGTCGACGATGAATTCAGGCTGATCGATCGCCGTACGACGCTTCTATACCTCAGCACTTTGTGGCTCGGTATTCAATGCAGTCCCTTAATTCACCAGCAAGAAGTGTGTACACTTAGGATGATCCTTTGAAAGTGACCAATGCGATTGTCGTCTGCTAGACGTCTCCATAAATGGAGCTTGATGGATAGTGAAAAAGGAAGGTGTTCCGGAATGGTACTTATATATTATTACTTCGGTATATAAAAATCAAAATCCGGCCATCAAAATCAAGTATTCTTTGCATAATCAATTGCCGTGTGTATGCAGCGACAATTTTAACTTGATATCTTGATACATTAAATGTTTCTACAATAGTTAACTGAATGGAAAGGTTGGTAGGAATAATGGAAAGATGTTTTAATAAAAAAAAGGACATAAATTTTTATTTCATACATATTTTGAAATTCTTCATATGCACTGAATGTGCGTACGGCAATCTTCGCCGTGGATCTTAACACGTACTTTATTTCGCATACGATTCACAATGCACGGTACATATTGCGGTACATACGGGAGTGCATGTGACCTTACATAACGAACTTCTGTCCCGGGGTCCGTGAATCCATTAATTGCGGAGTGGCCTTTATTGTCACTGGCTGGCGAGGCTTTGTTTCATGCACGAAGCCCAGGCTGGCAAAGTAGCTGCAGCTCCCAAAGCTGCAGATGCACCCCTAATTCTTAGCGCGGTCTTTCCGCGAATACGCTTGGATTTTCTCTAAATTGTGTCCATCTGTTGAAACGAGGGTTTACGTCGAAATAGCATATGATAATTAATAAACGCATAAAGAGATGATCACGGAGGAATGTCACAAATAACTCATACACGTAGAATTCGCGATCCTTGTGTCGTTGCTCGATATTTCACTTTCAGATAGCAATTGACACCTTTGGAAATATGTAATAAATTCCTATAGCTCGGTAATATTCTATGATATTCGACGACAGTGGGGACGTTAAACCACAGGCCGTGTAGCGAGAGTGAGTACGCGTGCAACGTACACGTATTTGTATCGTATTGACGCTAGGATATCTGAGCACTGACGTGTGGGTACGTTCCCCAATAACCTTATTGGTATTGCATACATCGCAATATCCGAATATTGTGGCAAAGTACAGGCTCCCATTGCAAAAGCTATCTACGATCGCGTACATACGATGGGATACGCATGTTTTTGCAGTTACCGTTTTACCCCCTTTCGTTCCACGTTCCACCAGCTTCATATTTTTTTTCATTTCGCGAGTACGCTTACAAGTTTTGCAATCCAAATTTCCACTCCCAATATGCGTGAAAAAGATGTATTGCCCTCCTGTCCAGTCGTGTTTCCACTTTCGTGACTTGAACGTTAATGTTTAATATGGTACACTGATTCACTGACTTCTCGCTGAATATTGAACACGCTCTGTGTCCTCCACCATTTATGATTGACTCGTTCTACTGAATTCTGTAAACCTGTTATCCCCGAATTATTTTAAGCAGAGCATTTTCAACATTCGTGCATGCTGATTATATAATATTCTAATATTGAATTAGATTTTATAAGGGAACATATCGAACCCGGACACGCCGATTTTAATGAGACTCTGCGGATTTGCAGAATAGTGAAAAATATTTTATACGTATTTTTTGTTATTGGGAATTATTTATATTGAAGGGGTGAAAAGAGCGCTAAATGCTAGGGGTTGAAAACATATCTTCTACAATTTTCTAAAAACTGAGCAGGGGTTGGATTCGTCTTTAAAAAACTCAGAGTTTAAAGAAAAAAATTTGTTTTACGCCTAATACTTCACGAGATAGTCCAGAAAATATGTTATCTACCCCCAACTTTAGGGGCTGTTTTCATCACTTCAACATGGACGACTGCCGATAACAAATAGTACCTATGTGTGAAATATTTTCCACTATTCTGCAAATCTGCAGAGTCTCATCAAAATCGGTGTGTGCGGTTTCGGTGTGTTCCCTTGTTTTATAAGGACAATGTATAATATATAAAAATTCAAGAGACAGGTGCTGCGTATTGAGTAGTTCTCTGTGCCAGATTGTTCAACCGTAAATCCATCTTATGTACCGACTTTTATTTTGAAAAAGAACCTCACCACTGCAACAAGATCGTTAGTGTCGAGTTCTCGTGCTCGTAGAATCGCCATCGGGCCCCGACGATAGCTCAATGGCGGAAGGTTGCCCGTGTCGACTGGACGGGACGATTTGAAATTCAAAGCACGACCAGGCACTGTTGTAAGATCGTTAACCGAATACCGCGATCGTTGCTGCGGGTGCAGTCGCCGCAGTTGTTACGAGGGTGGCCAATTTCTCTCGTTTTCCCTCGGAATCGCTGCCATTCGTCGGGTCGTGTCGCACATGTGAATCCGATTCGTCGCCATAAACTTGGCCGTTAGTCGCATCGTCGCAATTTTCGGCCATTCCCCCCCTTTCGGCAACCACCGTGCCCGAAGAAAAATTGCGACATTACGATTTCTATAAATCCCGTTCGAATAATTCTCCTCGCATGGTGGTCGTTACGGAACGTTTCTTCTGAAACTGCTTCGCTCGACATCCCACTGTGACTGGTCGCAGTTGACTCTTTGCTCTCATATGTGGAAAGATCGTTAAGTTCCTTCTTCCATTTCACTCACTTCCCAAGAAAGTGATGTAGGGTAGACTGGGTACGGTTGAAACATTTTAGCGTTTATCGTCCATTGCATCGAGATTAGTTAAGCGAGCGATGACGGAAATATATTAAATAAAAGACCACATATCTGTCTATTAATGGGCAATGTTATTTGAGATCACTGTATTGTATTTTATGTGTAAAATCAAATTTAAAAAAAAATGTAATTTGTTTCAACCGTCCCAATGCCGGGGTCGGTTGAAACAGTGCCTGGGGTCAATTGAAACACATGCAAATAATACAAAATATAATAAATGAACATGTTTTATTCATCGTCTAATAACATTTTACGACTCGTAATGGCACAGTTGAACATCACAAATATTTTTTTATTAATATTCAAGTCTTTCACGATACTTATAATCTAACATGATTTTTAATCAGCCTTCAAAGGTTTATATTAAGTACAACTTAAATTATATAGTAATCAGATGTTGGTGACGATTATTTTTTTTGTAATGTTTGTGTACTACAGCAGCTTTAAAAAAAAACTTTAGCACTTCACCTATAAAATATGTTAAAAAAAAATTAAAGACTTATTATTTCTATAAAAATCAATATTTTATTTATATTTTTCTCGTAGTCTTCCTTTAGCGTACCCTTGGCATCTAAGAAACAAGAAAATTAAATAAATAAACTGGTTCAACCGTACCCACAAAAACTGTTTCAACTGTCCCCAACCTACCTTCTAGGTATAAAACGGTTCACAGTAAGAATGATAATAAATTTCAATAAAAACTAATCATACAGCCATATTCTACACACTTCAATTAATACGATACAAAACTCTCAATACTCTAACTTTAATAAAACCACAATAATTGCAAAAATGTACGAACGACAAATACTTACTTTTCCGTCAAAAAACACAATGGGGCCTCCTATACACAAGCACAGCACGCGAAGAGCGACGCAACACTAAACTTCGTGTTTCGACTTGTCGCCCGCTTCGTTCTACCCTTGCACCCCTCACCCCCTCATGCACGGTATCGAGATATTCGCTTTGTTTCAACCGTCCACCGTTTCAACCGTACCCAGTCTACCCTATTCTTAATACATAACCGATACGCGTTCCTTCACAAGCTTCTTTATCGTCACTTTTATTTTTCCCAGCGATTTCGTGTTAGGTAAACAGGCAACGGTGATCGAAAGTAATGCAATCGACCAGTGTACTCCTAATTAGTTTAAAGATTTTGTTTGCAAGGAGTACCCGAGAAACTCAAGGAAGAACAATAGGCCACCACGAAGTAAGATGAAATTGGAGGAACGGAACAATATGCAAATGAAATCAAACCTGATGACGGGCTGCAAGCAAAGCTTCTGTGTACCAGCTAGAATTGTATCACGTAATTTAGTCTCTATACGGTGGAACGGCAACGTGCAATTGAACAGCGAACTTCCGTTCTGATTATTTACTGGGAAAGTTGGCTCCAACTAACCAGCAATGGGAGTTATTATTTTCGATGAAAATATTGCTGTCCTGCAGTTAATTGCTGCTCCGTTTCCCGACACCGCGATGGAATATTAATTATACGTCCGCGAGAATGCATCGATGGTTCCTCGTTCTTCAAATTTAACGAGTGACTCCGTCAAAGATGTCTCGCCGTGTCGGTGCTTCATCTTTCGTGACAAATCCACGCGCAGATAACGTTTTCAGAAGTGCGAGAGAGCGAAGGAATTAATAACAGTTTCCCCCGATCGAAAAATACTTTTGACGAAGGTTTGTACGAGGCTCGTGGAACTTTAATCTGCACCAATTAAATTAGGTACAATGTTAAGTAAAAAATTACTGACTGGATGAAAATCGCTTGCGAGTTGTGTGTATGCTTCAGTTGAGATTAATTACTTTAGTGGGTCTGCGAAACGTGCAACGAAAGCAAAATTGGAATCTCTGCCCACTTTTTGTTCTGAAGTTCAATTACCGTGACACTGGCGATTTTAATAAAAACTATTACCAAGTAGTAATTGAGAATCCAAACTGTTCCATACGGCCATTTAAATATTCTTCAGGTGCTCAAACAGTTAACACGATGACGCAATTAACACTGCTATACCGTTATCAAGTGAATTATGAAACTAAAAGTTTGATGTAGCGGAAATTGAATAACCCGGAAAAGTAAGCTAATAAAATTCGTTTGTTAAAGCATCTCCGTCATATCGTCCATTAAATTGTAAAGTTACTTAAATCATTGAAAAGAGTGAAAAGTTTTCCAGACTATTTTCCCGTTCGTAGTCGTCTAATTTACAATTCTCACTATCGCCTAATACCTTCGATTTCTGCAGGAATAATCCTTTTAACACCGTTACTCCTGCACAAACGCATGGTAGCTGCAAGAGATATTACACGGTGGCATTGCACTCTTTTACATGGCGCTTTCAGATCGATCCCTTTTACCGACCGCAACAAAGAACCTTTGTATCGAGCACGATACATGATGGCTTTCCACCCTGTTCCTTTTTATCCCGAAACTACGGATGCTGACTGCATCTCATTATCTATCATTATGCGCGATCAGAAACGCGCATGCATACTCGACAGCACGTGAAATTTAACGACATTTGGGTCACCGTATCTTCTTCAAGAGATAGTCCTCCGTTCGTCCCTCCCCGTGAAAACTTTCAGTAGGTAACTTCCACCATCAGGCTTCGCTCAATTTTCGTTCAATCAATCAGCGTCAGATGGATAGAAATACGTAGACGCGCTTAGCATAAAATGGTTCCTAATCCAGGTTCAGTGAAAATTCAGGCCAAGCGAAACGTACGACCGGCACAGCTGAGCCGCGTGACTTTTAGGTGGATCAAAAAATTCAGATCACGGAGTGCCCCGCCAGAAACTAGCACCGTGAAATTTCAATTTCTTCCTGGAGACTGGCGGCCGCAAATTTTGCCAAGTTCTCGATCTTATCCCTCGACGAAGTTACGAGAGGCCGCGCCTAGTCGAGCTGCGCTCCCCGAGACCCTAAGGAACCCATAAAACTATGCAAATG
Source organism: Andrena bicolor (assembly GCA_960531205.1). NCBI lineage: Eukaryota > Metazoa > Arthropoda > Insecta > Hymenoptera > Andrenidae > Andrena > Andrena bicolor. Next base: position 32,284,924 of record OY482666.1, on the reverse strand, counting down.
TATCTCTCGCACACGTGAGTGGCCGTTAAGTGATTTACTTGTTTAATAATCTCCATTGAGCAGAGGAATTTATGCCTCATTTGCGTAATGTACCACGACGTTGTCCCCGTTGACGCGTCGGGCGCCGAGAACACCGACGGCCCGCAGGCAACCATTAACAACTTGCTAGGAACTTGTTACGTGGTACGGGCAATGAGTCTAACGTGGAGACTTGCCATGAATACCGGGCGGCATTTTCAGGGCTCGATTTTCGAATATAATGGCCTCGCGCCCTATCGACCGTCCTTTCTATACAGGATGTCCCGTTTCCATCGATCGACGCCGAGAGAGCGACTCTGAGCGGTTGAAATTTTCACCTTCGATCATAGGTAGACGTGCTGACGAGTTTGCCGAGAAATTTAGAGTTAAAGACGCTCGATCAAATGTTCTTCTTATGCGTCCTCCATGATAGAAGTTTAGGGAAATTGTAGATCAATTGAGAACCGTGCAGCAAGAGAGAGTGCCACTTCATTTTTGACAGTTTCTGCGTTATGACGTATAATGCACGTACCATTTTTTATAGCGTTTGGTGCACGCTTGATGGAAATTTGTTAACAAATGAGCGATTTATTGCAAATTTTAAACTTCTTTTTGTGCAATATTTCTGTTTTTGGCAGCGCCAGGTGTGAAAAATTCGCCAAAATAGAAATAAACACTTATCAAATCAATAACTATTACTTCTTGTGTGAAAATATATATTTTTCAATTAGTGTTCTCTTTTTAATGTTAAGTTGAAGCAATAATTTTATAAACAATTTTTTCTAATTTATTCGAAGTTGTTAAAGATGGAGCTGCATCCAACTTGCTGCAAGGTCCTCAATTCTGTCGGCGTCCCTCTCACTTGTCCCTCATTTGAATTTCACGTTGAGTACGTCTGGATTTTATTCCCATTTGACATCTGTTTTACATGGGACTGAAGCAAAAGGCCGGTAAGCTGACGATAGCAATAGAATAAGGGGAAATGTTGTGATCGGAATTAGATATGATGCGACCGATACACGGGGAAGCTTAAATACGAATTGAAATTGAGAGAAATCAAGGGAAAGCGAGTTCGAGATAGGTCAAACGGGATTTTGAAAGGATACTTTCCGCGGAAACCCTTTCTCGGACGAAGGGTGGATTGCGAGGCTTCTCTGCGGTGTATTTTCAGACCTTTGACGCTGTTGCCTTAATTTTAAACCGACGCTACTTCAGCCTTTCATAAACTCTGTTTGTTTTCGACGGCTTTAAATTCGAACCCCTTCAACATGAATCGCAGCTCCCAGAACTCAAAGGAACACCAAGAGACGCCAGGGCGGAGGGATAGTTTCAGAGTACACCGAGCCACTTAAGCAACATGAGTTCTACCGTAACTGAGTTCACAGTTACGATCGCGAGCACTTTTTCCCGTAACAAAATATTAATGATGTCGCATTTTCAAGACACTCTTCTTGTAAGTTCCGGCAGTGGAGTGACGCTAGTTTCGAGAACAGTTGTTGGTATCCTCCTTGAATTACTTTACACGGCAAATGATCACCTCTGCTTTTTTAGCGGGCGAGTTCAACTTCACGAACGTTGAAAAGAACACGGGAACATAGAGTGTTCTGTATTCATTCAATGAAACACATTGGTACACAGTACTTCGATCTCTTTAATATTTCGTGCTTCGTGCTTCGTAAGCATTTGATTACTCACTGTATTTTTATTCTTCAGCGTTCACGGTAAATAAAGTAAGTGTACTTAGACATTGTGTTCACTGGGTAACGTTAGAGTGGAAGCTGGTTATTTGTATGGGCCGTGCTTGCACAGAAGTCAGTGTCTCGTCGCGATGCATGTACCACGGACATCCTGTCATGGTACTCGCGTACTAGCTGCGTAACATGGTGCATGCCCATGCAGACAACCAGTAGACACGCAGAGTAGGTATCAAGTCATGTGGCATTTCATTCGCCAGCTTGTTATAAACTCGATTACCGTGTTACTTATGCCACATCCTAGATAATCACGTAATATTATGTGCGATGTCTGACTAGTCGTTGTCCGTATCTACTTACACGAACTATCACGTGTATTTCTCGTGCACTGTTATGCGTGACATTTATGTAGTTATTACAATTAATTAATTATTTCTCCGTTTAGTATGGAGAAATCTCGCAGAATTTGTTTCATTATGATTACTATCCGCTGAATTTTGCAGGGATGATTTATGCTCGCGGATCTCGTCGAAAATGGATCACTTTGAATTAATTACACTTACCATTTATCCATCGCTTGCAACGTCAACTGCATTGCAATTTTCATCCCCGACAAATAGAGTAATAATACTACCAGGGATATTGCTTTTAACAAGCCAATTAGGCCGTTCAGTCTAACACAACATTAAACACACAGTGGTAGATAAAATAAATTTAATCACCATTACTACCCCCCAGCCGTGTTAAGTCGCGTGAGCTCTTTATATTTGAAACAATCAGTTCCATCGGAGACCATGGAACAACACAAAGTTCGGAGTGGCAGTCCATTACTTCGAATAACACGGATCGAGCGTCGTTTCGTTGGTGGGAAAGATTAACAAGGATCACGCGATGTCAACCTAGTACCATATCACATCCTCGTGGCAGAAACATTTTCTTCCAGGCGCGTGCACGAGGTAGGTTCGTTGAGCTACCTCGTTTCTCTTTTAACGTCCGACAAATTCGATAATTCTCGGAGCAGCGCGTTGAAGAATGAATAGCGAGGGGACGAAGGCACGCAATAGGAGAAAATATTGTTTCTATTTTATATTTTCAAAATGTATGCCTAATTCCGACTCATTAACTAGATTTTGTAAATTATAAGAGAAAAACGCTCGAGGAACAGTTACAGTCACCATCGCTGTGACGCCGCTTAGTGCTTCTGTTGGCCAGAGAAGTAAATGGACTCAGATCCATCGGACTTGCACATCGAAGAGCAAAGGGGGTGTGACGGAACGGTTGAAGCTGCTAGACGCCGTAGGAAGGGCTTGTGAAATATTGCCTCCGGATTCTGCATCCGCTGCCTCGCCTGCCTTCCACCCCTTTCCAACCCCTTTTGAACGCCTCCTTCCCGCCGAGGACCCTCCCTTCGATACGAAACCAGAAGTTAAACGTCGTCGCGTTTATTTCGCGTTGACGTTGCCACCCCTTATCCTCGAGTTCTCTTCCTCTTCACTTTTCATACTGTACCCCCAACCATCCTCCTCCTGCAACCATCCCTTTCCCTCGTGCCGTTTCTAACGGTGTACCCAGCGTAGTTTTCGTACGCGAAACGCCTCATACCTCGAGGTTTTTATTTTAGAAATTTGTGCGCACCATTTATCCGTGTGGCAGCCCTGTCGGCTGCAGCAAAGTGTTCTGAAACAGGAGGCATTAAACTTTGAATGCTAACCTTCAACAGAAGGTTTGATATTCAAAGAGACCATCTGGCTGAAAATATCGCCACGTCAGGATGCATTTCTGCGGCATGCAGGGGTAGCAAATAGAGATCGTTATATGGATCGTCGAAATTAATGTCTCATTGGCATCATACTTCGTAATGCGATATTAATTCACAGTGCACGGTTCCATGCTTCTGTATAGATTATTTAAGGGTTCCAAAGGAGACGGAGTTAAGATAACTTCGATCCCGAGTACGTTTCAGAAAATTACCTGCGCTTGAGATAGCATTAATTTAACGAACGCGTAAAGCCAACTATTAGCGAGGTGTAATGTTTCCAAAGTAAACTGGCAAGTACTCGTTTCCTCTTCGTTTTTTGCCCCGGTCGCTCTTGTAATTAGCATCGCCGTGTAGTTGGGCAAAACCGAACCACCTGAAGTTTCATCGGCAAAGTGAAAAAGCTTAAATAGAAGCGGGGAAGGAGAGTATCGACATCGATTTCACGGCGAGTAGCGAAAGAGGGAACGAAAGTTGGAAGCTTTCGACTGTTCTACCAATTGTCCATTTAATTGGCTCACCTTATATAACTCCTTTTTGATCTACTACCGCCTGACTGCAGTTTCGTTTAACCTGAACTCTTCAAATGAATTGAACGCGGTCGTTACTGCATTCTTTTGAATTTATTTCAATAACATTCGCAGATTTTTTGGTAGACAGGAATTGGATTTTGGACAGGTTTTTCAGCGTTTTTCAAAGGAAACACAGATGTTGCGTCGAAGCAGCTTGTCTCCTTTGTGCAGTGTTCTGCGGTGAACTAGTTAACGGACAGACGCGCGGCGACTTTACTAGAAGAAAATACGGGCACTGGTTGTCCCACAATTTTCCCTGAGTTACATGAGAGCTTAGTGTCCTTCCACGTCGTTTCGCTGGCCGGTTTTCTTAACCCCGCAGGAAGCTGTGTAATCGAAAGTCGGTGGATTAAACCGCCGTCCCTCGTAACACAGACACACATGGACGAAGATTGCTTGCAGATTTCCCCGTGTCAGGGCACGAACTAATCAAACTTTCTCGATCTGTTCTTCGACTTTCGATGGCAGCTTGTTTTTCCGGTCGGGTCTAGTCGCTGATCGCTCTGTAGTAGTACATTATACGCGGTCTCCAATCTCCGCGTCGTGTAATTACCTTTAGAGTCAGAATTTCAGTTATTTTCTCTTCGATATCCTTCGAGAGCTGAATCTTTTTTCTCGACCCGAAACACAACGTCGAGAAACATATTTCTCCAACGAACACGTACCTCGATCCGAATTTATCAAAAGGTTTTTTGGAGTTCGAAGAAAGTTAATTACTTTGTGGGAATAAATGAGCATGGCTTCATTCCGCCTTTTCCTTCTTCGCCGATGAAAGATCTTTCTCCATTTATCTCCTGGAAAGTCACCGGACTCGAGTTTCTTTCCAGTACGTTTCTTAATGCAATCGCGATTTAATACGTTTCTTTCCCGTCTCGACTTCTCCCAGATTTCGTCGGCACGGGAGACGGCGCAAGATTCAATTCTTCTCCTCCGTCTTCAGTTTTTCATTATCCAGAAGTTAAGTAATTTTTCTCGACTAGTAAGTCTGGATTCCTGTGTTCCTGATGTTTGCTTCTTTCGCGCGCGGTAAGAAATAATTAATGTAATTCAACATTTTTAAATACACTCCTGGCATTCATAATTGTACGCGGAGCTGCTGGCCTTTCAATGCTTTCTTCGGTGCCGAGACGGCTGTAAAATAACATATTTCAAAATGAGAAAGGCGTAATTAGAGGAGAGATGGGGATTAAAAAGTAATAGGATGCGCGAGGCGGAAACTACGACCTCGGTGCATAAAACCATAGACGTTAAAAGTAATATTGATGCATAATGGCGGTTGCTGGATTAGTTTCGCTCATGGGGCCACGTTTATGAGCGTTGATAAAACCTTCCTTCACACCGCATTATTCATTCCGTGCGCGCGAGACGGCTGGTAAAGAAACGATTTAGCAATGTCAGGCTGAATAGTTGTCGTAATAAAATATTAAGCCACGTCGGAATTAATTTGTATAATTCTGACGATACTGTTCTAGCTTATTAAAAACGAACGTAGAAGTTAAAGTATGCGGTGAATGAATTTAATCATTAGATCGTCAAAGTAGAAAACTTTCACTTTTAATTAAAAGTAGGTAGTATATTAATTTTCACTTCATGCAATTTTACTGTTTAATCAACAATCGACACAAAAGTAAAACTGTAACGCGTGCTTTAAATTATTCATCGCAGTTCGAGATGTGCAATATTTTCTACGGAAATGTATTTTACTTCTGTAAATATGGAGCACGCGGAGAAAGGGATGAACTGCATCGAATTTCGAAACCCTCGAACATTCAATTCGGTCAACACGTTCGCCGTGTAATATTTCAACGTGTGTGCGAATCTGTGCGCATTTTCCCTTTAGAATATAAACGACAGAAATCTTTTAAGTGGATTAAGTGGACTGAGCGTTCGTGAAAGATAAACTCTCTCTTCGAGAACATTATATTGCTCGTTGATTGATTCTGATATACACATACCTATCGTCACGAGCGCAGGCTTTACGTGCTAGAAAAGTGTTTTGAAAATCTATGATCGTGAATTATTCAATGCACCTGTCAGTTGAAGGTTCTTGAAAAGAACGAAAAACTTGTTCCTCGCAGCTAAATAATACATTTCCCATTCTTGGCTGCAGTTATCCGCCACACTCTGCTCCAACTAGTAGAACAATTCGACTGAAAATGCTTGAAGAGCTTTCTGGATTCGAGAATTTCCTTCTTGTTAGACAAAAATCATCCGAATCATGCTTTTCCGTCGTCTTCGCCAACAAAAGCCGGTATGTTATACGAACAAGTTACTCGTCGCTGCGTCGCGAATTTTTGCCAAACATATTGGATACAGTGCGCGGTGTGCTCGAACGCTACAATGGTTCCAGAAAAGAAAAGATGAGAAAATCGATACGAGCGTGAACGCACAGCAACCCTTTCCCTCCCCCAGCTATCTGTCGTTTGATCACAGCTATGATTACACTATCCGCTGTAGTAGTCTCTTTGATATCACGTTCATTGCTTTCTCGGGGTTTTCTTGCTGAAACTTCCCCCGCATTTTCTGTGCCGTTTATCAAAGCGCGATCGGCCCGCGTGTGCACGCTGGGGACGCGGGACGAGGAAGCCTGGAGAAAACCGGATAAACACGAATAAGTGGGTTTGACGTTTACGCGCCGGCCAACTTTCCCGCGGCAAGGAGATATTAGACTTTAAATGACGGCATTAGAACTTGACTCGCTCGAGACTAATACGGTCTATAATTTACACTTTGCGACGAAACTTCTCCAGCATCCAGGCGCGCCAGCAAAACTGCGGTTCGCTTTCGGCGAACGATAAATAATCACGGAACCAGTAATTACTTAACGTGCCCTCCTCCACTCGGTTGTGTGTTGCTTAAAATAATTAGATCCCGTGTCGGCAGGGTGAATCGCACGTCAGAAAGTTGTTTACGCTCCGCGCGATATTTGCCTTTCGTTGATTTACGCCCGTTAAAAAGTTGGCGGGGATGTGCCATTTTGGTCTGCAGTTTGAAACAAACAAGTCTTCCGAGGGATCATCCGTAAGCGAGACAAAGACTCGAAAGTGGGATGGAAGTTTCACGGGAATCCTTCCCGGGATGTTAAATCTTTCATGAATATCATTTCGTAGCTGCGCCCCTGCGTTCCATTTGGATCGCTATTCTGGTAAAATGCAACAAATTTCTCTGAATGTCTCAAGATTTTCTTGGAGTCATTATTTTTCTCCCTTTTCCCCCTCCCTTCTGCCCCATTCTTTGCCTGTAATTATACGTTCTCCTTTCCTATCGACTCTCTTTTCACCGAATTCATCTCGTCGTTTCATTATCCGACATCTCGTCATTGTCTTCCTCCCGTCGTCGTGTTCCTTAATTGCTGATCTCTTTGCCATCTGGGTCAGAAACGATCATCCCAGCGACCCTTACTTTCCTAGGAGAAGTCTCCATTCACCGTCACATCACACGGAGGCTGAAGGATAGGACCGTGGGAAATAAACAATTAATTGGAATCGTTATAAATAAGATTCTTCTTGATCATCTGCTGAGGCGTCTGGGCTTCGATTGACTCTTATTTCATAGGAAAAATAAGTGATTTTTATGATTTTTTTTACAAGACGCCCCCTAGAAAATGCATCAAGACTGAAAACATGAAATAAAGAATTTTTCCTACTCTAACGAGAGTATTAGTAATAGTAAAAAACATTTTTTACGATATTTCATAACCCCTTCTCGTAAAGAATCATAAAAATTACTTATTTTTCCAGTGCTTTAACTGGAGTGTCCCCTTAAATGTACAAAGTATGCAGGTGGTCAGTTTTATCGAAATCAAACATTCCTTTTTCACTTAATTAGAAAGAAATAGATTAAACCCGAGAAAAACGACTGCTTACTTAGGTAATAACCTCAAAGAAAGCGGAGATTTATTTTTCCGAATGGCGGGTCGTTTTCTACAATCGTGGACGGTTTATTCTTAACAGGCTATCGATTCGCGTCCTTGCGCTCGAACGGGCAAGGGTTATTTTCAGAGATGCGTGTATTGAAAGTAAAGTTGAAAATTAGCCGACCTTGTTACTCGTTGATCACGAGCAGGTTCGACGAAAGGTCGAGCGATCGATCATTCACGAGCGTACTACCTCGCTCCCTTGTCTCTCAAATTACGCCGAACTGTAAAAATTCCCCGAGCGACGAGGCGACACGCGTTCCAGGAATCGATTGCACGCTTCTCGGGGCTAATTTTCGGCCCTGTTCGATCATCCCGTAATCTCTGGCCATCGAGCAACTTCACGAACCCGCGGCTCTCCCCCGAACTCCGCGTCGGCCGCTACCTCGCAATTTCACCCCGCCGCGTAAACTTCGATAACGTGATTATTGCCCCACAGTGGCGAAACTCCTCCGGTTACCGCCCTCTATTGAATCATTCTCAGTCATCGAGTAACTCGAACCCTCCCGTCTAGTCATAATTCACAAACCTTGCCGGTGTCTCGAAGCCTCCGCTGAGAAAAAACCGCGCCCCTCTCGATTCACGGCGAAGCGCGCTGTAATCGAATAACGGCGGATATCGAGGAAAACGAATCGACGATTTGCCATTGGATTTCGTTTCAATAAAAATTGCGTCGTTATGAATTTACGTGCTCGAGTGGAAAATTGAATGAATCCGAAGCCAACAACTGAATTAATATCGATTGCTATCCTGGAAATATTCCGCAGCGTTCCAGAGAAACAAGTGTCCCGAGCAGTAATGGAAATCAGAATGTTCATCGACGCGGTAGATGGTTATTTTACAAAGGACAATGGTTTATTAAGAAATTCAAAGAACTCGCAGTACCTGTGTCACATATTTTCCATTACTTATACACCTGCCGTCTACTGGCTACCCAATATTGTACAGTAGTGTCATTGAAATAATTGCTGAATTAATCGTATTAGCAATCACGCTTAATGAATTCTAATTGTCTTCATGGTATCGCAAATGCGTGATTAAACACGAACCGGCTACTCAAATTAGAGTCCCTTGTCAGCCGGTGTACATCCCGAGATGAAACAGTTACTTTAGTTAAATAGCGGGTGGAGTGTTTATGAGCTAACAAATTTACGAAACGCAGGGGTTCGAAGAGCGTGCTGGAAAATCGCTGGCTGATGAAATATCTTCTTGTCGTTACACCGTTAACGATAGATTCACTTGTAACGCGCAAATAGTTGAGCGTGGGCGTTCGCCTCGCGACTATGCCTTTGCGCGGCGGAAGCTACACAGGTCTGCTCGCTGAAACATGCAAAGCACACGGACAACGAGAGGGTCTATCGCGATGCATCTTTCGTTTAGAGGGACGCCGTAACTTCATTACGGCGAGAAGTTCCGCCAAAGTTCCCGGACGTTCGAAGTTCCACGCGGCAGATAACCGGACCTAAGTGCGCGGCAGATGAATTATGCAGTTTTGTATGCAGCACCGCTCGCGGGCGTGTGCACGTGACGGTGTACCTGATTTCCCTACGCGGTCAAGTCGTCGGTCCTGTCGATCTCCTGGAATGCAATTAAGGACGGAAGTTTGTAGGTGGCCGACGCGACGAGGCGTCTCCCTGTCCCCTCGATATCTTTCACCACGATTCACCGACTTCGCATCCTTTCCCAGTTTCGCTGTCTTAATCACGAGCTTCTCGGTCGGTCGGTCGTGCCCCAATAACCTCGTCGTTCATTAAGGCTGCCTCAGAATGTTCGGGTGGAAACAACCGCGCGCGAAACAGAAATTGTTCAACGAACTATATACCTACGTATGTACCGCGGTCCTTTCCTGCAATGGGGAAGCTGAACTGCAACTTTTTCCCACACGTGACGCCACCAGCACATGTGGCACTTGTCATCGGTATTTCAGGTGTAAATTATTTTATTTTACTTCTTAATTTTTATTTCTATAATAAGTGCAAGTAGGGTAAAGGACCGAATTACTGGCACCTGACCAATTACTGTCACCTTAAGCTATTTTACTTAACATAACAAATAAATAAACGTTGTAAAGTCATACACAAAAAGAATTATGTAATTCAACCTATAATCTATGCTATAAATTATATACTATAGTTTATTTATTCGTTATTTTAAGTAAAATAGCTTAAGGTGACAGTAATTGGGTCCTTTACCCTATGTACAATTATTATTGTAATTATTGTTACCTATTATTAATTATATAGAGGGAAAAAATAAATTTGCAGCTTTTAGGTCATAAAGACGTCAAACTTGGTAACAAAAGGAGATATTAGAAGTCAACTTTAGCGTAAAAATTTTCAAGCATTTGATATTTTATAATTTTCTCCTTTCATTGCCATTTTAATCTTGAAATCAACAATCAACTCAGGCTCTGCGCTGAGCTTCGCGTCAGCTTCCTCATTTCTTCATACCATACTTATCTATTATTTGTTCAAATGAAACCCTCAAGTTTTTCTCGTACTTCAACTACGTCGACATAGTTAATTTTAATCCATACTCCTTCTATTTCTGTCTATATACCCACCCTTTGTAGTATCAATAGAGCCTTTCTTAATTACGATTATCTCGGTTCGTTGAAGCAATTCTTAGAATCACTTTGAAAGTATCTTAAAGTGATGGGATTCTGTTTGGAGGGTTGGTTATAAGTGGGAGGTTGCAGGAGTTTCAGAATTGTTGTTGTTGAATACTTGTCGAACGATGGCGTAGGAATCTGGTAACGATTATAGTAAGGGTTGTTTATTCCGCTTACGCCTGCACGCAATTCTGTATCCCATACTATCCACCGGCTGATGGAGTTGGGCTTATACTTGGTGTACTTATCTACGCCATAGTATCTAGTCACGAACAGCTATAAGATTGAATGACAGGAATTACCATTCGCATCGTTGGCTGCCTATGCAGCACGTATCCACTTTCTATCGAGCAACTTGTGATAGTACTTCACACACTTGAAGTGAAGTGTCTGTTGACAGTGTTCTACGGGTATAGTGATATCAGTCGCAGTGTACCTATATTATAAAAATTCTGTTTATTCCGCTCAGAAGATATAATTATCTTCCTTAACTGTGTAATTAAAAAAAGAACTTTTTCATTTTGCTTCACCAATCCAATTGCTAGCAGCATCGCTTTGGAAATATATTTCGTGGCGGGGTAATTTAACGAGTAATTTCTGCAGTAGGTACGTTTGGATAACGACTGATTTCTCGACGGGGCATGAGCTGCATACAAGATACCTGTGAATTGGGACGGTTCCTCGAGGATGCTCGAACCAATCAGCGGTCAGAAAAATAGGGCAAATCTTTTTACCAATCTCCTAATAACGTCTTCCAGTATATCCATATATTTTCTAGCTTACATTGCCAAAGTTGGGCTGTATATACATACTTACGTAGGTTAGCTACATCGATTGTCTTCCTTGATTCTTTCAATTAGTACTCGTGACGTGTTACCGAATAAATTCAAATCACTTTCCGTTTCCTCTGGCATAAATCGAGTACAAGATGAATTATGTAACGACTTGAAAATCCTATAATACGTACACGTTACATACGACCCATTCATTGGTGCCTCTTTAAGGAGTCGCTTCATCACGAAGAACCTTCTCCTCATTCCCGCTACCCTTTCTTTGGCCTCGCGAGCCCAAAAGGTCGGTCGTCCGTTACTGCCTGTCTGAATGCAAAGCATAGAAATATGCATGCGAACTAAAGGAGACCATCGCCAGCTATTATGCCTGCTCCTTTCTTTTTTCACCGACTCCAGTCACAGATTACTGGACCTTTTCAGGGGAAGAACTCCAGCACATTCCTGGCTGTTGTGCGCCTCGAGCCTTCCTTTACCGTCACAATCAACTCGATTTCACACTCGAGGTTACCATTCAGCTATGCGGCGACAGATTATAGTCGCGTCTTCTAACGCGGAAGACTGTCCACATGGTAATTCTAATACACTCTTCGAAGTCATACGAGTATCACTTTACCGCAACGCATTTATCGCCTCGAAAGGTATTCGATAGCTTTAAAGCTTCATACGTCGCGAAGGGTGACCTGACCTCCATATATTCTATGCATCCGACCTCTATAGGAATGTGTACAATAGTCGAATAGTTGCAGCAATCCAATTTCACTTTCCCGAGATCAATACACCATCTATTTGCAGATTAAAATGGGATACTCTATGAAAATGTAGCAGTGTTACCCTCGTTCTTGTTATTTATTAACGTATATAGCCATTCGAAGATGAATTTTTCCAAGGCACAATAAAATTGATTATTTTACGTGGCCATCTTTCCTGTGTATCGCGTGGTTTCTATTTTATACGCGATGGCCGACGTGCACGATCGATGTCGCCATTGAACGTTCTATCTGTCCCCCGCTTTTTCTTCCTTCGTGTGCTTAAACTTCTCCCGCAAGTTTCACTGTTTCCCGCTTCGTTACCCCCGGCGTCGAAGCAAAAACAGATTTAAGTCTACGTAGTTTTCGCGGTTTCCTTTCGCGGAAACTTCTCCAGCTCCTTCTGGTCGCCCGAGTCCGTTCGCTTCGCGCCACCCTCCGGTGCGCCAATCTCTGGCGAAGCTTCCACCGACGAGGGGGAAATTTGAGGGATAGGGCCGATTTACAATTCCACGAGCTCTCCACGCAGAAGTTTTAACAGCGCCTGAATTGCCGTTTTATCGTTCTGCTCGAAATACATCTAGTACACCGTTCAACTGCGCTTTATTGTCGTCCTGTCACAATTTATCCACGCCAGCAAGCATTAACAGTTACGAAATTGGGAATAATGCAATCTAAGAATTTCATATCTTAGTTTCTACCGTCAAGGACCCAGTTCCTGATCAGAACCCAATTCCTGATCAGTTTAGTATATAAATACCAAATAATAAGTTTATCACGATATAAATTTATTCCAAAAAATTATTAAATAATTATGAAGTATTTTTAAATTTTTACGCAAACATTTGATAGCTCATAGGAAAATGTTCTAGGTTGATCAGCAACTGCTCCCTTTGCATCTTAAGTGATCAGGAACTGGGTCCTTCACGGTACTTCACCCAGTTCGAATTACACACTACCGTCAAGGACCCAGTTCCTGATCACTTAAGATGCAAAGGGAGCAGTTTCTGATCGACCTAAAACATTTTACTATGAGCTATCAAATTATTGCGTATAAATTTAGAAATACTTCGTAATTATTTAATAATATTTTAGAATACCTTTGTATCGTGATAAATATATTATTTGGTATTTATATACTAAACTGATCAGGAATTGGGTTCTGATCAGGAACTGGGTCCTTGACGGTAAATAGCATTCTATCAGAGGCAGACAGGACGATGAAATCTTCTATTCAATAATTAATTAGCAATGCGAATTAGCGCCTTCCATATGCATACCTACTCTATATTTTTATAGCTTCGGCGCTATTCTATAAAATATTGTCCAAGTGCATAAACCCTTCAATGAATAAATGGTCAAGAGATGTTCAAATGGCACTCCCTTGAGAGAGGACCCCTTCGTTACCCACGTCACTTGAATGTTATCGATGTCACTTTACTAATTCGTGCTATTATTCGTCGATATTGTTGCTTCAGAAAATCTAGTCCATTGTTTACGCAGTTGTGCCGTGGACTCTTGATTTCTGGTCAAGCAGCGTGGTTACATGTAAACTCGCGATCCTATTGACATTCTCCGATGCGTGTGTGCTGCACAACCAATATTAACACTGTACTTGACGCTTCTGCTGTTGCTAGCCAGCTTGGATTCGTTTAATGAAAACGAAATATACCCTCCGGTTACACGCGTGTACTACCGCTGCACTGTTATTCCTCGTGAACACGAATGCCCCCAAACATCGTATGTTTTTTATCGCCCGCGATACACGTTAGTTTCAGCTACCCCTCCGCCCTATGTTGTACAGATATCGTTGCAAAGTCACGTACTGGCTTCCTGAATTTTACTGCACGCATGACTTCGGCTTTCTCTTCTGATCACAGCAGAATATTTTCCATTTTACGAAGCGTATTCGACGTTATCCTGGATGAGCCACTGACACGAAAAGCAATAAATAAAAACGTCGTTTATTGAAGTGTTATGCCATAGCGCTGTGTCGGCTTTGCGCTGTTCATAGACACATCCGTCTACTTTTTAATCCATTATCTGTTTTTTTCCCGTGTAATCTTCTGCACGGAAATGGAAGTGGATGGAGGTCCGCGCCATAAATTACAACAGGTGTAATCACGTGTTTACGCTACGATCTTCAATCACGGAGGGGGATGATCTCGGTTGCTTCTTAATTTCGGAGCACGGCACGGCGCACATGGCGCGCAGATTTTGTTACTCCCGTCTCCGTGACGGAAACGTTATTTATTAGGCGAAAATTGTGGCGACGAATTCGTCGTGGAGATTGGCGAGCTCGTCGGGAAAGCAATTGCAAAAATGGCTGGTACTTTTTAGTGGAACTGAACCGAAGATTGTCGACTTATTGCCAATTTACTTTCCTTGAATCGTACTGCTGGGTTTCACAGTATTTGGAAATTTTTCCATGTTTCCGAAGCCATCGTCTACAGATACGTTAAACTCTGTGGCAACATCAGTCGGATACACCGAGAGTCCAAAACGGGAATGTACACGTAGCTTCTTTTTATCGCGATGGTGAGCGTCACTTGATGCGCGCGATTTAATTTCGCGTCGCAAAGCGATACGCGGGAACGTTGCGACGTCAGTGAAAGAAATGAATAACTAATTCATCTCGCCACGTTTCCGTAACGATATTTTCGCGTGCCTGTGACTGGGCTATCAGTTAAACGAATCGGAATGCGATTAATCTCGACATCGATTTTACGGCGCAGAACAGCGAGCGGAGCTCCCTCGAAAAGTTGCCAGTATTTCAATAGAGTGTACCATCGAACTTGGAGGATCGATCATTTGTTACGAACAAAGCCTTCCTTGTAACATACAGTAATGTTGCCATAAATTTCAGCAAAACTGCTGACATCGATTGTCGGCGCATCATTGACTCTCTGCTTTTTGGAGATTCGTGTTATCCTTTCGTCGCTCTGATTTTGTATAGGTATGAGTAGGAAATCGATATAACATCAGGTAAGTTCAAAATAATAAATGAATTACAGGTATAACGCCTGTCATGATAAATATTAAATGACGGTGAAATTATCCAATTTACGTAGCTCGTGATTGATGTAATCTCCTTCATCCTTCTTCGCTGTTCTATTAAACCTGCAACTTCGTAAATACTCACGCACGCGATGGTACTTGTTCTTGTCTCGTCGGGGGTCATAATTCAACCATAGTGCCATTGAAACATTTCAAAGAACTCGTTAAGAATGGTGTTCAGTTTTAATGAGAACTAAATTAAATCGTATTATTTTTCATCTCCCTTTTTTATCTGGGACTTCAAGGAAAAGTTTCATTTCAATTGTAAAAATTCAGGGAATCGCAATTTCTTATCGCTGCATTTAAAGAGTTTAATCTTCCTAGAGTTGAAGTAAATTTGTGTCGATGGGATTGTTAGCGGTGCCGTTTTAATTTGTGACAGAAAGAAGACCGCACTCTTCGAATATTTATTATCATTAATTCTTTAACAACACTTCAACGAAGCTTTTTCTGTTTATCGAGCAGTGATAACTGCACTGTCGGTAAGAAATTCCACGTTTTTGGTCGGATGGTAAATTTTGTGGAGCTTGCAAGCTCTGTACCGACGTTATCGACTGCCAACAACTCTCGGTTTTGTTCGAACATCCCAACGAGCTTGCAAGCTCGGTCGCTGCTCGATGGAGTTGGTAACGTAGGAAATCTTGAATAAGAAGCTTCGTTTGCGGCAGTTGCTAATGCACGTTTCTTCACGGGGCAATATTTAAATATACCCTGTGAACATTTCATATTGTTTATTTTGCAACCCTCACAATAATTTGTTTTCCAAATATATTCTTCAAGCCATTCTTGTCATTTAACAACGTTGTATAAATTGTATAAATACAAACTATAATCGGTAACGTGGGTGCTAAATGCTATCAATTAAACATGGATTATATTCGCGTTTATACGGTTGTTTATAATATTTGCAGTACTGATCGGAACGTGCGGCACCATAACAGTAATAGTTTTGCATTATGTTTAATCGAAGCCGATTGGAAATTATTTAAGTTGAATTGGGTTTAGATTTTAACTGTGAAATTGAAATTAACGAAAAGTATAATAGTATCGACCATGTTGCAGAAGCACGTAAGAAAGGCTTAACACACTCTTACTTGCAAGCTTGGAAAAAATGTTTTCCTTTTTTGTTCACCGATTCTATTAGCTACCTATAATATTCTCACATGGTTTAATAAAACCAAATAGGATATCTAATATTCTCACGTGGAGGTTACGATCGACAGAAAGTATCGGAGACTATGTACAGTGTTCTATTAGACCAGCGGGTCGGTAAGGGCGTTCAACCCCTCCAGGAAGAGAAATTCCAGACGGGGATGGCGCTGATCCAAGTCTGCTTCTTCTGCTCCCGACATCGGTATATTTATTGTTGCGTGAAATGGCATCAGCAATGAAATCCAAGGAGGATATATTAAGGTCAAGTCATGGATCCCTATTTTTGCTTCACCAGTCTCTTCAATCCTCGGGATTTGTGTTCCCACTTCAATTCTCTCGTCCCATCTTCTGCTTCCACTGTAAACCTTAAGGAAGCCTCGAGACAATTCCAATGGCAGAGAAATTATATCCCAACCTTTCATAACGCTATGCATCCACCACGAGGCAAACGCCAACTTTATTCTCTCCTTTTCCCTATCCCTCCCCGTCGTCACAAAGAAAAACGTACATTTACGTGACTGCAGCGCGGGTCGCGCGTGCAATTCTAGAAACTGCCGTACAGCGCCTCGGCTGTACAGAAATTCCGCGAACTTCCGTCGCTTTGCGAACATCCAACATTCTCCGCCGACAAAAAACATAAATAGGAAAGAACAGCTTACAGGGAAAGACGATTCATCGACGGGAAATCCGATCAGCGGTGTCCCCCAGCCGCTTTCGCGTGTCGCCGACTTTTTTTCTCCCTGTCCGTGGATGTCGAACGCCGGAGGTCTATCAATTCCCTCAAACGCCATTCAACCGACGCGCGCAAGAGCTGAATGGTGGAGGGGGGCAGGTGGAGTGGAGATCCGCCGGAAAAAGGTCCGTGTGAAGGGGTTAAAGCGTTGGCCGGAGGGTGTCCAGGGGGATGGACCGACCATCACCGGGTCAGGATGAACGGGGGGAGGATCCGCGCTCAGGTGGGGGTGTCGGTTAAAAGCCAGCCTCGGATTCCCATCGATCCTAAGTGGCGTAAAATTTTCGTGTTCGATAGCTCGATTTTCGAGCCAGTGAATATCGCGGCCACCGAGTACATCGATAAAGAAATCCGCTGGCCCGACACTCTACATTTACCTCGCGAAAGCGTCACGTCGAGCTCCTGTAATCTTCCCTGCGATTTATTAGCCGGCTGGATAATGCGGGGGCGATGTAAAATGGTAGCTGAAAAAATTGAGGATCACGTTCATTCGCCAAATTTACTTTATTCAAGTAACTACTCCATGTACAACATTGCAGGTGTTATTTTATATTATAAGATTGATTGATTCACATCTGTAGGAATGGATAGGTTTTGGAATCTTCGGGAAGGGAACTCGCTGCTATTCTTACAATTAAAAACAGAATGTTTGAAGGATAAGGGTGGAAACAGGGGCTGTCACAAAACAGCTTTATCGAGAAAATTAAGCTTTATTACTTTAGTTGAGCAGTAGAGAAATAATGTTTTCAGGTTTAATGAAATTATTTGCATTCTTCGTAACATGAAGCTTATACCCTCATTAGGCATCAGAAAAAACAAGCAATTAAATAATAATCGTTTTACATTATTTTAATATTTTTTCCAAGTTTGAACAGAGCAGAATTCTGAAACAAAATAAGAAATTTCCATTTATATTATTCTCAAAACAAGGGAAGCCACTGATTTTAGTAATTATCACATATTTTGTTTCTCACTTACTTGTTATGCATGATATCAGCATCTCATATTATTTTTAACCAGCATACCAAAAGTTTAACGTTATCTTACAGGGGCACTTGAACTTTAATAATCGCAAAATCACGAAAAATGTACATTCCTAGTTTCTCCCCTGACCCTTCATTTACTGTATAATAAGATATGGCACAAACAAAAAGAAATTCAACGGAAATGAATTAAATAACGCGTTTCGTGGTCCTTGGACGACTGACTTGTTTTTTCCTTCTTCTCGTCACGTTTCCCCTACCTTTTCTTCACGTCTTTCGATGCGCCACACATACACACGTAGGTACACACACACCTTCCTCTCATACTCGACTTTCCTCGCGTATGCGATTGCATAATTGTACGCAACTTACTTCAAATATTGACTCAAAGTCTCAAAGTAGCTTAAAGGCTTATTTAGAGCACTTGAAACCTGTTGTCTAGGGTCGGCATATGATAAGATCAAATCGCGGGATTAATTGGAAAGTAATTGATGATTTACAGCTGAACGATAACCGCCGCGTTACTGATGACATATGAAGTGTGAAATGGTTGAAGAGACAAATGTGTGAGGGAATAAAAGCGCGTTCGTCGTTGACGGTCTGCTTTATGGAAGAACGATCACGGCAGGGGGGGGGGGGGGGTGGAGGCACACGTGCGCTATTAGTTTCATAAAAATTTTAGCGTGCGGCTCAGTGAATATCACGGACACTGAGCAATTATAATAAAATACCTGCAGTTGGCTGAAGGAACGCGATAACAAGAGCGGAACGATTTTCGTGGCAACTCATTGAACCCATTTAAAAACGGGCCGCTTCAGCGAGAAAAACAACCACGCCTCCTGTGTATTACTATTTTTATTTCATTCATTTTTCCTAGTTTTCGCTTTCACAAAAGTTTTAATGATTGGGAGCCTGTAGTAAATGAGAAGTTTAAGAGATTGTCACGGATTTTCCGTTTCATACTCCGTCCAAGACAACTGTTTGTTCTCAATTTATTTTTAAATGTACGAATAATGTGGAGTAATTATAAAATAAAATACCAGGCAAGGAAAGCGCTGGAAATCAACAGCAACGAAATCAAATAAGATTGCAGCAATTTATATGGTAATTGCTTTGCTGCTTTCCTTCAGTCAGCAACTACCTTTTCAGACTCCGGAAGAACCCACTTCCTTCCTGCATTCGATGCCTCCCTTTTCGTTTCTGCACGCGTTGAGTGCATCCTCCGACAGTTTGACGACGCCTGTCCAATTACATGCAGGCATTATTTTTATCTTTACTTACGTTCATTCCCGAGATCGTACATCTTAATATTCATACTATATCGCATTTTCCATCTTCTATTTCATATGTGACAAAATACTGCTGCATGCATGTTGCACGATACATATATATATACCTGATCTATACTCCATATTTTTTTGCTATTCCCTTTTCATAATCATAATCGGGAATTTGTCGACGTTCAATAGAAACGTAATTAACCGGATCGCTGCGCTGAAGAAACCAGAAAAGAAGTCGATAACTTCCCCGGCGAACTTTTCTCCACACTTTTTCCACTGTTCAATTAAGGGATGCCTCTAATTTTCATTTCTACCGAAGGAATCGCTTTCAATGTTTCTCTGTACGTAACGGAATATCAGCGATTATTCCTTTTAACGACCAAAACGCGGTAGAATGATTGAATTGTATTGAAACTGCAGATGATCATAATACAGATCTACGCGAAATGAAAGGCAGTAGAGGTTGCGAGTCACGACGAAGCACATTATTTAAGGAACAATGACGAGCAGGCATTCGACGTTCCATCCTCAACTTCTATCCACGTATAATGAAGACTCTCTATCTATTTACCTGCCCGCTTATCTCTGTTCCGATTATTTCCTCTTGTCTTCTTTGATTTACGATTCGTGGGTTATATTGTGTTTCCGGCGGTACGTAGCTCTTCCTCATACATAATGCAGCGCTGGATCAAAGAGCGCTGGGTACAAGGCCTTTGCGTATGCATGTATATTCGGGTCTACGTTCCCCAGGTACTTGTACACCCGTAAATCTCTGTCTATCTTACGTCTTGTACCGTAGAATTTTTTTATACGCGATTAAGTCGGCGCGCAGGGAGTCAGCGGGATCGTGAGTAAATAAAATCATGAGATTGTTGCCGTTCTCAAGGATAAGGCAACTTAAACGTGGCCAATTCTGCCGCGGAAATTCAGGTACACGCGTGTATCGTTTGGATTACCGCGCGTATCGTTATACTAAGTTCGCTAACGTCGACAAGGATCGGAGTTCCGGTACAGCTTAAGGTCCAATCCAACTCGCAAACCCTTCGAGGACGTGATTCGGTTCGTCTAACTTCCCTCCGCGACAATGAGATGGCTAGGGGCGTTTTCACGGAGCTCGTGTGGTTGGAACTTGCTGAACTCGTGCTCTTTCGAAGCAAGTACATTATCCAACCTTTGACCCTTCGCTTCTTTCTAATTAAAACTCCCTGCTTTTCGCTCTAAGTGAAACAGAAACGCGTCACGTATTTGTGTGACAAATCTTTATATTCTATGCTTAATTAGATATCGACGAAATGTCGTCCAATTAGTCTCCCCCATCTGCCAGCGATGTTAATGTCGTGCACGTTGATTTAATTGGTTAATAACGCCCGGCGGAATTGAAATTTGATTAAACGGTACTAGCCCGGGAAAAGGGGACACAGTTTATGGATTGAAAATAGCCGCGGCTCATGGGAAATCCTCGCGGGGTCGGCTCGCTTCGAAACGCGCGTATTTTAAATGCATAGAATTTTTTAGAAGGCTGTAACTGCGAAACTTTCGCGCGCCTTTGACGCTTCCGGTCGTATTTTTCCCTGGCTCGTTCGTCGACCCCTGTGCCATGGTCGTTGTTCTTTCCTCACTCCTCTTGTTTCCACCCAAAACATTGCGTCGTCGAGAGAATCTCGACTCTCCGGCCGCTACCGACCCCGATTGCTCTTACTTATTGTTAGTAGTTCGTGAAAGGGCAAACATTTGTTCCCGTGTCGTTGATTTTAATCAGTCGACGCGCCGAAACTCGACCACACCTGGCTATGATCGGCGCTGTTCAAACGGTGCAAAGAAAGGCTATGACGTGGTAACGATCGTTCTCGATAAACTCACGCTAAATTCACTGGAAACCTGCCCGTCGTTTAATTCCCCCAGCTGCTAAATAACACGGTACACTCAGAATCGTGTGAAATAGTCAGGAAATTGTTGGTTAACATTCAGAGGTACCGTTAAATTTCACGTAAAGGTTCGCTAATTATCCTGGCGATTTTCAATTTTATGTATGTCAAAGTCCGCGGGGCTTTGTAATTACTAATATCACGGGATTGATAGTTTCTCGACACTCGGCCGATTAAATTTCCCGCGACCCGCTTGCAAAAAGATTGGCGATGCGGAAAAATCCTTGAAAAGCGCCGGGCTGTGGGGAAGAAGCGGTGGGTGTCGAAAGGCAACGAGAAAAGTCAGTAATTGTTGCAGAGTTTTTGAAAAAGAAATTCGGGGGACACTACGGTTCGCGCCAATCCCGTGGTTATTGATTTTCCACCTTAACGTGTCACTAGTCGATGCAGTGGACATATTTCCTAGCGACGCATCTCCATTTTTCAGTGAGCATGGATTCTGTGCAAAGGTTTTTAATTTACTTCGTATAAATATACGAAGTAAATAAATAATTGTTTTCTGAGTATTTTAAACACGGATTCTCTCTGAAAAGTATGGTTGACGTTTCACAGAAGCTAATAATATGTTTTTTGTGGTTCTAGAGAGAGTACCAGTTCCTTCATTTCTAATGAAATATTCGACGGATGGTGTTGCACTTTCGTATGCAGACTGTATCAAATTTCCACTGCAGCATGCACGCGTCTCGTGCTCCTTGAATTTCCTCTCATCTGCGAGAATGCATTACACTTCTTAGTGTCTGTGCAGCCCCGGCTTAATCCCCTTCGATATCGTAAACCGCTATGCCCCGCGGCGTTGTCAACCCTGAGTCAAGGTTTTTCATCACTCATGAACTTTCTCCTCCTTCCCCCGTTCTGCAAGTCCCTTTAATGTAACAAGAAACATAATGAAATTGCAAAGGAGAGTACCTGACGCAATAACAGAGATTAAATTTCGCATGTACCGCCGTAGCGGAGAGGTGTCTCAACAAAAGTCCAACTTCCACAACGGAATTACAATATTATACATTCTATTCCCGCGTTACACAACACTTATACAGAATGCTGGAATACCAGCAAGGTAACTGCAGCCCGAAGCTTGAATCGGCCTCGTCCACGAGGGGTATTGTGGTTTTCGAGGGTTTTCCAAGTAAAGTTGAGGGTGACACAATAGCGCAAAGTTCAGAGGAGCTACGCTTCCACGGCAGATTCAGGTTGGAGGAGGTAGAACGAAGGAAAACTTTCGCTGAAAGTTACGAAGAATATTTGCTTTAAAAGAAAATACTCGAGTTAGAAGTGGAGGGGTCGGCGCATTACACAGCGATCCTGCGAAAAGCTGGAGAAGTTAAGCATCGTCAGGGTCATGACGTCGCTCAGCTAGATTTACGCTCACCCCCTAAATCCTATTCCCCGTATCTGCGCGCTCCTTCGCACCGGGAGGAAGTAGAATCCACGCGGTCGGCCGCTATTCGACTCCGTCAGCTGTAAAGTTTATTTGAATACCGAGATTCGTCGGTCGGACAGCGGCGTGGAATCGTTCGTCACGGGAGCACGCGGAACACGAGCAATAAAATACACGCCGTTACCGTTCCGGATTTTATGGCCCCTCCGTTGTAACGAGCCCTTAATTTTCTCGAAATCCCGGCTGGATTACGTCGACAGTGTCTGCGCGCGTTCCCGCGGCGTCAGCGCGAACACGTAACGCGACCTGCCCGAAATTCGCCGCTGTAAACAGCAGATATTTTGATTGGTAATATTATGCGCCCGTGTAATTACGTCCGTCCCCACGGGAGGGCCACTTTCCTCGCCTGAAGCCTCTACTTGGCCAACCTCTGCATACGATTAAATCCAGCGCAGAGTAAGTCACTTGGTGATTTACAGCGTGGTTAAACGTGGGTTACCTTTATCTCGATGACTGGCATACTCTGACGAGCTGGTAGGCATTCGAGAACTCGTGTCGTTCAGTTGTCAAACCTCAAACCTAACTCGATTGTCGAAGCCAGGCTTCTGTGCTGACCGCGTTGTCCGCGATCGAAAATCCTCCGCGAAATCTGTTCTCCTAAACATGTCGCCTGGCACAGACAATAATTCTCGTGCCCATCCGTATCGTAAAGAATCAGTGGCACCATTTTCCGATGGCAATGCTTCAAGTTCGATTCCCGGCCACGTATACTCGACGTACCTACTCTGATGCAAATGCCGGCGTGTATACAAGTCCGGCCTCTCAATAGAAAATCGTATATCATCGATACGTACGCTGGGTAACAATAAGTCGTTGCATTCTTTGTGGCTGATCCGCGAGTAACGTCGGTAACCGAAACTCCTCCAGCCACTTTTGTCGCGGAGCCGTTTCACAATGCAGCGGCAACTCGAATTGATCAGGCTGTTCCTCCCATTCCACCGGAAACCCGGCGAACTCTTGGACGATTTCGAGGACGCGATCCTCTCGGCAATTCGTACCGAGTGCCGAGCGTACACGGACCGAGACATTTCGTTTCACCGTTGGCTTAGCTTGTTCCATCGAGTTCATTTTTCATAACGAAATCCGCGTCGCGGTTCCGTGTTCTTTTCTTTGAACTTTCATACTCGCCAACGTCCCCGCTACCTCATCTCGAACAGCACGCGAATCGATTTCCCCGATCCCCTGACGATTCCGTCGCGCGATGCGGTTACCTATGAACAATAATCTCCGTATTTCGACTCTTCTGTTTATTCGCGACCATCGGCAATAATCCGTACCGTGGCAGAATAATTTTATCAGCGCGTAACGCTGAACCAGTAACCCGGGTATTTCAATTTGCATTCGGTATAATTGCTGGCGTAATTACAAGGTCGGCGTCTCGTTTATCGGACCTATTGATTTATTCACGTCTGATTTTAATTTCACTGTACGCTCTATTTGACATAGCGAGGTGCATTGGTGCTGCGTCAAAGTCGTAAAGGCAAGTTTATTCGCGAATACTCGAATTTACAGCCACACAGAAGGCAATTTCCTGATACTCGATATCGGGGGTCGACTAAGACGAAGTTATCGGAGCAAACTTCATTCCAGTTACAGAAATTAATTCGGGAAATCAATTTGCATCGTCGCCAAATCCTGTTGGCAATGGTGTGTGTATCCACTTCGTCTATCACGTTGCACGCGGAATTTCTATCATTGGATCTCGTACCGATTCGAGGGGTGTTCTCTTGCGTGTTTATATTTTTGTCGAAGGAATTCATCCCCTCCATCCTCAGTGTCCGATTTACCTTGGGCTGGAAACAGAATAACAGCAGCGCGGCAGACACTTGATTCATTCTTCCGCAACACTCGTCGAAAATATTCTCGGCAGCAATTCCGTCTGTTGCATTCGAAAACCCTTTGGTCCCTCTCGTTCCGTGTCATCCCCGAGCTTCGAAGTGGATGAGCCGTCTCGTGGAGCAGACTATCGTCAAATAGAGCCGACACGAGTGGCTCCTAACCAGCTTCCAGCTCTGTTCCTGCGTCCCTCCTACGCGCCCCTTGACCCACGTGAACTCGCAGGGGCACAGCATAAATTACAAAAGCCCGTAGACTTTGTCGCCGGGCACGAAGTTTAAGGTACCATCGTGGAAACTTTGAATGCCGGGAAACCTAGCTCCTCAATTACATGCTCGACGATACGCCCCCCTAGGGAATGATGCTTGGCGCGAATATGCGAAAAAAGGGGTTGAGTATTTAATGAATCGTTCGTGCGTGCAGAAAATTGCTCGGGCGAGAATCGGTTGTTTCGCGAAAAATTCAGAAGAAAGGGAAAATGGTTAATTAACGCGAGGTACGGGAACGTTGGTATTCCGGCGAATCTTCGCCAGTCAATTTTGTCGAGTTCTCTGTCGGACGCGATTCGATGTCGGTTTAACTTTCGCTCGAGTGCACACTTTTAAATTCTCAGTTAGTAAGGAATAAAGAAGAAAGAGTGCGACGTGTACAGGAAATGGAGAATCTCGAAATCGAAAGTAAGACAGAATGGCAATCGAGGTGCTCGTGTATTTTCCGCGTTACGTGGTTATTCCAGGCAGCCAGGTTATCACCGCCCTCGTTCATCAGATAACGTCTGTATCGGTAATGTATAGCGTGAATATCGGTGGGCCGAGCTGATAGAGCCGCAATGACGGATATTGCCAAATTCGTGGACCATGAATATTCCGTTGCCGTAAATCAGACAAAAATCGAGTGGCCATTACAGTGCTCTCAGCTAAGCACCGTTATGATTTCTTGCGCCGTTTCTCCGATAACAGCCGCTTTATTGCAATTCGCCAATCGTCGTTTCGATATACTAATTGAACCGGTGATTTCGTAGCGTCATATCTCCTTCAACGATTATTGTTTCAAGCAGATTTATTGTCTGAAACGATCAATCTCATGTTACGTAGATAATTGCTGCCATCTGTTTGTAATATTACACATACCCATCAGTCTATTATTAGTAACGAGTTTACCGTTTATTTTGGATTATCCTTCGAGCGATTTACACGGATTATAATTGGAGCTTCGATTTACCAACAGCACGTCTAACAAGGAGAGTATTTTAGGTGTCCGCCTCCGATCATTTTGATTTTTGGATATGTTATAGAGGACCGAAAAATAAGAAATACGTGTTTTTTTATTTTTCCCCGTTTTCATATTTGGGGGGTGAAAACTGCGTTCAAAGTTAGGGTTGAAAAATCATTTTTGTGGACTTTTTGAAAATCTGGTGAGTCTGTCGTATTTCGCATTCAAAGACACAAAATTCGTCCATTGACACTATTCCCCTATCTCTAATAGTTCTCGAGATATTCCACAAAAATGTTTTTTCAACCCTAACTTTGAACGCAGTTTTCACCCCCCAAATATGAAAACGGGGAAAAATAGAAAAACACGTATTTCTTATTTTTCGGTCCTCTATAATATATCCAAAAATCAAAATGATCGGAGGCGGACACCTAAAATATTCTCCTTGTAAGTTCCACCTGGTCAGCATTCCGAATTCGATATCATCATATGACTGACGATACTTTACCTTTATATAGGTACTTCGATTAGCATTCCAAGTTTCTCCCAATAGAAGCCAGAGATTGGGAACAAGAAATAAAAGCATTTCGGGCGAAGACAGCAGTGCTAATAGGAAACCGATCGCAGAGATGTTGATACGAAGGGGGCTAAGCGCTCGGCGCTTCGATACGACGTTCTTTTTCGAGGAACTTTCATTTTTGCCATCAGTCGAACGCACAAACTTGTAGGATATTAATAAAGTTTCGCCACCGCGGCGCTCGACAGTACACTTTTTGGTCTCTAAACGGAAGACTCTTAAAACTTGCGCACCCGGGGAATGAAATTTCCACGGATTCCAGAAGCTAAGGACGTCTAAGCATCGGTAGCTAAGGAAACTCGTTAATGGCGTATCTAAAAAACTTCCGCAACGAAGAAAGCCGTACGGAAAACTAAGTCCATAACGGGCTAATAAACTCTACAGCCAATGGCCGATGGTGTACATCGTGCGTTCACAGCGACTCGGTATCGTTCACCGAAACGTCTTAGAAAATGCCCCATCGCATAATCATTTCTTTATGAACGAAACTTTCCTGTGCGTTCGGGTAGAAACGAGTTTGCTTGAGCGTGCCGCTGAGTTCCAGCAACTTTCAGTCTGGCACGTTCTTTCTAAAGCACGACGCGCCGACAGTATTAAACTTTAAGAAATCTCCTATTGCAATTTCAATAATGCGTAGATACAACGGTTCACTTGGTACATACCCAGCCGTCAGATCCATTTGAAACATTCTACGAGTGTTTCTGAAACACCGTTCACCTTCGCAATGGAGTATTATATTCCGTGCGGGTCATAGCCTTTAGTGTTACCCGATATCACGGCAATTATCACAGCTTGTGATCGCGAAACCACCCCAACCCCGGCGCCGTCGAAATGATCCGTCAAAGCTTCCGCGGTGGCGCGATTCAAGCGCACAAAGTGGGCGACCACGTGCGCGTCGCGAATGCGGAAGTGAGCGCAACGCGAACGACAATCGTCCTGTGGATCGCAGTAGACGTAATGGCATAAGGGATGTTTGCGGGCGATAGTCTGCGGGAATCGTGGCAATTACTGATTATGCGGCCAATCGGTGCGAGACAGGCGAATGCCGACCGGTGGCACTGCGGCTCTGCAGCTTGAGACGAGAGAATGATCGAGCGTGGCTTCCAGTTGCAGACCTGCAACCGACACGGCGTTGCACCTGCCAACCGTCGCATCCATTGTTGTGTCCCCGTGTTCGGCCAATCCCGTCGCATACTAATACAGGCTATTCGCGAAAATTACCGGCTCGATGCGATTTTGATGGTGATCGATGACGCGGACGGATGGCGTTGGCCAATCGAACAGAACCGATCGGGTCCAATTCGAAAGTATTGCCGGATCAGTGGCTGAAACTCGGTGTCTCAATTTTCTCTCCTTTTTTTTTCTTTCGTTCCCTGGAACTATTCTAGGCAACTCTGATATTATTCGAATCACACGTACGGAGAAATTCGCCCTGTGAATTCGCTACTGTTGCGACATTCGACGTGTGCGAGCTTGTTACCGGCTGATCATGACTGTCGCGTGTACAGAGCAAACAGTCGCGAGCAGAATTAGGGGAGAGGTCTTAGCTGGCGCGCCAAACAATTATCGTCGCCGTTACGTCTGCAGCGAAAATTGAACAGTGGCGCGCGGCACGTCTTAATTGCCTCGGAGGGTACGTTTGACGTGACGTCTCAGCCGCTGAACACGGTTTACAATCGTCTGAGAGTTTTGCGCTCTCCGTCGCTTCCACTGGCGGAGGAAACTCGCGTCTTACTTTCCCGCCTTGTTCCGACGGATCCGCTTCTGTTGAGGGGTGAAAGAACAACTGTGCTATCGTTTGACGATGCGCCGTGTTTCCGTGACCCCGCTCTGGCGCGATCCGCTGATAGGATTTTGTCGGCGCTGCGTCGGGGCAGTTATTAATATTTCAAAAGCGCGACGGGCCTGGAGGGAGAGGAGTGGATTCCAAGCGGTTGACCGCGGCTCGCAGACGTCCGTAATGACTTTTCCCGGAGACCGATTACGTCGCGGCGTCGAGAGGACGGAAGAAGCGGAGGGAAGAGTCGGCGGTGACTAAAAGAGGCCACGGGGGTTGAGAACGGGGTTGAGGAGCTAATTGAAAGTCCTGCTGCCGGGGATTGGGAGGGAGCCGCGGCAAAGAGGCGTCGATGCCGGCGCTGTAATTGGCCCGGCTATTATTAACGTCGCGGTCTGCCACTTATTTTAATGGACTCCCCCGCTCGTAGGCCCCAGACCCGCAAATCTCAGTCCCTACTCGCCTTCGATCTCCAACGTCCTCCATCGAGCGGATCCTGCGCCAATCGTCACCTCGATACATTCATTTGCCTAAGTGCCCGGCGCTGTTACTCCTGGCTGGGTGCAAACGGGTTCCCACGAACGTATCAGTGATAGTTCTGATACATGGGGTAGCTGATGAATGCGAAATGGCGAGAGACACAAATATGCTTGTAAATTACCTACTCCAATTGCGCTTTATGAATGTGTTGTGCTTCTTGTAATTGGTCTGATCTTATTCAAAGATTCCACATCTCCTTGATACATCGAAGCTTCTGTCGCCGGCACACTGCATCGACTGTTCGACCGTTGAGCAATCCGTAAACTTTCCGCGGGTGCTTTTTCTTCGAAGGATGAATTTTACTCGGGCAAGTTTGCTGTTTGGAAAATGTCGTGTTCCCCGCAGTAAGATCAAGAGAATCAGAAGTTTCCTCATTTCGAGGAGCAGTCGGACCCTCGGTGGCAGGTGGCCGAATGCCGATATCCTTCGAATGATTCCGCGCGACCGCAAGCGATCTCTCTGGGTGCTCCCTGAAATTCCACGCGGCGGTCGCATTCTGGACGTCCTGCGGGAAAGTCCTGGCTCGCTTCCCCTTCACCTGAATCAATTAAATATCTCGTAGTGGCAGCCTTTCGTAGCACCCGGCCCGTCCCGCGGCATTGTTCTCGTCTATTTCGAGGCGAATACCGCACGGCTTCACGAGCTCCCCGCGAAATAACACGACAATTCACGCGAGGTATTCGGTATCGGTCTCGAACAATTCAAAACTAATAATTTTATTCAATTATGTCGAGTATTTCGAGGATATTTATGCTCACGCTCGTTAGTGTCACTGGTCGATACGATGACAATTCACTTCTCGGCCATAGAACAACGATTATACGATGCCCGATTTTAATGGAACGCGAAACACTCGAAAGATCCAATGCCGCAGAAACATGAATTATTTCAATTCGCCGCGGCGTTGCCCGCGACGTTATCGAAATTTATAGACGATTCCTGATTTCGCGTGAATTATTGTGCACGGTAATCGATAATTACCAGGTCGACACCGCGTGCCCCACCTTTGTCCTTTATCTTCCAGCGTGCAACGTTCTCGATGATTAATATTCATATACGTTCATTGACTGCAACATCTTTTATAATCCAGTTCTCCGCCAGCGCCCCGAATATTTTCAATCAACGCGCCACGCTTATTGTTCCCCCCGCCATATCTATCGTTCCGCTTTGAAATTTTTAATTGGCCCTGTTAACGCGATTTATCATTTCAACATCTGCTGTAGCGCGGAGTCTGCGGTATCGACAACGCTTTGGCGGCGTCGAGCGACGACTGAAAAAGACCGCACAACGCTCGCCAGGTGATTCTGAAATGAGGTCGCGCGCACGCTTTGTTCGATACATCGTCGAAACGAACTCGTATTGTCCCCTAAACCATCGTTCGCACGCTTTATTCGCGTTCTACGTGACAACGGAGACCCGTGCATTGTTATCGTTATCGTGTGTACGCACAAATGACGCCGCAGGAACTTCGCTTCGGAACGATGCGCTCGGAGACAGATCATTATCGGCGTACTC
This sequence comes from Andrena bicolor, assembly GCA_960531205.1. Taxonomy (NCBI): domain Eukaryota; kingdom Metazoa; phylum Arthropoda; class Insecta; order Hymenoptera; family Andrenidae; genus Andrena; species Andrena bicolor. The sequence continues at coordinate 32,254,795 of OY482666.1, read as the reverse complement.
TGCGCTCGATTCCTCGAGCATTTAAAAATTAAGTCGCCCTTCCCGAGGGCCCACATTTCCAGCCTATCGAGCGGGCCCGAATTTACGTCCGTCCCGAATGGAAACGAAGTAACTCCTCCCTTCCGCGTGCTCTATTATCGCCCGAGTAAAATATTCGTACGAACGCGCCCGAATTCATGCGAATTCCGCCACGTAAATTCCCCGCGATATCTGACTCGCGAAAATACTAAATCCACGGATGGAAATAAAAGTCCGCGCCCCGGATGAACGGAGACCCCCTTGCGAACCATTTATGCTACCGTTTTTTAACCGTCCTCTTTCGTTCTCGTGCCGTTTCCTATTTACTATTGAAATAAATTGGTCGCTTTGACAAAGTTCTGCCTGATCATTACCAGCATTCTTGGGAAATTCGTTTAACGATGGTGGTGCAGAAATTATTTTAGAAATTCCGGCAGAAATTTTTAGAAATTCTCGTGTTTCTTACATATCAGTGCAAGTGTCGCTGGAAATTTAACAGCACGCGGTGGAAGTCTGACTTCCAGGCTTCAGTCGAGTGCGCCCTGAAAACGAAGCTTCAAATCGCAGAACCGTAACGGAGTTCTCTATTTATTTCTGAATAGAGACTTTGCATGTCTCATGTTGCTCCGTTATTTTGGGCAACGGCCGTCTATGCGCAACGGCCGTCGAAATTTCCCGTGAATATGCAAAAGCACGCGTGACGGCGAAAAAGCTTCGAGGGGATGGTATCGCGTCGCGACAGCTAAACGACAGTTTAATCTCTCGTGGTCGGTGATTAAACGTAAATTCTTAACCGAGTAATCTGCGAGTGAAGGCGTGAACAGCCCGGCTGCCCTTCTATTCGGCTTCGGTCGGGCGTGTAAACAGCTCATTTAATCGTCACTCGGCCCCGACGTCTGGAGTCGTGAAACGCCCCGTGGTATTGCTCATTAAAGGGGACGTTGGCGATAGAGCTGTCGGGGCATACAGGACGACACGGTCGACTGTCACTAGACACACCTGTCAAGCCAGAATCAAGTCGTTTGTTACGTTAATTGCTCTCTCGTGTCGCGTGCATTACCACTCGGCGATCTTTCACGGTTTACTCCCGTTCTTCGCTTCGCTGACCCGTGAACTTCCGTGCCCCATGTCCTTTGTCCTACCACGCCTGAATATTCGATCCATATGATCCATCGATCGGGCAGCAATTAACGCTACTGTTCGCTGTTCTGCTGGAACGTTGTTGCAGAAAATCATCGAGCACCAGAATAATTTCAGTTGAAAGGGGATTATTAGGGGGAAAAGTGGTTGAAATATTGTTTCGTGTTTTATCACTGATTTCTGGTATCTCAGTTGCACCGCGATTCGAAAACACAGTGACCAATACCTAACTATCAAGGGCAAAGGTACTTGATCCGATTGGTACTACTGATAGGAAAAGCTTCACCCGGAAGACAAAATAAAGGTGCCACAGTAGTACAAGCTCCTAAGCGACAAAAACAGAGTCGTTGAAACGAAGAGGTTTCCTTTCTGTCGCCTTTTCGTGCCTAGTATGCTATAAAACAGAGCGCAATCGTGGGCGATTGATCTTCATGAATGGAGTTAACGAGCAGGAGCTTAACTCATCTCTTCGTCTATTTAACACACCTACTGAAATCCTCTCGAACCTCGACTTGGCTCGTTTCCCTCTCCGAATACAGCGTGTTGTAACTTTCCAACACTTGCCAACTTCACTTCGAAATTAGCCAATTTTATGTCGAATTATTCCTGATCCCTCGAGTATTCTACAAACAACTCTGAAGTGTGCTCGTTGACCGCAAACATTCTACAGACTCTCCAACGCGAGATCGATTTTCCAAGCGCCCAATGAATTTCATACAAAAAGGAAAGAGAAAATAGTACAGGTAAACATTTGTTTCATCAGACTTTATTCCTGATCCCCAAGAATGTTCTATTGCGTTCGCAGGACGCAATCCGCCGTGTCCTTTAAAATTTGTTGCAAGCTCTTGAGAGCTTCCATTTGGGCATCCGCATGACATTTCGTAGCTTCCTCCAATTGTTCGACGGCGGAGTCCTCGGCTTTTTTAATCGTTTCGCTTAAGCTCCCTGTGATTTGCTTTCGCCGCTTCACAACTTCCTTTGTTCTGCACGAGACGCACTTGACAAATTCGTCTGTCTTCAGGCATTCTCTGAGGATTCGCTTCATCGCGGCCCCGAGTGTGTCCCCCGTTTGAATTTGCTGGTCGTAGTTTGTCTTCGCGGCACGAAGTTTCTACGCAGCCTTATCGTTGCAGATTTTTACTCTCTTCTCGTAGATATCCTTGATATCCTGAAGACGGTCCATCTGCTCCTTCCAGCATACCTGCGATAATTTACATCAGCCACTCGCGTCGCTCGTGTCATTTAGTCGCGGACCGTCCGTCGCTCGGCTAGAAATTCTTATATTATAAGTTCCAAGTGGAATTCTATGGAAATGCAGTTTAATGCTCTCAAAGGAGAAACTACTGCGCGGGCATCAAATTTTCCGGAACTTGTGCTGCTACTTGGCGTTACAAAGGGAAAAGATTAATTCAAAGGCGCGCGTATTTAACTTAAGACAGCATTACTAGGGGACATTAAAACCCGTTTGGAAATTAGGCCGTTCCACTCTGAAATGGCACAGTATTTGCTCGAGTTTTTAATTTTGCGACGCTTTGACCCAAGATTATTTAGTGTGGGCGGACTTACAAATTCAGCAGAAGAATTGAATTTATAACTATTACGGTTCTCATTACTCGGGGAACAATGCAGCACCTCGGAAGTCTCTCGAATAGCTTTCTGAACTCGTTGCATCTCCTCCGCCATGAATTCCTCGTTCTTTTTCACCATCTCGTTCAGTTCGTTGCCAGTCTTTGAAAATATCTCCGCCAACTCTTTCATCTTCTTGTCGATGTCCATTTTCGTTCTTCGCGAAATATAACGAAATGCATCGACGAAACTTTTTCTCGGGTCCTTGGATCTTTCCCTTTGCCTCAAATTCCCGTTCACTTCGACGAACAAAATTAGAATTGTTCGTTCTCTAGTCGTTATTTTGCATCTTCGGTATGTCTACTTCACAGTTAGTACTCTGTTGCTTGAACATTCTTGTTGCAATAATGGACCTCTTGGAGGTTAGTTTCCAATTTATTTCTTCGCAGATCGAATTTAGTGGAATTGAAATTTAAAAAACTAAACAGCTCTACTGAATAACATAGCCAATGTTCTTACACGAGTGTGAGGGTGCTTCTTATGAGTTGATTGAATATTCTTTGAGTTTCTTTCACAATCTAAAAGTTCTATCGTCTAGAGACGAATAACAAACTCGTAGATACAATGCTGAAGATATAAAATAATTCAGAGTTTAATTTACACCCGCGTTCTACTTCACAAGAATACTAAAATAAACCAAAATATATGTTGGAGCGAAAATTGCCGTTGCACCTACTCGCGGAATGAAGTTATCCACTCCACAGTGTATTCGTGAAGCGTTAAATTTGTTTTTTTATCGATTCAATTGAATTGCGAATGCCCGAATGTGAAATCGGCACAGAAGAACATGGAATTTCACACCACCCCTGTGCCGTTCGACAGCACCGAACTTCAAGCCATAAAATAATTCATGGCACCCAAGAACGCTTCTGCTATTCAGACAGAGTGGCAGTTATCTGGGAAGAGTGAAACTGATGCGAAGAATTCTTTATTTTCTTGTGTATGATCGTTCCGACGCACGATTCCAGGCAGTAACCGTAATTCGTCTGAAACTTTGCCCTTGGAGAAACATTTTTAAAGGCGAGTGAAGTCAACGAATTCACAAGACGATATATCAAACTACACGAGACTTTATCATAACCAAGTTATGGTAAAAAGTGAAAGATTTCTTGGAGGAATATGTAAGGCAACGTTGAAGGTAATTTAACTGTGAGTGCAGGCATAAACTGTGCTGTACTTAAAAGGCTGAGAACGTGAGCCGACCGTTCACTATCGAGATTAATAATAGCTATGCTTATCCTTAAAGATAAAACTTCTATTACCTCTACGTCACGATATTAATCTCCACTGTCTCCACTAGCCTGCGAATCTCCAGCATCTCACAGAGCACGTACCGTTGTGATTGAGTCGGCGTGGTCCCGAAACAGAGGGACATGATAAGGTTGTCAGACAGCGGGAAAAGCGTTCAAAGGCGGTAGTCGTGAGATCGCCCTGGTATCCCTTAAAGAGGATCAAACGGATGAAAAGTTTCGGGTAAAAGGGAGGCGCTCTTCTTTTGCGACATTTAACCCATGTGTACCGAACCATGTAGACGGTTCCAAGGCAAGAAGCTCGAGCATCTCGGACCGAGCAGAGAAGAATTCAGAGAAATGGGAAATTGTTTCGGTGTAGACGAAGGGCGGCTGATACCAAGGGACGAGCCGCTAGACACCACCCCACTGAAGAACAATCGAGCGATCACGGTCTTCGTGGTGGGTGGTCCGGGAGTCGGGAAGACCAGTCTCTGCAAAAAGTTGGCCCTCAAGTACGGGCTGTATCTAATATCAGTGTCGGATATACTGCGCCGAGAGGTCGCCAAAGGCTCCGGGAAGGCGCTACATTACAAGCGAATCATGGAGAAGGGTAAAAACATCCCGGCCGACATTGCGGTTCAACTGGTGGTGCAGAAGATGCTAACTCAACCGAATGCATACGGTTATCTGGTTATTGGCTTCCCCCGGGACAAGAAGCAGGTGATCATTAATGGAGCCAGGTTCTACCGATAGAGTCCGGTGTTAGGGAACAGATATTAGTCAGGAGCGCTGATTGGAGACACTGAACGACGGAGTAAGATAGAGGGCGAAACGGGAACTTGTCTTTGTTAACCATTAAGTGCCGTACCTTAGAAATGGATGGCATTGTGATTTGCAAATTTTAGTGTCATCTTGAAACGATCTTTGGTAGTGGCGATTATAGATGAGGGTGTTAAATAGACCACTAAATTCGGATTTAAAATTTTTCGAACGGTAGGTCCTCTGGTCTGTTTGTTTAAACGTAATTAATCGATCTACAGGCAGCAATGTTCAATAAACAAGTAAGGCGACCCACGTTGCTATTACACATAAGCGCGAGGCCGGTAATTCTGCAAGATCGAATAATTCAACGCGCGATCGCCGATCAAAGATTCGACGACACACCTGATGCCATTGTCAATCGCGTGAAATTGTATTACACGAAGATCAAGGGTGCGATCTCGCCTAACAGGGCGGTGACGAGAGTCCTCGACGGAGAACAATCCGCGGCGGAAATATATACTGATGCTTGCAAGATTCTAGACGAAGTCATAGGGAAGATACCACAGAGACAACAGCTCTTACAATCTCCGTCATAGATAATGTGCGTATGTTCTTTGGTTACAAGCAGAATAAGAATATAGTTATCTGTAAGACACATTTCGTAGCAAGCATGCATTTCAATCCCTGAATTCTTAACCGCTGGTGAAAAAGTGACGTGGATAAGCAAGTTTCACGTTGGAAGCGACTCGTTTCGAAGATTTCACTCGAAGCTGGCTCCGTGCAGAATTGTACTGACTGATAGGTGGTATCTGAAATTGCAATGGGTAAAAGGAGGAAGAGCATCATTCGTCGTATTTCAAAGTTGTTTAATCTCTTCGATTAAAAGATCCTCGATTTTTCCGGAAGCGTGTATGGAATAATCGACGTCCTGTCGTGCCCAGACCTTCTTCCTTTACGACTTCCGTATTTTCTGGCTCGGTCGCGATAGGCTTGCCGAGTTTAACCGGAAATTACCGTAGCTTCCCGGCGAATAGATTTAAAGCATATTTTCCGCAACGTTGCCGCTCTTAATACATTTATCCCGAGTATTCTCTGTGCGATGACTGTTCAACTTTCCAATAACTTTTTCACGTCGTGCCTTAACATGGCCCGCGATTACACTTTGCCCAATGGGATCCCGGACACAGCTGTCATTTCAAACATGACACTTGGTGGACAAACTTACCTTCCAATTATCGGAAACTTTTCTGTTTCGTCCAGGAAGTTCACCTATCGCTCTTCTGACCCTCGTTGGGTTATTGCTCCAATTTCTCCCATCACGCGATGGAAATGTTCAAAGCACCATCCGCGAAGAATATAATTTTTTTTAGTAAATACCTTCACTTTCTAAGGATTCTAGGTAATAATCAATATTTCGGTTACAGACAGAGAAGCATCGAATTAATTTCGGTGTATTCGTAACGTATTAATATAAACATGAGTAACGCGAATCTGTCCGTGACTACTTTCTGAATGCCTTTCCGCATTCAAAAACCGTGGCACGTAAAGTTTAGCCGCACAAAACAGAAAATTTACGCGGTTCCGCGAACACGGCGGCGGTCCTTTGTTCGAAATAATTGAGAAACACATTGGTCGGCACGTTTCGACGGTCACGTACATATACGGAGACTTTAACATCCGGAATTGCAGCCGGCAGCCATGATGCGCCCGGGTATATTGGAGGAGGCAGCAGAAATTGCGTTTAAATCTTTTACAGTGTCCCGCCAATGTAAATATTTCGGGAGCGACCTTTATTTTTCGGTATTACGTTTAGTTGAGAGTTTCAGTAGGTATCTGATTTCGCAGAGAAATCGATAGACTTAAAAACGTAGTAGAATCAATATCTCTTTGATGTTTCACAGGACTGATAGAAAACATTGAAAGAGGAGGATTTATTTTTACATTTCGGTGGCGTCGGCATGTCGTTCCGACTTCGTAACGGGGGCGTCGTGCGAACGATTAAAGAGCGCAAAGACAAAGTGCGCGCGAACAGAATGCAATTCGAGGATACACACCGATCCCCGTGCCCCGAATTTTCGATTAGGAAAGGACAAAGCAGTCTCGCAGAACCATTACGAAAATTGTTCGATTTCGCTCGGTATTGAAATCCAGCGTTCGTTCGTTCCAGACGAAATGGTGGACGAGGGAATGAAATGAAGCGTTTCACCGTGGTCTGGCAAACGAAACGTCACCCTCTCTTTCCCGCTCGAAGGGAAGTTTAATCGTGCGCGGACCTGAAGGAATTAGACGATCGCCAAGACTGTGAACGTGAAATTCGCAGAAATGAAACGTGACCGGGTGGCGTGCGTCGAAAGCTCGTCCCGAACCGAAGCAATACGGCGATGATAATCTTTTAAAGGCTTCAGGACGGTGTGTAGAGGAGGAGACGTCGAAGTTTCGATTCTCCTCCGAAAGTGCATCTGAAAGCAAGATCTCGGTGAACTTGCTGCAAGCAATTTGCTTGGTCAAAGTTCACCGACACATCCAATAATAAGGATAACTCGGCAACGCCACTTGGACTATCGATTTCCTGCCTGTTCTCTTCCCCACATTTTTCGTCCCTTTTAGTATTTGTCCGTTCTCCTTTAGTCCCTTGGCGACGGCGAACAGAGGTGGAACGACGACCGAGAGGACCGCCGATTTCTGCTCCTGTCCGTTTCCGCGGTACGGCGACCGTGCGATATCGGATGAACTTGTAAAACTTGCGCAATCAGCCGTGAGATTGCATGTGGCTCTCTCCCTTTGTCCCTCTCGCTCCCACCTCCGCCCCCGCGCCGTTTTCTGTAACCGCGTCGGATGGCTGGCGAACCGCAAACGATACAAGCTCTGACCGCGTTTCTCAGAACCCCGCAGCCACTTGCATTATATTCGGACGATGGGTAATCGCGACGATAATCCGGGAACCTAGTATTGCGACAATTTTCCGAAATTTCGTCGATGTTGCGGCGCTGCGTCGCGCGAGATCGCCCACTCTTTGCTCCCGTTTGTTCTTCTTACCGTGCCTCCGTCGAGATTTCAACTCTGTTACGTGTAACGAGAATGTGGAATACGATTTATCTTCGAATCTATACGAATTTCTCTAAAACTACGAGTAATTAAGGGAACGTAGGTGGATTTGCATATAAAATTCAGTTTACCAGAGATACGTTAGATTTACGATGGCTGCGTAACGAGTTACAACCCCGATATTACGATAGTCATCTAACTTTTGTAATTTCGAATGGAATCTCTGCTAACGTATAACGCGTCGCGGCTGCTGCCTCCGTTGGAATTTAAATACGATTATTCAGGTTAAATAACATCCGAGTTTGATCAGCATTTCACCTTGCGTCCACTGAAATATCGAAGCATGTTTCTCCATGACCGTATGAGATACGTTTCCTGTATTATTCGAAGTTTTCCTTGGTCTATCTCTCCTACGGGTCATGTATTCGTCAGCGGCTGGCGTTTCGCCTTTCCTTTTTAATCCCTCTTCCCTGAATTCGTTATCGGTCAGTCCAAAAATATGCGCGTGTATTTGCATTCGTCGCAACTGTTTGTCGATGCAGGGATGGGGAGAAAAAGCGGCTGGGAACGCGAGTGCAGGGGAAATAAGAAGAGGGCGTAGGACGGGAAAGGCGAATCTCGTTAAACGGGGCGCAGCGTTCGTTTTAAGCACGAAACGCCGCGACGCTTGGTAGCGCAAAATGAGGGAAAGGCGCGGTTGCGAAGGAACACGGGGGATAACGCGAATTTTCCCTCATCCACTGTAAATTTATGAATAAATATACGGGCAACCTCGCACGAGGATCTCGGATTAAGCATTGTCCACAAATTTTCCTTTAGTGGTGTCTCCTTACAGGCCTTAGCCTGCTCTTTTTCTTCCCGCCCTTCCTTTCCTTTACAATTCTGCCGGAGCTGCAATTTATTCGCCCGTTCGTGCCCTCTAACGTTAGTTTTTTCCATCGATGCAACGGATCGAACATTTTTCAAATTTCCCTTTGAATTTTGCTGTCGCGATATCTTTCCACGTCCCTGTGAAACGTGACGCATTTTATCCTCCCATTTTATCTAGTTCTCTCTCTCTGTCTCTTCTTGCTTCTCTTCTTGCAGCTCCTTTCAATTGAAATCTCCCCCGGGAGGAAAGAAATATAAAAGGATAAAGCGCGAAGAATGAAAGGATGAGAGGGAATATCTTCTGGATCTACACACAGATGATTCTTCTTCCCTTCGAGCTCCGCGCCACTTTCTTCATTTTATATCCCGGTCTTTTGCCCGCGTCGCCGTTATCGATGTAATTGCTCCTAGCATTTACAACTCGACTTCCCTCGCATCCACCCTAGTTACACTTTGCCAGATCATCCTCGCTTTTGCGCACCGTTTCACGCCCCGTTACAGTTTCTTTCCAGCTTTATTTTATGAACAAGATTTGTGGTGAATTGTTACTTACAGTTTCATTCATTAGTAACTCGATACACAGAACTTTGGGCTCGAGACACCCTAAAGAATTCGTGGAATTAGATATAGACGATCCCTGAATGTTGACACCTCTCAAAGGTTTGAGAATTTTGGGATGTTCGATAAGTGTCAATGTCTCCGGTGATTTTGAGGGTTACAGGGAGCCGAGGGCTTGGAAATCTTTGGGAATTAACTGCATTGGTTCTGTGGTTGTGGGTCCGATACCATCGCTCTCAACGAATTCAGAGGTCCCTGCATAGTAGTTCGCGTGTTTGAAAGTGTGTCTATAGGGTTGTACGTGTCCACTGTCACCCGTGTCGGGTCCTGCGAGTCTATATCTGCTTTTCCGCTGTCTTCAGCGTATCGATTCCTCAGACCACAGGCGCGTATCTTTTCCCAGCATACACGGGCATACGTACATACATATGTACGTACGTACAAGAACAGGGGAAGCAAGAGAAGAAGGCTGGGTCTTGCCTCCGAGGCTTCGTAAAGTTTTTCCCGGGACTTCGTCATTCTTCTCCTTTCTCGACGTCAACCTACGCGCTGAATTCTCCCCTTAAAGTCTTCCCTCGATTCCGTGTGCCCCTCGTCTTTTCATCCACGTTCCTCGCGGATGTGGCCGTGCAGTCGCCAAAGATGCATGCTCTGCATTACAAGGAGCTATATTTTATAGTTTGCCGTCTCCGCCTGGCCTAAAACATGCCCCCCACTTCCATAAAATACGTTTTACGACTCGCAATTTCTAACTCTGGCAAAACAGCCGAGTCTGGTTCTTCGCCTGACGTTTTCCACGGGGATACGTCGCCGTTCGTTCATCGATTTTAGTTCTTTTTTTTAGACGAAATGCTGATCGACGATGGAAGAGAATATTCAGAGACAGCTCCACTCTTCGAATTTACGATGAATTTGAAATACGGCAGCCAATCACCTTAGTTCACGCGATGGGGCCGTTGGAAAGTTTTTAATCGCATATATAGCCACTTCTCTTCCGAATCTTTCGGTAAACTTTTTATTCCGCCCTTAGGCGGAGTATTTTGTCTGGCGTTCTAGACAAGTATACTTATATTTCAAGGCGCCAGTCTTCGCAGCCCGAGCGCAAGTTTACGTAGTCGAGGCGCCAGTGTTCCTAGCCTGTGAGTGTAATTTCAAAGACCTTATTGTGTTTGGTTGACAAGGACCAGCTGGGCCCGAAGTGGGACAGAGGTCCTCGACTTCCGCCGGTTTTCCACGACGATTTTTCCGTTTCCCTAATTAGTAGGAAAAGTGTTAATTCGACGCACTACATAGGAGTTAGGCTGAATTGCACCAATTATAGCATAGATTGTGGTTAGCAAACTGTACTCCACCCGCACAGCGTCTTTTTTTCTGAGACCTTCGTATAGTCGTCTTCTAATTCTCATAGAGTTATATAATGAGGCTTGCGAAAGCAATCTATCTCATATTATTATCGTTCAATATATTTATATATCCGCGTTTTACGTTATTTTTTTGTATTATTATTAAAGTAGTCCTAGGAGATACTGTTGTTACAGTTTTGTCCGAACTCTTTTAAGCCATTCAAACTTTCTGTCGCCGTTAATTTGTCGCCGGGAAGCGTTGTCCTGATACGCGCAAGAGTGTCAGGCGCGCATCTACGTTCGCTAATTGTTTAGCGACGTACGGTCGAAACACTTTTGGATATTTTTATCCGTATTACACTGTTCCGTCAATTCCTTAATATTTAGGGTGTTGCTACTTCGGGCTTTTTCTGTAGGTGATTTTCCGAGGAAATGGTTGGACGTTCAATATTATAACTTAACTGTCTAATCCTCGCACACCGTTAGAAATTTCTTTGGGCTCCTGGTTGTAAAGCTGCATAGTTTTTGCTATGAAAAACGAGCGATCTTCGTTACCCCTTTATGCTAAAAGGATTCTATTTCCCTCTTGCATCGTTTATCAACGTTAACCCCATTAAAATGCACTTTCTTTACTGGGGGGGATTTCGAAGTTTCACGGTATCAAAGGGATAACGTGTGTACAATGACACGAGATACCATTGAACGACGTATACTGCTGCAGGCCAAGTTTAATTCGCATTTACAAAGCGTAGCAGTGGATCCGGCGACTCTAACAGTTTAATCCGGGTCTGGATTACTTCTCTGACGAAATAAATTCTCGTTAGCGATCTTACCATCCGTGTTACATAAGAAGCGGACGCATTTGACGTTAATTCTCCTTCATAACGGCGAAATGGTCATTTAAACGCAAGAGGCCGTTCAGTGGATCCATTTCGAAGTAACCGAAGCATCGCATAGCGCTCGCAATTTGCATATTTCCCTTTGAAAAATTCATGCGACCATAAAGTACGAGTGAAATTCTTCAAATGTAGTCGTGGAAACGTTACCCGGCTATAGTCACAACTACACGAAGAAATCCAACACAGAACGACACGTTGCAGAAAACTTCGACTTATGAGAATGGCTTCTAAAAGTTTCACGTACGGTCCGTTGTGAGACACGAGTGCTTTGCGAGAGCCGGGAACTTCGTCTGCGTATTGATCGCGCGAGCGAAGATATAGCGAAATTTATTGATATCCACGTAGTCGCATAAAATACGGATTGGTGCCGTTAGATTTCGAGCAGCAACTTTAACACTAACTGTACCTACTCAGGCACTGTCTTGTGCTCCAAAATCTGGCGCAATGAACACGAAAAAGGATCGAAAGGCGATTAAACACGGTACGATTACCCTCGTGAACGTAGATCCAACTTGGACGAGCGATCTCCGTGTTCAGCCCTTAAGTGCAGAGAAACTTTGCACCGGCAGCCTAAGTAGGGTCCATGAATCAATCAGCTCGTCTCAGCTGAAGGATAAATTCCGAAGCTCGATAACGCTTCTATCTTCCTCGCGTTCATTTACTTGCCCTCCCCTTTTTCTTCGAATCTATATCTATCAATCTTTCGACTATTTCTTTCCCCGATTCTCTTCCCATTCCTGCCGCTTGACCGCGTTCCTATCCCTTTTCGGGCAAGGGTCGAGCGTAATCCTTTTCCTCCGACTGTTTTCATCGCCCCTCCCATGCAAAACGTTCGCCGATCGGACGCCACGATTCTTAAAACGTGATCTATCATCGAATCTTCGAGGGGCGGATGGGGGAGGGTGGGAACAGCGATTCGAGGAGTTAAGTTTGTGTATGCAGACGTCGTACCCGCAAAGTAGGTCGTCGAAATGCACCGGCACGAAATTACTCTTGATCTTAATCCTTTCGTTTCTGTCCTGGCAATCAGGGGATATTCGGGGGAATCTATGCGCAACACGGAGGACCTGGGGGATCTAGGGTAGAAAATTTGGTTAGCTTCTGGATATAAAAATTATGCGAATGTAAAGGTGGGATCACGAAAGAAGTGGAGCGGTTTTGGGCGTGGCGAATCAGAAGTTGTTCCATTTCGGTATAGAACTCCGCTGGCTGTAGATGCATAGGATCCAAGCGACGAGCTCGACTATTTTAAATTCTATATCTTATTTTAAATGGGAATCGCTTCGAAAGTCCTATTCAAGTTTCACTCGCCCTTCGTTATCTATGTTTCCCATAAACACTTGAAGCGATCGCCAGGATCCTCTGAGAGCCGAGTGGATTCCCCGAAGTTCTAGAAATCGGTTACATAAAAATCAAGGGAATCCAACGGGAAAAAACGGTCTTCGAGGAATCGGGGCGCCAAGAGGCTCTAAATCATTCTTCAGGACCATCTTGCATCGCCGTATTTTCTTTCCACTCGGCCTTCCGCGAACAGTTTCTCGTTCTCAGCCGGCGGAGTGAATTGTTGAGAGGGGTTTAAGGTCGTTCATATATCCCGACTATCGATAGCGCTCGGCTGTAGAAAATCTTACATTAATAATACGAGTCGATTTCAGAAAATTCAGTTTCGCTCGCCGTCCGTTATATCACGTCCGCGCGGACGTCCCTCCTCCTTCACGATTCAATTTTATTCACGGCCATCGCTCGCAAAGAAAAATCCCCGCGAATTATTTCCGTCCATCCGCGGCCTGTCGCTCCCGCCGACATTTCGTCGCGTGGAATCGATGTTTAATTTAAATAAACCCGTCGCCCATGCGCGGAAATTAGTCCGGCCGGTTTTTGCGAGTCAACATTCATTAATTTTAAAGCCTTTGATCGTTGATGCTGAATCAAAGGTATTCGGCAGTATATTTGGAAAAGCTTTTTGCACAGAGTGCGGCCTTATGAGTAGATGAAACGTAGAAGAATATATGGACACACCAATGTTTGAGATAGCCTTTAAGGGGTTGATACCTAGTCAGGCGGCCGAAAAGAGGAGAATGTTTATGATTTTCATTTTTAAAAAGCGGAAGCATATTTTTTACAGAACTTTTTGTAGTTAAAAGAACATTTGGTAATTTTTTCGTAGAAAAATATTTACGTTTATGAATTACTTAAAAAAAAGTTTTAATTAAAAAATTATTGTTTTTCGGAAGTTATGGATTCATATCCGTAAACTATCTCACTTTTAAACGACTGCACGGTGGCCGTGAAGAAAGCTGTACGTCGTGTCTGAAATAAATTTTTTTGTAAAATATGTTAATAGCTATTGACTCACGGCGCCGATTTTGAAAATTTCGAAAAATAAGGAAATTGTGACATCGAAGATAAACTTAGATTTTTCTAAGAGAAAGGTCCACTTTTTTTCTTTGTAAATAACAAACGAAGAATCGGAATAAAAAAAGGCGTGGTTAGCCGATGTGAAATCTTATTACGATTCTGCATGCACAATTAGAAGTGAATTGGTTGAACGTTTCTAGGGCCACCGTAATAAAAAATCTAGTTCCACTGCGATCGGTCGAGTCTACCCGGGTTGTTTCACTTAAATGCCAATAACTTCGTCAATTTTCCGAATCTTGACATCGGACTTGTTTTATAATATTTCTAAAACATCAGTATATGAAAATATGTACAAAAATTCAATTTTTTACACTTTCAAACTTTTATACCCCCTTAAACTAACAGTCTGTCGATCGACCGGTACATCACAAGGAATAAAAAGCTCTTCGAGTCCTCTTAAGCTATAGATTTCGACAAAGTCGATTGGCTGCGAGTAATAAACCACATATCTGACGGTGAAACTATTTTGGGTAGATGAAAGGTCCAAACGTATTGTGCATATCGTTACTCTGGCACACTCGAACACAGAGGAGTAGGAACGTGCAGAAGTTTAACTCGCCCGGAAACGTAGCCGTAATTGGTCATTTAAACGTGCGATTTAGGTGAGACCCTATCTCGAGAAAATGTCCAATTGAATCACAAGTTCGTTTCGCTGGCGGTTCCGCTGTCCTGGCACGTTTTTCGTATTTTTATCTCAATTGTGGAAACCGCGAACCGTTGCAAGATACAGGAAACCTTTGCGGACCTCAACCACTACGGCTTCCTTCAATCATACGAATGCAAATATAAAAGTGTCCGTAATAGAAACAGCGAGAGTCTGTTACGTCTAGGTAAACGATTTGATAGAAATTTCTGTGACAATATTTAAACAATAAATGTACGCGCGTCACGGTGAAAGTATCGTTAAAGATAGAATCCGTTCCTACTTTCTGTGGTCGAGTTTTCTCCATGAACTCCGTCTTTCTCCCTCTGTCTTCTTGCCCGGCAGTTTCTCCTCCCCTTGTAAATCAGCGCTTACGAAAGTTTTAAACGAGAAGGAGTGTGGAATCGGCGTCCTTATTATTACCATAAAAGCGCGTCCCGCTATATTTCATCGGGCCGACTCCCGGAGCAGGAGTAATCGAGTTCTTTCCTAGAGTATGACGTCTCCTAACAATGGTGCTGGTCTTTGCTACATCGGGGGTAATTCCGCGTCTTATCGCGCGCCGCTTTTTCCACCACGAAAGAAAAATATCCCCTTTGTATCAGCCACGCCGCGAGAAACTTTCTCGTTCTTTGTTTCTTAAGCGACTGTGCTGCTACTGGTCTCTTAACAACAAACGTCCCATGATTTACCATGCCCGTTTTGCGCATTCAAATCCTACACCCGATAAATAACAACTTAAATTGTGTGGGTAAAAGGGGATTCGAATCTGGCTTTTTAAATTACCAAGGAATAACGAATTGAACTGTAGAATCCTCGGAGACAGTTCTTTCTTGGTTGAGACTTTGTCTCTCTTAACTCTTCTCGACGCCAACCTTCACTTTCAATTCTCTCCGTGCTCTCTCCTTAATTCCATTTGTCCTCCGCCTTTCTTGTAACAAAGTTGTCAAATCTTTTTCTGGTTTATCGCTTTGCTTCGCGGCGAGATAGCTCATCGGACGATACGTCCAAGATCTCGTTGGTTTGAGGGTATGTCTGTATTGGATGGGCAAACGAGTATAAGTCAAATCTTACTTCAAGCTTAAACAGTTTCTTTTTCTTCTTTTTTTGTGAATCTAATTGTAAGTTAAAAGTAAAAGTTTCTTTTAACATATATGTTATCAACTTTCACGCCAAAAATTGAACACCTGATCTTACATGGTACTTTAAATAGTTATTCTACATGTGTTCCTGCAAAATTAATAATTCTGATTTACACTCATTTGCCCGAGCAACAGAGATATGGTATCTTAACCAGAGATGGGCAAAAATTAGATTTAAATGAAAATTTGGAATAACGAATAGAAGTTAAACAAATTATTCGTCATGTGTTGAATAAAGTTAACAAGTTAGAAAATTATTCGACGTCCAATAAAGTTCAAATGAAAGTTAACGTTACAGTTATAGTTAAGGGTAAAAGTTAAAGTTAAAGTGGAAAAATTTATTCAAAGCTGAAGTTGAAACGCTCGACAAGTAACAAAATGAACTTTATTCGTGGAATAAAAAATTACCTTTATTCGTTAAATAATCCAAAGTTAAAGTAACTTTTATTTGATCCGTTATTTACATAATTTTTTATCTAACTAATGCCCAACTCTGATCTTAACCTACTCGTCGTAGATGCTCGTATTATCTTCCTAACGCCAAATAGTACAGACACGTCACCGTACAGCCGAAACTCGAAGAAACTTTTCATTCTTGCCTACCGAATATCGCAATACCGTTAACCGACAAGTCACACTGTAACAAAGGCTGTAATGTATTTTTATAATTTCACTTCGATTGACATTCTGAAGTTGAAAGTTAAATCGACAGCCGTTGCTCGTTAACGAAAACGAATCGAATAACAGGAAGAGGCTGGGCTGTTTCCTTGAACGACGTGCGCAGATACACATTAGTTTGCTATTTTACATTGTTCACGAGGGAGAAACGTCGGCGTAGCCAAGTATGTCAACCAGCGTTTCATAGGAAGAACAATGGTCGCAGCAGGCACAGTGTAAAGTGACGATATAACAGCTCACGGGGAACAAAAGCAGTGCGGGTATACTTGTTTAAAACGCTTATGTCGATCTCTCGATTGTATTTCTGCCTCTCTTCCTCCCTGTCTTTTACCGTTCTACCGCGTTACCCCTCGCTGCAAAATTGATATTTGCATTCTCACGGCTACAGCGAGGCTACCCCGTCCCTGTTCCAATTTCAGACATCATCGTATAAATCATTTCAACAGATAAATCTGCGCGTTTCCTCGAGCATGCCCGCTACTCCATAATGGACGTGCAACGCGTTTAAATACCATTTCCACTGATTTTCGTACCGGCTCAGAGAGTAGCAAATGCCCTGACAGATCTATTAACCGGTGCCAATTATCATGCACACGACCACTCAAAATCACAACCAGCTAGTTTCGGTCCGTCCCGTTTTTTCCTCTATTCTGATAGATTACTCGAACGAATTGCAGCGAATTTTCCCGATATTCAAAAATGATGAAAATGCCCACAGAAAAGCTGGGGAAAGTTTATTCGCTATTTTTTCAGTCCGCCCCGCCGAGCAGTTAGGTGTACGCTGCAATTTTGCAGAAATATGAGATTTCGTTGTCGCCGGCTGCTGAAATTCTGTTTTTTTTTCCTGCACAGCATTGTCAGGAATCCGAGTAGCTGGTATGCTGGCCGTCATACGAATACCGTTAGATAATGGGCTTTTAAAGCGTAGACGAAACTGAAAACACGAGAAACGTGTTTGTCATAACCGTGGCAAATAGTTTTTCTGTCGCGTGGCGTTACGGCATTATTTCGCGTTTATGCTTTGACTACTGAATTCTATTGTCCTTTTGCCATTTCGTGTTCAGAGCTATTCTCTGCCAGGATTGTAGAACGTCAAATAATCAAACTTGCTAAATATTTGTCTACACATGAAGCGCACCGATCGTTTAGCCACGATGCTCGCCAATTCTCGTTCGAACTCGGTTTCCGTCTCGTCTAAAGTCTCCTCCGTGTCGATGTATGGAGAAAATTGTAATCAGTGACTTAAGTAGATGATTTTTTGGCCTCAGTCCCAGGTAATTGAGCCTCGCCGCTTCAATGGCGCGGAATTAACGGCTACGAACGGTCCACTATGAGAGCTGAAAAAATTGCTCCGCCGGATGGAAGTTCGGAGACGCCCGACCGCCTGTAAAGTTCGCGAGGATTGTCGGAAGTGAACGGAAGCGAACGATAAAAAGTCGGAGCCTCGAAGATCATCGGAAATAATTTCAGGAACGAAGCTGAGATATTTCCATTGTTACGGCGCTTCGTGGAATCTAGAGCGCTCGACGCTATATAGACGGTCGGTTTTGAGTTCCTAAGGTACCATAGGGGTCCACGGAGGAACCTCGAGAGTTTGATGGCCTGGGACGTTCAGGGACCAGTTCGTTCGACTTGACTTTTATCATCCAGGTCGATCGGGCAAGCGTA
Organism: Andrena bicolor; assembly: GCA_960531205.1. Taxonomy (NCBI): domain Eukaryota; kingdom Metazoa; phylum Arthropoda; class Insecta; order Hymenoptera; family Andrenidae; genus Andrena; species Andrena bicolor. The sequence goes on along the minus strand of OY482666.1, from coordinate 32,236,753 downwards.
TTAAACGGTCGCTTTTCCGCGAGGGACCAAAATTAGGATTCTCCCTGTCTAATGGCATATGAAAGGAAATGGTACAGGATCAAGGACGTTTTCTACCTGGTAATTGTCGATCGATCGATGACAATAACGCTTTGGTACCAGGGACGCTGCCGGTATTTGGTTTAATGAACTTGGAGATAGTAGTAGGAGCAAAAAAGGCTGACTTTTCAAAACTGTTGAGGGGCTACTAGGGTAACGGACCCAATTACTGACACCTAACCAATTACTGTCACCTTAAGCTATTTTACTTAAAATAACGAATAAATAAACTATAGTATATAATTTATAGCATAGATTATAGGTTGAACTACATAATTCTTTTTGTGTATGACTTTACAACGTTTATTTATTTGTTATTTTAAGTAAAATAGCTTAAGGTGACAGTAATTGGTCAGGTGTCAGTAATTGGGTCCTTTACCCTACCCCTAGCTACATGGTTACTTCCACCATTCTGTCTTTCATTTTGTGATCGAATCATTAATGCGTGTTTATAAAATTAGAGTGGGTTATAGGCAGAGTTGGACATTAACTAAATAAAAAATTATTTAAGTAACGGATCACATAAAAGTTACTTTAACTTTAGATTATTTTGCGAATAAAGTTATTTCTTTTATTCGCCGAGTGTTTCAATTTTAACTTTAACTTTATTCAACGTCGAATAATCACTGGTTACCATTGGGAGTTCTACTGTGCTTGTAGCTCTTGGAATATTAGGCTGAAGAAGAGAGTGTTCATCGTTATCAGTAGAATTTCATTTATCTTCACAACTAACTGAATAACGTTATCATTTATAATGCTCTGAAACAGAATCTCTCGGACTTATTATACATGGGAACATGGGAGATACACTTTGAAACTCAATCTGCCGAATATACACACTGAAATTTAATCTTTTAAGGCTTCACACTGAAACGCGATCTATTTCTGGAAGCCACGATTTATCTTTTCGTGGAAACCAAAGATCATAAATAGAATGATTGTCTGCCGTGTTAATTGGAAAAGGCGTATCTGGTCAGATGGTGATTCTTAAATATATGACTTTTAGTATTTTGTGTTATGCCATCGGTATTTTATATAAATTCGATCAGATTAAATATTAAATCTGGATAAAACGGTATGTAAATATTTTTGACAAAACCGTAAAATATTTCATACGCCCAAAATCAAGCATCGATGCATTTTTTAACGATGCAGATAAAGTATGTTTGTGCTACGTGGTAGCAATAACTCAATTTAACCGAAATACACTCCTAATTAACACGGCAGAGAATAATAACAACAATAACAGCATCGTTTACATTAATGTTGCTCTGTGCTTGTTACATGTCCCTCATTGCGGATAGGGGCTACCAATATTAATAATATCAAATATTGGTCGCTAAAATAATCTCTGTTTCCATTTCCATAATCATGGGGTACGCAATTTTACTTCTGCTTTTAATTCCCCTGGTGTGTTTATTGAAATGCGTTCTATACTTTGAATGCTGCAAAGTGTTTCAGTGAACATTTTTCCATGTACACTTTTTGTATGATTTCCGTATCTGTGCAGAGCTTCCCCAACAATATTTCAGCCTTAAAATTAACTTATTAAAAACATTTACATCTGATAACGTAATAAATAAAAGTAAAGTAACGCCATTCTGAGCTGAATCTTAATTAATTAGACCGAGCGCTTGGATTCATTTTTCACGAATCCCTTGAAAACAGTTTTCTGCGATATCGAGATCTTTACCAACAAAGTTGAGGGAGATAGTCGAACGTAATTAATTCATTGAAAGCTCGACTTTGAAGTTTGTCGGAAGCGAACTCGCTGGTCGAAATATAATATGGTTCGGGAAATTTCTTGAATCGTTACGAAGTCTGAAAATCGTTAAACTATCAGTAGCTATGTACTTGAGGAAAATGGAAGCTTCTTGTCTAGCTTGTAACCAAGGCTTTTTGTACTTTCGTCCACTTGAAATCAGCTTGTTATAAATTATATTTGCATATAAACTACATTAATCAATCTTTCTGTGTTTCAGGTGAGTATCGATTTGGCTTTCTTACTGGCAGAGATACGACTACGTATGTAAGTGAAATTATTAGCGTTTTAAAGGTCATCCCTCATTTCTTTTCGCCATCACTTTTGTTTTCGTCATGCCAACGTGCTTATTGTTATTTTAATCGGCAACGATGAGCCACAAGTTCGCGTGCATAAACGATCGCGTTGAAATGAGACGGCGTATTCGATTTTAATTCGTGTCAATAGCGGTGCACTTGAATATGTAAGCTTCATCCTATTGTTGCGATTTCTATGGTCTTATATATGGTAATCTCACGCCAGTGTCGCATATCATTTGAATAAGTAAGGCTATTTACTGCGAATTGCGACTGTATCCTTTGGATAAAACCGTCTTTCCTCTATACATTTAATTTAAATTCAATCAGAACGCTTTGGGCGTGTAAATACCGTAAGGAGTTTTCCAGAAATGGTTACCCTCTTCCAACGCCAAATTGGACACTGGTAAAGTCTCTTCCAAGTCAACTTTTTAAATGTTAAAAGCAACGCTGTTGATCGGGCGTGTATTCTCTTAAGTTTAAGTCAACGATTAACGTTGACTGACATTCATATTCCTTGTAAAACTATTCGATGTAGTTTCTCACGGTACGTTGATGAATACAAATGGCGTATAAGTTGCATGATTTTAAGGCACTGAAGAGTCCTGAAGTTCATCGGTTGCAAAAATCTTGGAGGAACGTTCTATTTGTTGAGCATTCGAGTGTGAGTTCAGCTCCTCTTCTGGGTAGACTTATATTTCTTCTGGTAAAAGTTATAAAATAGGTAGAAGTTGATGATTAGATTGATTATCGATATTGTGGACGGTATCTTCGTTACTGGACAGGATGGGAAGAACGCTTGCGCGTTTTGCACCATTATCAGGATAAATTGTACCTGTTGTAGCAGTGAAAGAAATGCGTAAACGAATCTAGTCTTCGAACTGGTGTCAATAGGGAGAGTAACTCGAAGAAGGGCAAAGAATTTAGGAGCATGCAATGGGGACCAATCAAAGGGCGTTCCTCGGTTAACTGTGTTGACTAAAGTTCAAATTCTTGAATCGAACAAGTGATCATCTTTTTTGACAGTCTACTAGATCTTCCAAATAATTGTATTTGTGAGTGGTAGGGAAAACGCACCAGTAAATGAACAGTTAAGGCTAATGAATGAACACTATTATAAAATTATGTTTGCAGCGTGAATGATTCCACGTGCTGCAAAAATTATTTGGATATGAAGCAAGAAATGAAAAGAAGTCTCTAATTAATTAATTGCTTACTTTAATAACTTATTTTACTCATTTTAATGAAAAATGTTCATTCACTGGTACGTGTTCATTTACTGGTACATCCACCCTACATGCTCCTCAATTCTTCGACCCTTCGTCTTAGTCCACTCTGCAGACGCTTCATATATACAGTTTATCGCTGCTTACCATTTGCGTGATAGTTAACACGGGTTTGAATCGTGCCAACAATTTCTGCGCATTCTCGCCGAACGCGCTAAATAAATAATAAGTGTACATGATAACATGTACACCACAGTTTGTCAGAAGGGTGAAAGATGCCATTGCCACTGGAACGTATTTCGTCATGATCCAAGCTATCATCAGCGTCGACAGGTGATGGTAGAGGTGTAAAAACGATATTTGACTGTCCTTTTTCCTCAGCACGAATACCACCGTTTCGATCAGGTCGATCAGCTTCAGCATTGTCCCGAGCCACATTATGTAAGACAGCTATAAAGCCCGACGAAATTAATAGTGCATATTAATGAATGCACTGATTGCATTCAGTTGTATGAACGCTACTAGCTTCGCACAAAACGCATTGGTATTCGTGTTCAGCATTTGAATTTAGTAATATTCTAATGATTGAATAATGGGTAGGTACCTAATGGATACGTAATACTGGAACATGATCGAAACTCAAGCCTGATTAATTACTTCGAGTGTGGCAATTATTGCTATAAACGCATATAATGAATTTATTTAGTGTTGACTCGTATTTAAAGTTTCGGGAATTGGAACAACAGAAGTCAACATTTTTGCCACTTAATTAGGTAATTTTCTAATTACTTTGAGGATTCATTTTTTAATTAATTTTCTGATTACTGTATCGTAATAATTTCTGTACCTTGTAAGGGCTAGGTCTGTAAGAATAATCCGGTAATTCGCAGAACATCGATATCTCCGTAAACCAGCCTACGCTGATGAATTGCTGCACTATGTACGCATTGGCGAGGATTTGAAAGACGTTGTAACATTTCACGAATGTAATCAAGTTGTACGGCTTTCGATCCTTCATGTGCTCCGGTCCACTTTTCAAAACGAAGTACAGATACAAGAACATGATAAGTGGAATGAGAACGGGCGATCCAATGAACGGCAAGTTGTTTGTTCGTGGATCTGAAATCACGATATGATCGATTAGAATCCCAATTCGGCTTTCGCGTCCCCATTACATTTTCCATCGAGCTGAAGACTTTTGTATTCCTTAGTCATACGGAAAACTCTTTCCTACTGGTGGCGAGAGTGCCACCTTATTCTAAAGGAGACGTTTAATCTAAAAGTCGTTGGAGATTGCTTCTCCGGTGATTAATGGACTGTGATTGAACTACGATTACCTACAGTAATTTTCATTCATCGAGCTTTACGTGGGAATAAGTGTCTCTGTATTTGTGGCAGCAACTCACCAGCATTCTGATTCCAGTAAAAATCGTAAACTTCCACGAAACTCATTTTCGATAGTACACAGAATCTAACCAGAAGACTTGGTCATCGACGGCAGAGGTATTGCGCCTTTGTGTTTATAACCGAGTACCCGCTGTACAAAATTATACGCATAGGAGCGTACTAAACCGAACCCGATAAATGTATTAACTTAAATGTTTCGTGACCGAGCCGAGCCGAACCTATTTATAAAGGCCGAGTGCTGTATACAAGTCGAAAATTCGTGTCACGACACCCGCCGTTAATATGTACATTAATTTAAAGTGAGGAAAGCATTTAAGAAGTCATGAGAGATCACATAGCCATTGTCCGAAGCGATGTCCGACGTTACGCGAGGTGGGCTCCGTTACATTAAATATAGTCTACGAATTTTATTTCCATGTACGATTACCCATTAACGACGTACAATATTCATAAATTTCGCGATCATATGTCAAATTTCCTACAAAAGTGATACTTTAATACAGGAAGTTATTAAGAGACCTGATAGGTTTTTACGCGTTTGGTCGTCCGGTCTGATTTTAAAACACGTTGTTTATCAATGAACAGCTACCCAGAAACGATATCTACCTTTAGTGTGTTCAATATTATATTTTAGAAGCGCAGTGTTTGCAAGCGTGCTTTAATTTTATTGTACCACAATAATGAAACTTGTTTGGGATTAATTTTTATGAATAGTAACATTCAAAGTCGTGAACTGAGGGATCGGATGTGAATCATATTTTTGTAGCAGTGTGTTCAGTGGATTTAATAGATTCTCTAATAGGATTCCCAACGCATGATTTGCATCCAATATACGGAAATATGTGACATCGTGGGAAACGAATAGACACATAAGAAATTTACGGTCACTAACTTTTTCGTTTACGATTACATGTTCTCATTATTATTTCGTGCATCTTAATTTCTTACGATCGTGCCAGACCTCGGTCATATTCAATGCTAATGCTGACAGGAATGTATAAATACTAACTCAATTTATGTATGAAGGTTTGCGTAAATCGATCAACTGTATGAACCTGTAACGAATTACGTATAGATACCTGAAATTGTGTTTTCGTGTGTTGCGTAACCTTTGATCGCTAAATGTTCACGTCAGGCAGCCCAAGCTTAAGTTCTTTTAAATTTTTATATAGTTATTCCTTGGTCGAGGAGATAATGTAACCATATTCAGGATAAAAGGCAGAAGACTGTCGAAAACCTGCTAGCTTATTCAACAAAATTAATCCTCTTTACTAACTCCTGATGTGTCCTTGATTTAATTAATGGGAACCTAGAGGTCCACGAAAATGTAAAAAATCTGGGTAACTCATCGATCCAGCTCGCCTTGAAGTAGTGCAGAGTTGGGAATTATGCGAATAAATTTTCGAATACATAAATAAATAAATAAAAAATTATTCGTTACTATCGAATAACTTGATTTTATTCGCAATTCTTATTCGAGATCATTCGAATAAAAGTTTATTCGAAGAATGCCCAACTATGAAGTAGTGCAACCATAAGATAATTCAGACTTAATTCACCTCAAAAGGGAATCTTTCAGATTAAAGTGTTTTTTCTTCCTCATAACGATTTGTGTAAACACAATAAAGTGTTTCTTAATATTTTCACCTAGCACTCATGGCGCTTGTCTTTTTCACTGAACTTCATGTTTTCTTCCTGATCACTTTTGTGCCGAAGTTGCTCCTTACTGTGAATTCTCATGCATATATTCAGACAATGGTAATGTAAAGCTGTACGTACAAATTGTGAACTTCGTCGTTCTCAAGGAATTATGCACTTTCGGTGAGTATATTGTTCGAAGACGCATCAAACATTCATATCCAAGTTATCGATATCTGTAATTCTAAAGAAGCGGACTCTCTGACTCCGTAATTCTGAATAACGAGGATATTTCGTAGGAGAGCAAACTTAGGTTTATTATTTATACTTTTAGTAAATACTTCAACACTTTAACCATACCAGTTCACGGGTTTAAAACGTAAATTCAAGCTTTGTGTTAGTTGGCTTATTAATAACGACATTAACTCTTCTTATCGACTAGAGTGCCACTTGTATATAATATAAAATTTAACTTTCTACTTAGCGATGAATTCTTGGCTAAATTGGCCACTTCTACGGAAGTTGGTGGGAGCCACTAGGCAAAGAGTAGAACTCGGGCGAAGAAGTAATCGAGGAGTTACCTTGAGGTTCAGTCTGCGCCGCTCCCAGAGGAACATATTAAGTATCGCTGATTGAAGTAGTTCGGTCGATGGAAGCTGTCACGGGGGAATCGATAGTGGTCCCAGCGTTTAGTTAGAAGTGTTCTTAAAACCGAAGAAAGCCTCGAACAGTAATGAAAAAAGTTCACCGTGTCCCGTTCACGACTTCGTATAATCAAGAATTAATGCGCCGCGAGCACTGATGCTCCTCGTGACTCCATCTTCCTCCCCTCGCGCGAAGAATACAAATACTTTCCCCGCGTATCTCGTTATCCAATAGAAGATTCATCCCCCGTATCACTTTCAAAGCCGCAAAATTCATCGCGAAGACAAACACACGGATCCCTGTACTGATCTATCGAATTTTAAATATTCAAGAGACCAAATCCAATATTGAGCTCCGATCTCCGGTTCTGCGGCCGAGAGCCTCTTCCTTTGATCTTTGAAATTTCAGGCAATTCCCCAATATTTGATCCTCGTCACAGCCCCCTACTCCCCGGTCGGGTGCCGCCAGCGACGCAGCCAGGCAGCCTGAGTTAAAAGTTAAAAGAGGGAGGCTGGCCGAGGAAGTAGTAGTAATCGAGCAGTTAAGGTGGCCGGCCGTTTCGAGCCCATGAAGTTGGCGGAGGGATGTATTAAGCATCGCTAATCGAGGTAGCTTAGTCGACGGATGCTACCAGGAAGGTAGAGTGGTAACTCGGCTGGCGGGCGGCGTTCCGGTGGCCAACGGAGGGTTGGAGCTTCTCGCTAAGTGCTGCAATTTATTTTATTACCCTCCGCGTCTACGTTTGGAAACCTTCTCTGGCCACCTCCATTCGCGGCGAAAACACTGGGTCGGAACGTAATTTACACCGGCTGGATGGCGTGCACGATGGAAAGAGACACGGTGTATCGACACGGGCGAAAACCAGAGGGTCGTTCCCGTTCGCTGTTGTTGACACTTCATTTCTGTCGACGTTCCCAGCCGCCTCCGCTCCCGGCGAGGAGTCTGATCGGATTTTCCTTTCGATTGTCTTTTGATTTACGGGTATCGGGGCTCTCCGTTCAACCGTGGCGGAGGGGTCGCGCGTCATGGTCGTTGGAAAAAATGAGCATGAAAATGGAGTGGATGGAACGCGGTGATTTGAATGGGGAAACGAGGTCATCCCCGCGGATCGGGCTCTCACTCGTGAGGCGCGATCATTGCTCCCCCAGTTTGGCGAACTCTTTCCGCCGGTTCTCGAATCAATTTCATCCCAACTCCCGCCTCCAATAGTTGTCCCAAGACGGATTCCTCCGGAATTCCGCGTTCTTTCTGTGTTGCCACGCGACGGAAATCCAGAAGGCTATAAGCGATCGATGGTGCATCTGCGTCTAAGCCTTTAATTCCTCGATACTGATTGACATTCGACGCTCCTTCTATTGTCACGTATTGTTGCCTTTTCAATGCACCCCCGTATCGTGGAAACAAAATTTTCCCTGTCTCTATGGCAACCTAGGATTACAAATGAAAGCTTTCGCTTCTAAAGCACGATTATTATTTCTGTTCACTAATAATAAAATTTCGCCCCTTCTATCACCGTAACCGCCAGCATCAACGGTTTGTAAATGACAATCGCGCGTGATTGTTGTTTCATGCGGAGGCAAACGTTTCCGGGAATTTACAGAAAAAACACGTAGCTTCAATTTCCGAGAGTTTTACGCGCGCCAAAACCAACCGCGTATTCGTGGTTTTCTGACAAAGGGCTACAAATATAACAGGAAAGTATACCGAATATTGTCCGGTTGTTTTACAGGGACCACTGGGAAAGCCTGTACATATAGCGAGGAATATTATATTTCATTCTGGACGATCGTTTTGAAAGCACGCGATCTGGTGCGCCGCGAAACTGCGTTTCGAGTTGCATAGAGGATAAAGTAGCGGAAAAGGAGGGGCGGCGGTTTGCCCGTGACAGAACAAGAACGCAGCGGGAAGAAGAAAAGCCGGAGTTCCGGCCGTGGGAGCAGTTCGACTGCAATTCGTTGTAGGATTACTGCGTTGCCCGGCGACACGTGAAATAATTCTGCGCGGTTAATATGAAATAAATCCGGCACGGTGACCGCCGTTTTCCGCTGGCGGGGCAAAGCTTAAACACAACTAAACGCGGTCGGGCACGGTTAAACACGGCCTGAGTTTGTTCGACAGTTAAACGCATCGCGAAGCTTTGCAGAATAATGCTGGCTGCCGCGTATTTGCTGCCGATAATTCGTGCGTTGCACTTCAACAACTTCCGGCCGGATTCGACCGCGGCAGAAATTTTTAACGCGATTACCAACTCCGCGTCAGAATGTTATGGGCCACCGTCTTCCATCGACTTTACGACCAGCGCGTGACCGCTTTGCCACATTTTCCAATCGATGGGCGTTTCAGTGTTCATTCGGTTGGATAATCGTACGCTATTCGTCTGTGATCGTGAAAACTAGAAATTAGAATGTTATATCCTTGGGATGTGAAACTCGTAGAGTCTCCTTCCACCATAGATAGCTGTGGATGTAAATGTAAATTGGATTATTTGATTTTATTCGAAATTAACGAAACGTAGAGATCTCGTGGTTGCGTTGATTGTAACGTGGCTCGCATTTTCCAAAGCTAGAACCCCAGTTGCCTTAACGCCAGACCTTCTGGTGGCCGTTTCCTCCTTTTCGGTCTGTTTCCTTTAGGTATAGAAGGAAACGTGAACGGCGGCCGCAAATTGCAAGGAAGCATAACGGCAAATTAGACTTCGTAAATTCCGAGCTTCTATTATTTTTGTTACTTTCCCCCGGCTTTTCACGATACAAAGGAATTGCGCGTATTTCGCGTGGAGAATTCGCGGGGCCGAATTAGCGGCTGCTTTTCGCCGACGTTCAATATCTGCCGGTTCCACGATGTTCCAATATACCGTTCATCGGGCAGACAGTATCGGAGCATTGCGAGACGATTGTAAAAACAGCTGACGCGGAAGATGGCGCTGATTTAAATATAATGCGACGCGGAAAGCGACGCAGGAGACAGTAAAAATGGGAACATCAGCAGCGGCAGGAAATGAAATCGTTGTGTTCCTTTTCGAATGGTCCCGCTCTTTTATTCCAAGCCGATCGAAACCGAAGGAATATCAGGACTCTGCTCGAGTTCCATCGAACTTGCAATAATTTGCGTCGCCCACGGTCCGCGAATGTGAAACAGCTTTCGAATCGATTGAAATCGTGCAGGATTGCCTAACAGTGGAAGGTGAAACGATTATCAAGCCCAATTGATTTCGAGAACGATTTCCCGAAAACGATTCGGTTCGCGGGTAATCCCAGGGCTCTGGTTGTCGAAGGTAACGAACAAGTGGTACAAACGGTTCCACGCCGAAATCGCGTGGTGTTCCAGAGGAATTTGGCTAGTCGACACTGTTTTTAGTTTAGCCCTATTTCCCCCCATCGTTCGCGATTATCTGTTTCCCTCTCATCGCCTGTCTCTCCCCGCCCCATCTGTCCCTGTGCCAGAGTGGGTCGAATTTGCAATTCAAAACTTAACGCACCCGATTTCTTAATGAAATAATTGGAAGGCAGGGTAGCGCCATCCGAGCAAACCTATCAATTACACGCTCGATTGATCCGAGAGGTTTGTATCGGAACGTCGGTTCCACTGTCCTAGATATAAGCAGGGGATGGAGTAATGGGAGCGGAGACAGGCGAGCTTGGGAATGAGAGCCGAGTGAAAGGGGAGGGAAAGAAAGGAAGTGAAACAGAGGATCGCAGGGAGTGTGAATATGAGATAAACCGGGAGAAATAAAAGAATTCCAAGGGTTCAAGGAAAAAATCTGAAAATTCGAGCCTCAACGTACAAAGTGAACAAACAAAAGCGATGAGCGTGTAAACGAACAAAAGCGACTACATGATAGGAACGGTTAAAGAGCGACAGAAAAATATTCCCGCTCCAACTGCAGATCTGTAGAACAAAAATAAACGAAACAGCGATTCAAGCGTGAATAAAAATGAATTCAAGCAAAGATCAACACAAAAGTTCACCTCCGGCTCGTGGCAATAAATAATAAAAGTACGTGTCAAAAAGGGGGGCAAGAAAAAAATTGAAACATCGGAACAAGAATTCGAGGGCACAAAACCGTGACCGAAAACGGGCACGTAAAAATCAACAAAGTGTCTAGCGAACCAAAAAACCCCCATTCCCCGCTGTTGTCTCCGAGTTCCAAAACGGCGAGAAGCAAATTGGGGCGAGGAGAAATGGGCAAAAATAATATAGTTTAGAATTCGGTGAACGACGCAAAGAATGAAATAACACGGGGAGCATTATGAAAGGGAGGAAGAATTGAGGTGGGATAGAGAGCGAGGGAGGGTGGCGGAGCTAGAGAGAGAGAGGGGGGTAGGGAGAGGGAGGAGAGAGAATGGGTTGGAAGGATAGAGGAGGACGGAGGAACGGGGATCGTCGTGGCGTTTGCGCCTGGGGTTGTCGAGGACAGCGCGAAGAGGGTGTGCAAGGGTGATCGGCGTAGGTGGCGGTGCACGGAGGTGGGAGGACAGGGAAAGGCGTGGAATTGGTGGAGGCAGTCAGTGGCTCGCCGCGCGCCACAACGACCGTCGGATCTAGCCGTCGAGTTTTTCCACTTGTTACCAGTATCGTGTCCGATCCTCCCTATTGTTTCCATTTTCTCTTTCACCTTCCCGCCGTACCACGACTTGTCAGCGTGATCCCGTTCCCGGTTCGTCGCCAGGATGTAGGGGGTTCGATCGCGGAACAACGTCCAACTCCAAGTTCCAGGATTGTGATCTGTGATCAAGTGCCTCCGGCTGTCGATTCGATCATGATGTAGTGCACTGGGAAATTAATGCAATGGTTACAGTGTGAAATTAAACGTTCGCAAATGCAAGGTGTATCGCGTTTCGCAGACACCGCGCGTGCCACCGACAAGTGACAGGTATCCTCTGCCGCCAGAGGATATTTTCCACCGTTTCGTGCGCAAGATTTCTGCCCACCATTCAATCTGGTGCGTCGCGACTTCACCGCCTTCCTCCGTCATTCTCGCGAACGGCGGAGTATAAATATTTTTTGCAGCCCGGTGAAATTCGCACGTAGTCTCATTACTGTTATTTTTCTCGTACACCAGTGCCGCGCTCCCATTTTCCGAGCCTTCTCGCGGATCCTGGGGGAGGCACAAGGCTGTTTCGTGTGACCAAAACCGTAGCACGGCTTAATCCGAAACATTATAATTGCAAATTCGACCCGCCGCACTTTCGCGCGACCGTATTTTGAATACATTATACAAATTGAACGTTGCGTAACTCTTTCTTACTTCCGCGGAATTTCATAACTTTGCCGCGTGGTCCTTTTCGACTTTCCATTATTAAAGTGCCTCGGCCACTTCTCCGCTCTGCCATCTATCCTAAGCGACGGTCTATCCGGGCGTCGATCTCTTACGAGTCAGTACCGGTTCCGCCAGAAATATTCAGTGCCTCGAGTGCCATATCGCTGCGCACCCACCGCGACAGAAGCCCCACGCTCTTTACATACGTCCATGCAATTTCTCCGCACGCAAAAAATATTTATATCCACGTCCGTTTGCGTCCAGTGTGACCCGCTGGCCGAACAGCCTGCCAAGAAGATTTCGTTTTCTGCACGCCTGCCCGGGATCCTGATTATCACTAGTGAATTTTGTGTCACAAACTCTAATCTGGATTAGCAGTATGCAATGATACGCGGAGCACTTGGCGGCCGGCGTGCACCGCATTTTCATCGGGCTCCACGCTCGTTCGGCGTGAAGATACGCGGACAATTAACCAGCGTGCTCCAAATGTATGGATTAATTGGAGGCTGAATGGGACCGCCGGTCTGTCGGCAGACCAATATCCATCCAAGTTTTTCCGTGGATAGATCGGCCGACGAACTCCACGGATAATGGTCTTTGGATAATACTCGCCGAGGAAACGGACGCTTTGTTGCGCCCGCGATGATTCGCCCGTTTCCCGCGTCATGAATTTCCTCGGTCTTCAAAGGAGGTAACGTACAGCGCCCCGTGAAAACAACGGCGGCGGAGGATTTTTCTTTTCTGTTCGTTCGTCGCCGCGCACAAAGGGTTTGTTACGGTTGTCGATCCCCTCGAGTACTGAAATCGCTGGCACTCCCGTGGAAACGAAAAATCTATTTTTTTTCCAACATCTGCCCGTTAACTCGCGGCAGGCGAGGGTTCGGGGCGGGGCGATGGGAAAGAACGTGATTGCGGTGGAGTCGCGTAGCTTACAGGCGGGAGACGATTCTACGTAGACGCTTCTTGGACAGGTTAAAAATGAGTTTTCTGATGGGACTTTGAGGAACCATAGACCATTACTGAAGCCTGGGTTCTCATTACTTTATGCCGTTTAAGGACATGGAACTCGAATTCCGCTGCCATGCCGGCACCACTTCTTCCGACTAGCGAACGGCCAAGTGACTAAAAGGCCGCGTAAATTCAGTGGCGGGCAAAGGATCTCATTACAATTTCGCCGTGAGGACATATAAAAGATCCGCGGTGCTCGTGATTTCCGCTTGGCCTTCCTTGTAATATCCACGTTTAAATAGTCTGCACGAGGCAGAGGATAAGCAAGAACTTTAATTTCCGGGCAAGGAGTCGCAGCGTTAAGTAAATCCGCCCCGGCTGTACCGTAACAGGAAGGAAATAACAAAGTCCTCTGGCCTTCCTCCCTTCCCATTCCGACGACAGTCTCATTGAACGTTAAACAAAGGGGTATTTGTACGCTGTTCTTCCCGTCTAAAACTTATCGAAGCCGGAAAGAAGACGCAGTTAGGAGAATTTTCAACGGACCGGTTTTGTCCGTTTCTCTCCCTGTTTCCCCGTTGCTCGGTCGTCCCCCGGTCTCCTTCGTCGTCGTTCTCGAATAATTCTCTTCCTCCGTCGCCTCCTTCCCTCCCTTCAGTCCCGGCGTAGCTCAGCTCCCGCTTCAAAAGCAGAGTTCGCGGAACGCGCGTTAAGCAGCAGCTTTCATTTCCTGTCTAGAAGAATCGTGACGTGTCGAGTAATGAAAATGCGGCCGCGGTTGAGGTGATACTCGTGACGAGCAACCGACGCGGAAAGTAACGAGAACCGAGGGTATATCATCGAAGGAACCAAATTTCTTTGTCCCTCCGTTCCTATTTATCGCTTCTCTACTTCCTCTTCTTCTTCTGCGTTCGTTGGCACGGAATTTCGCATCAGAAACTCCGCCAGGATGTTTGTTGACTCCGTTTCTTCAAAATAACGCTCCAACTTCTTCGTGTTCCAAATAATGAATCTTGAAATTAAAGAATTATGATCACAGTGTGCTCAACTAAAAGCAATTTCTTCGCTCTTGGAGAAAACTTGCTGCTCACTGCGACTGGCGTTTATTTTGAGAATCATCTGTAATCATCATACTCATTAGGGGGAACATGTATCTTCGAGAGTCAATGAACCGTTCGAAGTTTCAGGAGAAATCGGTAAACCTATGAATTTTCGATAATACTCCGAAATTAGTCCGTACGACGACTGGGCTAAAGCTCTCGCATTAAGAAGTCATCCCGGCATGCATCGCGTGGTACCTTTAAATACCATATCACCTGTTGAAACGTTTCAACCCGTTTTATCCGCAATCTGAAATCCCCTTTATTACTTTATCGCCAATCGCGCTGAGCCGGAAACGCGACGACAGACGTTGCGTAAAATATTTACGAAGCCACTCGTCGTTCCGTCGACGAATCAGTGTCTCCGTGTTTCCAGCACTGTCCCCAATCAAAACCACCGCCCGATTCCCGTCACGATCCGTCGGACGAAACGATCCTGCGACAGGGATTGCTCGTTACCGGTTCTTTCGCGTCGAAATTCGTCACGAAACACCGATAGACGTTCTCGTGATACTCTTGTCGTCGGAAAAAGACGTACTTCGCGAGGAAAAGACACAGAGGAAGCGCGAAACAAATACGTACTTACAGACCTTGTGCTCACGTCGATTATCCGTTCTATTTGCAAAAAAAAAAAGAAACGTGTCTCTCTTTGAGACGATTTAACTTCCACCAATGTATCGAAAGTATTTACGAAATTTATCGTTGAGAATGAGGCGCGATTATTTATTTTTTCAGTCTCACGTGTTCGGTAACAAGTATCCATTTCGGTCGCGCTGGTTCGAGCGAACCGATTCCACGGGCTGGTGTAACGACTTTTATGGGCAACTCTCGGAAGAACGATCAACGAGATAAATTGTCGACGCTCGCGGTAAAAAATCGAAAGAAAGCGACGCCAACGTGGCAGAGCTGGGTGCGGCGGCGGGCATCGCGGGCCACGCGAGTTGAGCAAAGTTGAAGGCAGATATTACGCGGCCGTGAAAAACGAGCGGCACATAAAACAAGTATCATCCTACTTTCTTGCGTCCCATCACACGCGAACACCACGGACACTACTTAATAAAAATGGTGAAAGCATGTGACACACGCCGTGGCTCCTTTCAGCGAAATGTCTTTAGATTCCCTTCTAATGTTTTCCAGCGAATTAGAGGATTACTTACTCGAATCTCGGTTTACAAGATGTCGGTTCGAGTCTTGATAAATGAAGCGAAGCATTCGCGGGTTGCAGTAGCAGTCGAGGGTAGGAACTATATAGTTCGTTTGGATTTAGAAATTCGTCAAACATGAAAAATGGGAATGAAAAGTTTTCCAACAGATCCCTGAAGCATTGTGCCAAATGTGTATGTGTTTATCAGTCGCTAGGTTCTCGAAGTTCACGAGCCAAGCGTGACAAATCATTTATAATCTGGAACTCCGGAAGGTTCGGCGCGTTGCCGGATGCAAATCTGCACAATACGCCCTGCGGCGTTGTTCGCCGTTAAATCTCGTCAAGAAGTAATTAACGGATGCAATAAGGGGAATGACTCGTTTTCGTACTTACACCTTGACGGAGTGTTCAGCAAAGTCGAGTTTCAAAAGCTGTATTCGTAAACATTTTTGGGAGGCGGGTCAGCGGTGTTTACCGCTAGACGCAGTCATGAATCTCGCTGATTTATAGCAGTTCGCGAGTAATCCTGCTTAGCTGCAGGATCAAATTGTCCATCGGGGTTGAAAATCAACAGAGAAACGTTGAGGGCGGAGCACATAGTCAGAATCGCTTCCATATCTTTGTAAATAATAATTCTAATAAAAGTTTGTCTAGCCAAACATGGAACAGTAGCAACGAGACGCACTATAAAACTGTTTCGCCGTGTGAAAATGCGAAAATCACGGCGGGTGTCCTTCTAACGAAAACGATTTCTTGCCGGAATAAAAATGATTTTCAAATTATCTTAAGAAAAAATCGACCAACGCAGGTTTTCTGCGACGAGGACAATATTTGTTTGAAACGAAAAAAGGGTTCCGTATCCGGATTTCTTACGAAGAACCATGGTGATACGGCACGAATAGTGGAACTCGTTTGCGAATTGATGGAGAAGAGAGGATACACAGCAGGTTGCAAATAAACGGTTCTCTGGAAAGTTCGATTGGAATCGTAGCTTCCGATTGATTTTTCGGATCGCACAGTTGGTCTTCTGATTAGTTATTTGTTGAATAAACGTCGACTCGCCGTCCCGAATTTGACTTTGTCTGAAACGGTCACGTGAAAGCTCGCCGAATCACCATTCTATTTCATTTTACAACCACGCTCGAGTAAATCCACGTTTGCGAGGAGAGTCACGCTTATCTAGATAAAACTATGGAATTTTAAATCTAACGCGAAAAATTTCGCTGTACTTTCGGTCAAATAAATAATCGTTGGCCATGCGTACCGCGGCCCGTTGCAATTTCCGTCGGAGCAAAGCAGCCCGGTGAAGATGCGCTTAACGAATATGTCCCACGTCCCTTAATTATCCCCATAAATCATTGCGTTACATGCATGAAGCAAGTTATCTTTCGACGACTAAGCTCGCAGATATTAGCGATACCGTGCAGATATAATTTCTAATTACACATTCCCTGGACGGCGATTACTTGACTTGCAAACTGCCCGGAACCGGGCGAAATCAATTTCCAAATATCCAGGCCGTACGCTGACTCTACGGGATCAAATAATCGACTATTATAATCAGAGTCGTAATAACGTAATAACTGAATCGTATGGTAATTACCGCGCTGAATCGATTACTGTGGCCACATCTGCATGGGAATCCTATTAAAAAGTCCAGTCCCGTTCGATCGGGCCAGATGAAGTCGATTAAGCGTGATTCCTGATGAAAGGATGTTCGAAGGCACGCGGGGCAGTGGGGCGCGGCCGTCTTTAAGAGCGTAAGGCTACACGGAGGATTTGCATATCTGTGAATATCGACTGCGGTTCGCATGGGTGCGCGTTTGCGGTCTACCACTGAATGGAGTTAGACTCCAGATGTATATACCTGCGCCTGTGCGCGGTGTATTTCTACGTACGCGTGTACATATAAAGATTACCCGTCGGAGATACCCGGGGGCAGACTGAAATTGAAATGTGGGTAACGGGAATCGCTGAGAAGTAAATACATCGGATCGTCCATTAAGGCGTTGCGTGACCAATGAAATTTCCCACGGTCGCTGAAACTGGCTGCTCCCATAGTCCCCCGTTGATGCCTTTCACCCTGAAAGGTGGTACACTAGCATTGATTCTATGTATCGGGATGGAAACGTTCCGCCCGGAAGTTTGCTCGTTACGCCGAGAATTCGCCGGTATCCAGATGCATTTGTAATATTACACCGTTAAACAGCTAACAGTTGGAGCGCCCTGATGCGATTGGCGTTCCCGGGGATTCGATTTCGCGAAATTTATGCAGATCAATAACGACCAATTTACTGATACGTCGCACGTCTTGCAGTCGTCATGACTCCGCGCTGTGGTGATTGTTAACCACCACAGATCTCTCGCAGTAATGGTAATTCTGGCGTCTTTTACCACTTGTCTCCGCAATGTCTGAGTTATACTACTGGCCCGACTGCGCGCGCGATTATACCACTGGTCTGGTCAGCGCCAGGGTTAATCTACTTACAGTCGAGTCCGTCTATTTAAGAATGTATGACTTTAATTCGCCATGTTCTTTTAAGTTAATTAAATATAGCTTAAAACGAGGTTGCTTCTCGTGAAAATAAACGCTTCTACCAATTTGCAGTGCTGAAAAATTATACACCTTCGTAAAGCCTTCGCTGCGAACTCGTAGTAAAGTGTTTACTCTTCGCTGTTCGTCATCTAATTTGCTCAGAATTTTCCATTAACATGCAAGAGGGACAGTTTAGTACGCTTAAGGGAGGCAGCGAGAGCGAGGTGGAAAATTTGCGTGTCCACGAAAGCGGGAAGTGCGATAGTCCCCGGAGGACAACGCGAAATTGAGAATGTCAGCGGAGTATCTCTTCCGACCGCCGTTCCTCTTGAAGAAGATCGAGTTAAGCTAGTCTGTACGCCGTGGCTATTGTAATCAGACGCGACATTCCAGCTAGAATAATTACAGTCGTCGTCCCCTCTTCCCGGAGCGGGTGGAACTCGAGAGTTCGAATTTGCAAATCTCAGTGTGGCTCTCGTGTTCTTCTTTCGCTTCTACTTCTGCCGTAGACCTCCCCCTCGCCCCACCCTCTCGTTTCCTGCGAAATTTGTCGAATTAACTTTGCAAATTTGTTCCCACTCCCTCTAACATTCGTCTCGCGTTCTACTAACTACCAAAATTAAAGTCCGCCGAGGATGCAGCACGGAGAGATGGATGCTGAATTTTTGACTCCCCGAACTAATTTTCGTTTAACGTCGCAGACAGCAACTCAAGCAAAACGTAACAAGTGTACTTCGTTAGTAATTAATCGTAAGTAAAAGCCGTAAGTACAAGCGAAGATCGTGTCAACGTTCCGTTTGAAAGTTTTTTTTCGTCTTTCCCGTCTTGCAATGTAATTGGAAAGGAAGAGGACATATTTATGTAGGAAATTAAATAATCCCTTTAGCTGAAAGTTTTATTTCGAAGCTAAGGATTATTAGTTTAGTCGCGATAATTAATTGCAGAATTTTTCCTCGCAACGTTTTCGTTTCAGATAAGATTTCCTACGTTTCGTTTTATTCGCACTAATGGTAATGTAACGCGATGAAATCACCGGGATGCTGGTACTTTATCGGCGATTGCGTTATTCTGCAATGGAAACTTCTTATATTCCTCCGTTGCAATTCGATTGCGCAGCCAGCCAATTAATGCTAATTTTTACTGAACGCGCCTTGGACAGTTAACGAACTCGACGGAACGGTTTGCATTATTTAATGGAGTGGCAGTGCTGGTTTCCGATGGTAGAAAGTTACCAGAGCTTTGTTTTCGCCGAGGATTTCACTGGCAAACACGATTAACGTGATAATCCACGGACATGGATGTTTAACGGGACAGTCACAGATTAATTAGTCATTAGTATTCTATAAACGTTACTCGCTTTATTGATTACATGAAATCCAAGTTTCACGAAGAATAATATAGCAATTAGTTCCTTTAACGATAATTACCACACACGCAATTACACATTTAGCAAATTGCACATTTTCCCCATCATCGTTTACTTCATACGAAAGCTGTCGTTACCAACGAAGCCGTAGAAGAAAATTTCATTCGCTGGAGCAGGAATTTTCTAACTGGGCCGAGCATGAAAAAATTCTCCTGCGAAAAATTCGAAACTCGCTGCGCAGCTACGGGTCTAACTACATAAGGAATCTCCATCTTCTCCTAACTTCGAAATATACGAGCGACGAAGGTGCGCGCAAAGTACAGACAGACTTAAACGCGCCCCGCGTCGCGGCAGTTTCTAAACAGTATTGGAAGGTTCATTAAAGTATGCCGGCGTATGAGTAACTACAATCGAGTCTCCATGGAACTTCTTGAAGAAACTTCGCCATAACTGGAGGGGGGGATAAACACGTTCCCCGGATGAAAGTTTCGCTACAATAATCGTGAAAAAGTATCGACAAGTATAATTTCTGACCGTTACGTTGCGCTTTCTGAAGTTGAGGATTTATTAC
This sequence comes from Andrena bicolor, assembly GCA_960531205.1. Lineage (NCBI taxonomy): Eukaryota > Metazoa > Arthropoda > Insecta > Hymenoptera > Andrenidae > Andrena > Andrena bicolor. The sequence continues at coordinate 32,216,776 of OY482666.1, read as the reverse complement.
GTAGCTTTGCTCATGGATACGTAGATAAAACCACCACCTATACAATCCCACAATGTTAACGCAAACCGCACAGAGCTACGAGGCAGGCAAGTAGTACAATCCCGCACGCGGTCAGACGAGTAGTACACCCGCGTATGCAGTCGGACATGCACGACTAGATCAACTAGACTCGACCAGAAACCGTTTGCAAAAATGTTTCATTAAAATGGCAGGTCGCCGGATTCTGCAAATAAACGAAAGTAATAAATATGCTTCCCTGGGGCATGAACTTTGATATCTGCTGAAATCTCGCCACCGTCCCGAAAAAATCGGATTCCAGGCGATTGTTCCAGTACCGCGCAGTTGTATCGCGATTTCCTTCGCAAATTGAACGGCGCCGGGTTCGTCGGAGCGGAAGTTTGACTCGGTAAACCCGCAATTCCGAAGCGTTTCACTTGGTGTGTTTCGTAGGGTATGCGGTAACATGCGCTGTGCATTGTCAGGAATATCAGTGCGCCCTCTCCAACGGGATTTTGGACGTTCCTTTGGGATGAGACGTGATCGCATGAGCGAGTCGGCGGTCGAGCTGCTGGCTGAAGCGGGGCCTTATGCAGCCGACTAGAATAAACGCGGATGCTTGTGCTGACTGTGTCTAACCGGAAGTCCAGAAAGAACATGCACGTCGGCCTAGAACTTGTAATACCGGGGAATTCTTACGAAAAGTGTATAAAAATGAAACGTGCCAGTGGGGACTGAAACTACTGACATCTGTTTAACGGTACCCTCCTATCAAATCACTCCAGGAATAGGTCATTTTTAGGATTTTATTTAAAAAATAGTAAACGGCATAGTGGTAAAAATATTTTAGGCTGTATTTGTACGTCTTTAAAGATAATAAACGTTTTTTTTTAATTTTATCTAGTACTGCTGACTGTTTTTCCACATCTGCGAGATTTTTAACGCCTTGTAAAATTATATGAAATACGAAATTTCGTAAAGTTTATAAGATTGTTCGTGGAATCATCTATGGGCGTAGCAAAATAAAGTAATCTCATGTTTTGGCAAACGTTTGAATCGCAAACATCGAAAGAACGGGTAATTTTACGCATGAAAATGTTTATAAAAAGAAAACAATTGGTCTCGCAGTTACCATCATAGATAATCCCACGGAGAATTTAGTAATGAACGAAATCCCGCAAGAATTTTTTAAATCAGTCGATTGTTTTTTTGTTAGGACTTTCGCAGTTTTTAAAAAATATGTTTTGAGAAAAACGCGTTCAAAGGTTAACTAGGTACTTTAGATACGAATGGGTCACTTTTATACTCGTAGACTCTACATCGCTACGAATTTTGACGCCAAATTTGAACTGATTATTCTTCACACGATGTACTACCCAAATATAAAAACTTGATTTTTTGGAAAATTTTAATGAGAAGGTACTCTTAAGTGCAGTACTTCAACGAAGCACAGTCGTCAACATATGTAAAATGAGCGAACTTAACTCTTCGGTACTCGCGAACAATAACAAAAGTGTGAGGATCCTAAATGATATGAATTATTTTCACTCCGATCAATGTTACTCTATTACGTGTCTGCATTAAACATTAAACGTTCTCATTCCGATGAATTAATGTAATTTCAGTGGAACGTAAACGTGCACAGGCCAGACTTCCTTCCGCCGCATTGCAGAGCGCAATTTAGAGAAGCTCGCGGTATTTCGAAGTCTGGCGCACACCGCCTCTCGACAACAACTCGCGGATGCGAAGGACATTCCTCTCTGGGTGTCTCTGGAATACAGAAGGCACCCTTTTTTATTTCCAACCCCCTTTCATCTTCATTCTCCTTCCCGACGCTCCTTTATTCCCTTGACCCGGCATTCTCGAACGAAATTCAGCGCCTCCACGGTTTTCTCCCAGATTTGTGTTTCTGCGCCGAACGCACCCCACCGAACAAGTCTCTCTTGGGTATATCGAACGGCGCGGGTCGAATGTTATTAAACTTTCAACGAAATTGGATGACCGTTGTTGTTCGTGCCATCTGCGAGACACTCTTACATTACCCCCCTTTCGTTTTAATTAAATTCATATTTCTAAAACTGTCTACCCTGGAAACTCCTGCTTCTCCGAAATTTGTATATACACGGAAACATTTATTTATTCGATATCACTGTCATACTTTTGAACACACCTAAAATAGTATTCTAAATCCTAAGATCAAACGAATTGAGCTCTGATGATTCTCAAAACGGTGGTTTCTCACCATTTCGTGCCACTGGCACAGTTTCCTCGTAAGAAAAGAAAGTACATATTCCTATCAACCAGAGCGATTTATCAATCTTAAGATAATTGATGCTGTATTTTCCAGAAGCCGAGAGGTAAACAGGGAGGTATAAATTCCTCAGGTTTCGGTAATTGGCGCGCTGGGTGATTCATTAGTTTCCCAGGGCTAGACAGTTCGAAGTCTACCAAGACATCTCAATCCTGTTTGGGAACGGGGTGGTACATGGCCGTTCTCGCGTTTCAATTACGAATCAGATCTATTCGAGCGGATCGTATCGCATTGTCAAGCATCGCCATGCATTCCGCTCGATACAAAGTGTCCGTTGGATACGTATTCGTCGCGGAAATACCCGAATCCCCCGATGGTATCCGGCCATTAGCGACTCGTATGACCGATACAGCCGGCTGAGCATAGTTTATATCGTCGAGTGGCGACAGTCGATAGGGGTTTCGACCGAAGATCTTCGACACGAAACGCGTTTCAACCGTGGCAACCGCCATCGACGCCCCATCGAGTCGTCGAATTCCACGCTGCAACGGGTCGAAACATAAAAGCAAGCTATACGAACGAACCACGACACACACACACGGTGCCACATCGAATCGAACACTCGACTTTGCATATTGCACGCCGCATTTACCGCGCTGAAAACTGCTGGCGAGAATCTTATGAAGCGCAGCTGGCTCGAGTACCGTGCAATCGAGTAGTTTACGACCGGACAGGGGTATGCATATTGGGAGCCACAACGCGAGAACAAGTGGAGAAAGAACAGAGAAGTTCTACCAAAAGTTTCGCGGTTCGATTTCGTGCGACAAGTTTCAAGGGGATGTTGAATCGATCCTCACGCATCGATTCACTGCTCAATTATTTGATATACCGTGTGTCATTTGAAAGGCGGATTTTAAAGAGGAGTAGAAGATGGTAGAGCAGCTAGAAATTTATAGAAGTGTTCCAATTTGTAGGTATTAGAATCATAATTAAGTCACAGGCGTGGAATAAAGCTCTTAACGCGAGATATGCTATCCCGCTGCTTGTAGCGCGTGAAGAGTACTGCAGGACTCGATGATGAGTTTTTGCCGGCGGAGTTGTCGAAGTTGAGTTTCTCGCGGGATATTTCGTGTATAAACTATGAATTCCGAGAGGGTATTCCGGGGAAGGCAGGGTACAAAGGAGGCACGGAACGGTAGCAGAGTGCTTTATAGAAAGTGGAATGATAAGGACGAGATCGTCTTAATCCCCTCCTCCGCCGGGGAAATTTCATTCTCTTAAGAAACTCGCTTCGGTGAATGGAATATGAAAATTCGCGCAATGAAGCGTCGTAGGTTAAACCGTGTCCATTAATTATTTTTCCCTTCTGGTCCTCACGGAACCGTGGGGAGCGACGAAGCAACCGGGGCTGTGTCGCCCGACGCAGCGCGTTCGCACGTAATATTAATAAATAATTTCCGGTCGACGATGCACGCGAGAACGTTCCTCGGTGATTATGAGAATGCGGACAAACGACGAGTTGCAGCCGCAATATTCCATGAATAAATCATCGCGTTTAGCACCACATTGAATTGGCCATAAATCCAAAATATGCCCGCGCTATGTGAAGCATTAAATTAAATCGAATCGCTGATTTAATCAGCGAATGATCCCTACCGGGACTCACTCTGCGTCTCCGATTATTCCTCTGTTAGCGCGCTCTGCCAGGACCCATCGTTGCGGAACGATATGTCGCATGAAAACGAAAAAAGAATACTTCCTGCCAGGGTCTCTAATTTTCCTTCACGCCACTAGGAGGCGTTCCCGCGAGGAGAGTAGTAAAAGAGTTCCTAGTAGTGGTGAAACACTTCCCTTTTCTGTAAATATATTCCACGAGGATAAGAGACGTCACCTAGGCCACGATGACTCTTATTAAATTTTTACGCCTTCCCTGCCATTCCGTCGCTACCGCACGCCCTCCCCGAACGCTAATAAAGCCTGAATTAGGCTTCACTGTTCTCTACTTAGCTCTGTGCAATTTAGATTACGCTTTCAAAGCGGCGATAAAAAGCTAGGCCGCGAGCTTACTGCCTCCCCGCTCCCATCACGGCAAATACATTTACGGTGGCAGTAAAGATGTACCTAGTTGCTATTATTATTATTTTTATGCCCTAAACGCGTGGAATGGCCTCGACTTTTTTTTTTGATTACTCGAAACGGAGATACTTTTAACGGCCTCGTAAACCATCGCGTAACCTCGGTTCCCGACGTACATAAAACCGTTCGCGCGTGAAACACGATATTGTGAAAAGTTTGCGATATCGTTAGAAATAGTGGTGGCACTTTAGCGTGTCACTCAATGAAGAACTTGAAACGATCCGCCGAAACTTGATCGCTCTTCTACGAGCGATAATCGAAATGCACGTTACATGTACACTCCTCTTCAGGTGCATAAGCCTCTTCGTCCACGTTTACGAAACGAATGGGCAGCCCAATGAATGGTCATGGCAGCGCATCGAGGCATTTCGACCGATAACAGCGGTCATTCCACTTGGAAACTTCAAGATCCATTATACAGGCATTATCGTTCCCCTCCGTTATGCTCGTCGCGGGTAGTCTACGAAGAAGGAACAGAAGGGAGTAATGTGATTTACGTTTCCACTTCTCAACAGACCGGGACTAATGTCGCGTCTTCGAGGCGGTGGCGTCACACACTCGCGCGTGCCCTGATGGCGGGGTCTCGTGGAAAATTGGCCGGAGAAGGATTGAACGATATTTCTTCGGTCTGGATGCTGAAATGGAGCATATCCGAGTTACCAACGACGAGTCTAGGTCCTCCTTTATCCCGTCCCATTTATTTCGCGACTTTCTGCGATAAAATGATGTCGACTCGCATTTCCTTGGCTTTTCATCCCGTGATCGCTCGCTACTCCAGTGTCGTCATCGAGTGGAGTCGTGTTTTCATCAGTAGTCCCAAATTCGTTAAATATCAACGAAAATCTAATTATCGCGTCATTCTTTCGAGAACATGCTTTTTGATATCGCGTTCGATGTCTTCGTGCTTCCCTCGTGTCAGCTTCGAAAGCCATCCAGTTTCCAGAGGTACAGTGTTGGTATTTTCAGCGAGTTATTCAATATTGATCTTTCCGATGTCGTGACGCCGGATGCGGGCGCCGTGGACGCTCACTTTGACGACCACAGAATGTCCACCAACGTGTCTCTGAACGCTCTGAGATTCTGCGCTGGGGTATTTACCCTGGTAATTAACAGAGGACCAAGCGAAGAGGCCGAGTAAAGGTTTCGTCCGGAGAGAGAATCGTCGATTCGCCGTGTTGCTTTAGAATCGTCGAAGCTCCGAGCATTCGGCCTCATCCTTACGGATCAACGTTGAAGAGCAATAAACTCTCTAGCGTCTCTGAAGCCCCGCGCTGGAAAACAGATTTCGTGAAAGCGTCTTTGAATCGCCGTTTCATTTAAGCGCTCGCATAATTAAAGGTTCGTTTTCGTGCGAAAGATGTGCATACCTTGTATGTATTTAGATAGATCTTGACTTGCGTTATATTTGCGGCGCTTTGCAGCAAAGTTATTAACGACGCTTTTTGCGCCGCTCCTATAAAGGACTGTATCGAGGCGATGGCCTGAATGCGAGCAGAATTTTTAATTAAACTTCATCACAAAGTTATGGATGCTAATTAGAATTTTTAAGGAGTCTTAATTACGCTCCTAAATGGAATTCGATGCCATTGTCGCCGTTATCTTTGTATAAACGTCGTCAGCACCGCCCTCTTCGTGTCCTTCTACGGTGTACCAAGGGTCAATTGAGGGTTCAGTGCCGTAGACAGCATCGAAGAACCCTAGTCGGTCGTCTAAGAGGGAATTAATTAACTACTGAGTGGCCGCTCGTAACCCCTCGATTCTAAGAGGGCACCGACCATCGTCATTTCGGATTGTTCTTGGTAAATCTCCTCGAGTCAACTCCATCGAAGGGGACCACACTGTCGATCTTTTCGACGAGGGACAGCTGCCTCGGACAGTGTACCTTAACCGAACCGAGTTCAACTATATTCCTAACTTTTCACACAGCACACTTGAATTTGGCTTTTCGATAATGATCGTATCTCGAATGGAAGTTTCATCGTTGCCAAGATTCTTTTTATTCATTCATGCCTGTTCGTGCGTAAAACCTTCAACAGGGGTCAAGTGCGCTTGAACCCAAATGCGTTGAAATTCAATTACACGCGATATACTTGAGTAATCAGCGTGTAGGTTTCCAATTAAACTGAAGTGTGCTTTTCTGAAGTCTGAATTGAGTTTTCCCCAAGCAGTGCGCCTCCAAGTGTTCCATTCACTTCGGAACAATCATCTCGATAATACACTAGCGTGGCGTTCAAATTTCGTCAGCGTTTCCCCGGGAGAAACCGTTCGTTCACGAGTCACGTCAATCAGGGTGCAACGCTCGAAGACAATTAGCCGTGGATCTGATGATGATTTCGTGCAGTTATTCTAGCAATTAGGGAACGTGAAGGGGCAGCAGGATAGACGCCGATGGATGGACTTGATTTTGCTAATGTCCTATGAGATTATTTTAGTAGTAATCAGGATGAATCTGCTTGGACGCGGCAGAAGTTCTCGTGAACGAAACTGAGACGTATACGTAATCCCGACTAAAATTGGGATGCGCAAAATGTAAAAGAATGTTTCAATTATTTTTAACTCACAGAGGGAACGAATAACAGAAAAATATACCAACGTTTTATGTGCGAAAATGTACAGCGAGTAGTATGAGTCAGTGCTTGAGCAGACCAGACCGTAACCCAATTTTTCCTCACCGTGCACTATAATATCGTTCTTTCCTCACGTTCCATTAATATTTTAATACAGAACACATCTAATACTCCCGGGGGACAGAAGCATAATGCAACCGAGACAAAAGCCGCGAATTTATTACGACATTGTTTTAAACTTACTTTTCTGGACTCTAAGAATGTGTACACCGAAGAGGATACCATGCATCACTTAGCCGGATATCCTGTGCTCCCGCAGTGTCTTTTTCACTCTTTGCAGCTCTTTTTGCGGTACAGAGAGAGACTGTTCACTCTCTCTCTCTCTCTCTCTCTCTCTGGGTCTCACTTCTCCGCCGCGCTATGTTATTGTACATATTTCTATCCACTTTACTGTGTGTACTTCAGCTCCCCTGCTGCCCCGTTGCCAAAAGTTGCGAGAAATAAAGCAAAGTTTATGACGCTTCGATGTATTTATACCCCAAGCACATAGTCGTCTGCCATCGTTGTCGGCCTGGAGAACCTCTGACCCACGCAGTCGCTCGGTAAACAAGACCAACGTCAAAGATGCGGTCGCACATTTTATTTACTTTTATGCCCTGCGAAAACATGTACCTTGTATTCTACCCGCGGGACGCATCACTTGGTTTCGTTTCGGCAAACAAATGGGTTAAGACATTCCTTTTTTCCGTTTCTACTATTGCTGCTAGAGTGAACTTTGTTTACTACTCAGCTGTGGAAACGCTCAAAATGATTCTTTATGGCTACCAGAAATTATCTTCAAATAGGGACAGCGTCAGATGTTCTCGCACTTACTTCGACGATTTCCAGAAGTAAGTAAGGCTGATCCTTGACGTTACCAAGTTACTAATTACGGATCACACGAGATATACGAATAAACACGCGTGACGTACAGTGACGGAAAACAGTGTTCAGGATGGGCGGACAAGTCGGAGCGTGGTAAAGACAGAATGTAGAGACAAGCAATCGAGCAGTCGCTGTAATTAATTGGCTTGGCTGTCGAGCCGCACGTCCTATTCCAGAATGATATAAGAGTTAATTCTGCGGAGTGCAGTTGATATTCAGCCATCAGTCTGGCGGATTGCGTTCCACGCTATCTCAGGCTCGTCAACCGCGTTCGATGCACGTAACACGGGGCATCGTTCTCCATTTCGCACTCTAGTTAACCGACGGCCATGGCCGTGCACACACGCGGCCACAAATAAAACCCGGCTCTTTATGCGCGCGTAACTTTTGCCCGGTCCGTTTAGCGCAACCGTAACTTACGTTGCTCGCGGACTCTGACAGAAATACGAGGCCCACGGATGAAAGGCTGATTTTAAACGGCGTTCCTTTTCGCGGTTCAAATGGCCCACGGGGGCTATTCTTCGGATGATTCGTGAACGAGATCGCGGGTCTTTGTATCGCGCACAGTTACAGTTATTGGTGTATTCAGACCAGTTTTGTGAAACAACCTGTAATTTAAGGTATTCTTCACGCACCTATGTCGACAATAGGATGTGATCCATAATGGAGAATTGAGAATAGCGTGGGATTCCCGCGTTGGAGGAGTGTGAAATGAAAGAGCATCAATAGAATGACCGGTGATTCTCATTAATAATGCAAGACCTTTTGTCTCGCACACGTACACATTGCCATCCTCGCGACTAGCAGAGGCAGAGTATGAATTAAATATCCTCGTCATGCTGCCCATCGGTTTTCAATTATGAAGAGAGCGGTTATGATGACGAGAGGATTCGGCTTAGCCTAGAACACGTTCCAGAGGATCCTCAATTTTTTTCATTTGCCGTCAAATCCTCTCTGGAATTTGCATCTTGCTCTGTTTGTTTAACTGCTCCCAGACGCTTGCACGATAAATTGAACACGATCGTAGCCTCTGGCTTGAAGGAAAGCAACGCTTGTTTCTGTAATAGTCTACCATAATTACCACGGGCGAATAGGTCAGCGCACCTGCACGAACAACACAAGTCTAATAAATTATCATACAACGAAAATATTTCCCAAAGTGGAAGGTACTTTCATGCATTTCAACATATTCCATGCATTTCATGAAAGACAAAGTAATCTTGCAGAACGATAGAAGGCTGCCTTTCCCCCGATCATCAACTTCTCCGCATCGTACAAGTGAACTTTATCGTTCAGAAATTCCCAGACAAATATCCAGCCACCCATTCGGACCGAGTGTACGTTGTCTCTATCCACTTAGGGGGGCAACGCCAGACTCTTACCCCGTAATTAAACACGCGAATCGTCCTGCTCGTATTTCCCACCACGGGTACTTGGGAGTAGAAGGGGCCATACTCCTTCGACTGTTAGCGAAGCGTGACCGTACGATTCGCGTAACTTCTCCAAGTGCCTTCGAAGCTTCGCCCGCTTCATTACCCCGTGAACGTTGGTGGGCCGCGAATTTCGCCCCGTGATGAATGGCATTTTCCACGATAAATGAATTCGAAGCAGGGACGCCCGACTGAACGAGTAACTGTCGCGCCCAGTCGATTCCGCGCGGGGACAAATACCGCTGGACACCGGTACCCGCGCACGCGGACGAGCTTGATACCCCATTAATAAACGTAATGAATTCTGCCGCCCGCGCCGGCCGCCCTGGCAATTTTATTACCACGGACCGTTACGCCGGGCGACCCGGCCGCCGGAAGTGAAAATAAATAATGCAGCCTGAGAACGGCGCAACATTCTGATGCGTTCCGCCGCGAATTGCAAAGAGACGTGTCGCGTAATGAAGAAGAATGGCCGTGATTTACGCTAAAAAGAGGGCGGAAACGAGCGAAATTGCTGCCCCGTTGTTTCCAATGCAATTGCAGGCAGAACGTGCGGGGGCATCATTAACGTGATGCGAATAAAATGAAACACGAGCGTTGCTAACTGCACCGTGTTTGAGTAAATCATCGGCGCGTCCACGGTATACAACTGATCCTCGAAGACTCCTTGGCTAGACAGCAGTAGCTGGAAGATGTCGACGACTGTCTCTGAGGGATATTACCTTAATACCACTGTCGATGGCAATTGACGCATCCTCTGACTCCACAAACGACTGACAGCGCGTGGGATTTACATACGAAGGTTCCTTTGTGCATCGTTCCTCCAGTGCATGCTTGCAAAATACACGCGTCGGACTAACCAGCGTTGCGTAATTTGAAAACCAGCTCGAATTTCCTATTAACGCATGATTCCACTTACTTGCTTGTGCGACCAGCCGTGAATATCCTGAGACGTAAATTAGAAGCTTCGTAAAATGTCGCGCTAGCTTGTGAAGGGTGAAACGATTCCGAGAAGAGCTGACACGAGTCCAGTGACTGCGTATACTCTGCTCACAGACTATTGAGGTGTAAATTCGCGACTGCCCCGAACGTCTCTGGATGGAATGAACGAGCCAACCAGAAGAATCGAAGGGAAGAAAGCGGAGGGTCGAATAGAGGCATTTGTAAGCGACGACACGACCGTTGTAACATACGAATTTATCGTTTCGCTCGGGTTAGCTGCACTCGAGCGAGCGGGCAACTCCTTTATCCCTAGGAATCTTGGCCGTGAATCAAATCCTTGATTTACGGCCGGTACACGTGTATATCAATTCCGCAACGAGCCGATTATCGGCCTGGCAGAAACGGTCGCGCAGCCGGTTGTTGCCTTTTGTTGAATCCCTGCCAGCGATACACTATCCGCATCAAAGGGAAATATCGCCGAGCGTTGCTCCTCCTCTGCCGCGGATTTTCTTCCACAGCGGCGACTTCAGCTCCGCGCCGCGGAGTTTTTCCTGCTCCTTTCCGCGTCGCTGCTATCCTCGCGGATGCGTAATCGATAAGAATATCTCGCGCAGTAGACGGATCCCTCGGCTGGATTTCTGCCGCGACGTTTCCGTCAGCGTATCCGTGCACGCGATACCAAGAATCCAGGAATTCTTCGAGAATCCCCACCCCGCCTAACGGTTTCATCTGCTTTCCTTTCGTTTCCACGCTCGTTCACTGGATTTCTCATCAACGAGGCGCGCCACCAGCAGCGCTCCTGTATTAATACACTATCGAGTTATCGATTTTTCAATCGCCCGTTGTTCACGCGTATACAGCGCTTGCATTGTTCCTGAATATTTCCCGCCTCGAGATTGATAAGACGCGAGACACGCTCGTCGGTCCTATTTTCGGATTCTGTGTCCTCGTTCCAGCGGAAGAATCCGAGAATTCGAGAATACTTTGTCATATTGCCTTGCAGTTCGTAAGACGTGATGAATGCGGCGTTTTAATGCAAAAGGTTAAGATATCTGTCGTTAAGGAAGCTTGGAGTCCTTTAATAGCGACATTTAATTACGGCGTATCTATGTCAGAATCATGTCGAAGGTTTATGGAGTCGTATTAGGGTCGTTAGCGTCGGAGCACTGTTCTCATCGCGATGCAGCGGCGTTGAAAATTTGTATCCAGTAGTGTTATCGTCGGTGTTCATATGCTACAGGATTTTACCCGCTTCGCCACTGTGTTTATAAATGAAAATCAGGGAATTTCCATGTATACGTTGCACGGTAAATGTCACACTCCTTGCGGGTGCAGAAGTTCCATATACTTGTACCTTTTTACCGCGTTATTATACCACAAGCTTTGTTTCTCCTATTAACTGCTCGAGAATAAAGAAAAGGATCCAGTTTCACCACCGCTCCTCGTGCAAGCACATACTGAACGGCCCGAGCGCCAACGCAACATTCCTCTCGCGGGCAGCGGATAAAACGACCATAACCATTTTGTGCATCTAATGGCGAAAGCTTCAGCAAAACTGCACTCGCCGCTATTTTTACGCTCCAGGCAGAAGCGCGCGTCCGACCATTCATAAGACTCCCGAAGGCATTTGCACCGTGAAAACGTGGGCGCACATTTACATGGTCGTCCTTACTCCTCCTATCGTTTCGTCCGCCGGTCAATCCGCGAGTTGTAAAAGTAATTCGGCCGAGTTTTTTCTTGGTGCTTCGCCCTCTTTCAAGCAGACCCGCAACCCCCCGCGCAGGGGAATCTCGTGGACTAGGTGCACGTTAACGAGGAACTGAAACGAGGCATCTCTTCAAACGAACCTCGCCCTTTTATCGCGGGGCCCCCTTCTCCCTTTTTGCTGCTCTTCCTCCGTCTGCGGTGTTTTAAACGGACATACCTTATTCATCTCACTTTTCTGGCGTCGTCGGCGAAACCAAAAAGACGCCGATCGCAACGGCTTTCCCCATGTTGGACATCTGGCTGCGCTAATGCCGTCTCGTTTCGCTCTCTGGTTAACTACTGTATATTCCCGGTAATCTCGTTTGCGAGGGAGAAGCCTTCACCTGAGAAATTCGGAATTCTTGATGCCAGCGCGAGCGAAATCGGTGTTTTTCGAACCGTGACTCGAAACGAGCAGGGAACATTTCGCGCGGGGGTTGAATTCCGTTATTTAACGCCGTGAATATTACTTTGGGCAGGGGAAGAAAGGTAGCAGAAAACAGCTTTAGCAGGGGATATTGTTTATGTTGATTATTGAAGGGTCGGAGTTTATGGAACATTGAAGTCTCGTGGGAAGGAGATTTAATATGTCAGCCCTTGAAGTCTAATATTCCGGTAATATTGGAGGGAAAAACTAATTTCTGAAGGAAACGGTATGGGACGTATCCTGCATTATTGCGTGCTCCGTAATACGGGTGCCTGAGGTACAAGAGGGGGAATTGCGGTCAATCGAAAAGCTGGATTACGTGTAATAATATCCTAGTCGCAGGGCCGAGGCACAAATGCATTGCTGGAAGCCTGCTTATCGTAACACTGCCTACAGGGAATACCGGGTTATCCTATTACCAGTTATCTGAAATTTCGAGCAAGGCAAATATTTACTATCGTTTATAGATTACACCTGGTTCAATCGATTTGGTAATAGGAATTCTTTTTCTGTGGGATTCTAAAGCCCTACTAAAAACATGTTCGTTACGCTAACTTACATTGCACACAGTACAGAGTCCTACGAGTACAGAATAACGTAGAGAATCAGGATATAAGTAGTATAAGTCCAGGGATGGCCAGACGCTAATTGGAACTTCAGGTCAGGCAAGTAGCTGAATAATCCCTGTACGTCGTCTCACTACAAATACACCACTTGTATCTTAGTAGAACAATGTTCTACATACTCAGCAGACACATTCCTTTTATATTTATTGAACGATTACTACGATATAATTAACACCAACTAATTCTGTTATTATCTAACTGTATCTAATTTAATGTAGAAAAGTATTTATATAATTAACCAGACAATATGCAAGAAAGAAAGTTCATGCACAGGATTAACAGTCGCGCGTGCAGAACATCTGTTGCTGTGAACGGAAATATGGAAAGGCTGGCGCAGAACTATTCTCATAAGAAAATTTCTAACGAACGAAGATCGGGGCAAAACCGTAACCCGCGAGTTCCCTGGAGACCATGGCAGAATTTACTTACTCTAGCTGATCATTAACGAAGTTTCGGTGATTAAGGAAATATTGCGATTGAGGAAGTTTACACACAGTTCGTCATTAATAAACTCAGCGCGTAATTAATTATGTTTAGTGCGGCGTATAACGGATCTTGAGGCACGGGTTGGATGGGGTGGAACTCTTTTCACGATCCACTTCTGAAGTGCTTTAAAACACCAGGAACTTCTCGTATATTAAAGCAAGATGTATTAAGACAGCGAGTTACGAGTAAGACGTCTTCTTGAATAGTTACCTTATCTCCTCGAATTTTGCTTCACTTTTAAATCCCGTTGAAAGACCCTTCGCCACTTTTCTTCTCTCCACCCCCTCCCTCCCCTCCCTCGGGAACATTCCTACTGGTTCCTTGGCGTATTCCGCACGAGAAGGCGAACAATTAAGGGTAGTTTTATCAACGAGACTACATCTTGAATATCGCGCTCGAAATTCTATTCTTCTTCGAACGATAAAGTTTGGAACTTGGAAAATTTCTTTTCTGGTATTTCCTGGATGTACTTTGCATTCGAAAATGTAATATGTAGCATAAATTACGCGATCCTGATACTGTTATCTTTGCGCTTCCTCATTACCGTTCTCCCCTGCTCGTGGTGCGCTCAGAGTAGCACTCTACGTGTATTCCGGGAGAACTCGTTCAATATAATACGGTTTATTATCTGGATTTTCCGTGGCTACGTATATTTCCTTGTTATCCCCGCTGGTAATCTGCAAACGACTGGCGAAATAAGTTCGAGCTTAGCTGTGTTACGCACAAATAATTCGACGAGCGTGGAGCACAGATAACTTCAACACGTGTATTTCAGTGCCTCGTGTAATTCCCCTTTTAGCCCCGTTACGAGTATTTCGAGTAATTATTACTTTGCATGGTTAGGACAGGTGTATAAGCAAAAGCTTTAGGAAAATTATTGTATGCAGGATAAATACAATAATGCACTTTTGGACTAAACTGGTATGCTACTTATAATTAAATGCTCAAAATCGTTGTTTTAATCCCGAATTTGAATTTCTCGTCATTACATTAGTAAGCGCTGTGAAGTCGAATATGGAGATGTTTATATGAAATTTCTGTTTTCAGCCACAGAGCCTTAAATTAACATAGAATTCCATTTTCCTACTTCTCAGACGTACACAGGTTGCATTAGTGAAGTTGGAAATCATGTACATACATCTCCAAGAGTACTGACTTGAAAACCCATAATTCCTTGAATATCTTTCGCCTACTTCTGTCAGTTCTTTATACTTCTAAATTCTTCGAGATCATTCCGTGTACGCTGTTTCTTATCATATTACAAGCCGAAAAGTTTTCTTAACACCGTATTTCGCTCAATTTCACAGTCAAATTGTCCCCTTAACTCTCCTAATGTATACGCGTTCGCTGCTCAGGTATGTCCGCCGTTAGACTGGAGCGCATTAAGTTGGATTGAAATGAAAATTGCAGCAAGCCGAGGTGCAACCGGTTCGCACATTCCAGGATGGAAATGTTCTTTTATAGTTGAAACCGGGGGGAAACATTACCGTTCTCCATTCTGTATCGCTTTCCCCAACATATTTAATTTCTAGAGTACTTTTTCAGAACAAATTCCGCAGCCCCTTGGGTGCCGTGTTTCGTAGGCACGATCAAGGGGCATCCTCGGGCCGCTCAGTGAATTATTTACGGTCGAAGATGGCTTACTCCGTACATTGGTCAAACATTCATAAAGCAGCCTCTGCAGGTCTTTAACATGTTCCTTTTCAAAGTTCACGAAGCACTCCGAACGACGTACAACGTTCTCTCATCTCGTCGCCTTTCTTTTCACTACTGAACACTCCTTTTATCCTTTTGTCGACGTCCACACGTGTCAGATTCGGTGAATCTTTTATCAATCGGCGAAGCAGAAGCTATACACTTTAGCACAGCGCGGGGCCGTTATTTTAATTAAAAGAGCGTGCAAGTGAGGCGGAGAAGTAGAGTATAGTATGAAAAGCGTACGGGATGCACTTAATGGCGCAAGTTCAATGGGTCCCCACATTTCTTTCACTATTCTTGCCGATTAAGAACTGCGGCAGTCGTTGAAGAGAGTCAACCAGAATGCTGGGTCGAAACGACCTGAATTTGTTAAACATTAATTACAACCTCTATAGGATCTCTTTATTTCGGTTCGTCCGGTTTGACGTTCCTCGCAAGCTTTTTATGAAATTTGACGACACATCCGCGCACGTCGGTCGACGCGTGAAACGAGAACGTCTCGAAGCAAGTAAGAAGCTGAGAGGAATGCGAACATTTTGTCATCGTCTTTGTAAAAGCACTCACTATTTATGGCAGTGTTTCCCAACCTTTTTTGAGTCGCGACCCTCTTTTATAATATTCAAATAACCTGCGACCTTTCTCCCCCCATATAAGGTAAGGTAAATTTAATGAGGTAAAGAAAACACATTAAACATAGATATTTCAGAATATAATTCTAACTTCATAATATTAAAAAAAAAACCAAGAACCGTGGCGACTCACCGGTTGGGAATCACTGGTTTATTTCTTTTTGTAAACTGTCCCGAATGTCAGAAGAAGAATGCGACGGAGTAGAATACGGGATTATGAAGCTCCACGTATTTCTGTACAATGTTGATACAGTGATACGGAAATGAATACGGCATGCGTTGAGAGGAAGATGAATATTCGAAGAAGGATGTTTCTGGGCAGTGGGAGCTTTCTGCTGAAATAGCGAGTGTAATAAATAAACCACCGAAGACGTGGTACATAGATGAGAAAGCGTGTATTCTGCTGAAGCGGAAAAACAAATTCCTCGCGAGAGGTATGTTATGAATAATGGAGGCTCAAAGCTGATGATCAGTCGAGTAATTGTATTCTGTTTACGCGTGACACCTTTCACGTTACGTGACTGATTAGCGAACGTTGAAAATGCAGCAGAATTATTCGTTACTACGAACAAACTATTTCTAAGCTCAAGAAGAATTACCGAGAGAACAATTGACAATGAGTCACTATCCACTACGTCACCGTAGCAATATGAAAATGGAAGCGCGCATTTTTCTGAGAAACGAGGAACAACGGCGTGACAAAACGAACTGACTGACGAGGGACAAGGGTACGAAATAAGACAGGCAGAAAGCGAAGAGGCGGCTAGAGGCGAGTGCAAGGAGAGTCGAGAAAATAGAAATGGAACAATTACAGTGGAAGAGGAGAAATAAGAAGAATGGCCGACCAGTAATCTTAATAATGCTTTCGACCAATCCACCCCAGTGTTTCGCAACTCCATTTCGCCGTGCCTGGGTATCTGCTTCCCTTACACTGAATTATTTACCCCATGGATTTCCATTTCCATTTCTTCATACGCACATATTGCTGTTCTTCTATTGTGAAAGATCTCAGAAAAGTTTCGCGTACAGTCCGGAAATCATGAATTTCGTATGTACGTCCTGGATTATTTATTCAAAGTATAAAGAGGGCACTGTCATCCGCTTGATGCACTAATCCGTTTCTGTCCTCTGATCACAGAGAATTTTTTGTTCCTTTTGGCTGATTCTGTACTGTCCTTTTGAGCGAGTCTGACCATATATGGATTTACTCTACTTGTTTGACCACCTACCGTCCCATTCCACTTGCCTGACAACGCATACCCACCGCCGTTCTACTTGTGTGATCACTTTCTACAATCTGAATCATCTGCTTTTGTGCTTGTCTGACCATTTACGGTTCTGCTCTACTCGTTTTTTTACATAGAATCTTAGTCAGCTTGCATGAACACTTATAGTTTTTCCAACTTCATTTTTTATTGTTTCATTGTTCTCGTCTG